>JAEIFP010000226.1:0-225364 GCA_018903935.1 Drosophila insularis
AGAAGAATCACCGTCGAGGAGCCCCATAAGAGACGCCAACCACCGCAGTGTAAAAACTGCCAGGAATACAACCACACCTCTAACAATTGCAATCTTGGGTCAGTGTGTGTTGGCTGCGGCGAACATCATGAAGGTGGAATTTGCACCAAGGACAGAAACAACGTCGCACTAAGACTATGCAGCAACTGTGGAAGAAACACACGGCCAACTACAGAGGATGTCCTGTCTTTAAGGATCTTAAATCACACCTAAACGGGCGCAAACCCCAGCCGGACCAAAAATCATCTTCAACGCCTCCAAGCTACACCCGGAGGTTTTCTTCGCCAAGGCTGTTGAGATCATCCAACCTGACTGCTCCAACCCGTCCTAGTGCATCCTTCCCTAGTGTGTGGGCCGAACTGGACAGACGGAGCCCGCGAGAGACCCCGTCACTCCGCCATCCACAGAATCCGCAACCCTAAAGGCGCACCAGGGTCTTGGCCAGCAAACTCCAATTGGTCTGGAAGCCCCATTGGTCTCACTCAATCAAAGTCATGACCACTTTTATGACGTTCATCACCAAAACTGTATGCACGAACTAATGCGGAATCCAAAACCTGCTTATCCCAGAAGCTTATCGAGAATAAATAATGGCTTCCTACGTCTATGTCTTTTGGAATGCTAACGCGCATCTCCAAGCACAAAAATGAATCTGCAACTATTCCTAGACTCAAGTGAAATCGACGTTTTGCTGATTTCGAAACACATTTAACATCAAAAAATAATTTTCAAATACCAAAATATACCTTCTACGCAACAAACCATCCAGACGGAAAAGCTCATGGCAGGACCGGTATCCTAATCAAAAACCGTATAAAACACTCGTTCCTCAACAGATTTGAAACACAGCACCTACAAGCAACTGCTATAACCGTCCAAACCAGCTGCGGCAACACTACATTGGTCGCCCTGTACTGCCCACCACGCTTCTCAATCTCTGAAAAGGGAATTTACCGATTTCTTTAACACACTCGGAGATCGCTTCACAGGGGACTATAACGCCAAACATACGCACTGGGGATCTCGCCTGGTAAATCCTAAAGGAAAGCAGTTGTACAACACAATAGTCAACCCTCTCAATAAGATGGATTGCGTCTCACCGGGTAGGCCTACTTATTGGCCCACAGATCCACAGAAAGTGCCTGACTTGATTGATTTCGCAGTAACCAAGAGGATTCCACGTAATCGGATCACTGCGGAAACACTACTAGATTTAACTCGATCACTCTCCAGTGCTATTCACATTATTAACAAGACCTCAAGTACTTGATCGCCCATATAGGCTTACAAACAACAAAACAAATTGGCTTAAATTTAAAATGTACATGAGTGCCCACATTGACTGTTCGCCGAAACTGGATGCTGCAGAGGACATTGATATGTGCGTCTCTGCACTTGAGTCGATGATGGGAGCTGCAGCAAGAGTATCTACTCCACATGCCTCTTCTTACACCAAACCTGTTGACAGGCCTACGAACCGGCGGATAGAACAATTAGTAACGGAAAAACGACGTCTAAGAAGAGAATGGCAGATTACTCGATCACCAGCAGCAAAACTTCGCCTAAGGCAAGCTAATCGCAACCTCTCCAAGGCGTTAAGACAAGAGGAAAGCTGGGCTCAAAGGAAATACATAGAAAAGCTCAGTCCAACCAGCACTAAACATCCTCTGTGGAAAGCCCACCCAACTTTAAGCGCTCCTACAGAGACAATTTCACCGATAAGGAGTCCAACCGGTGGATGGGCCCGCAGTGACGAAGAGAGGGCATCCGTATTTGCCACACATCTTAAAAATGGTTTTCCAGCCAAATCCAACATCAAACTCATCTGTACTTCCCCCTTCGAACACATTAACGGATAGTGAGTACTCGGAACTCCAATCGGACGAGATCACTGCAGTTATTAAAAACTACATAAAGCCGAAAAAAGCCCCTGGCCATGACCTAGTCACACGAAAATGATCCTAGAACTCCCTATCATTGCAATACAATATATCTGCAAACTGTTCAACGCTATAATAAAAATTGGCTACTTCCCAAGAACATGGAAAAAGTCCACTATCATCATGATTCCTAAAGTGGGAAAGGACAAACAGCCATCATCCTATAGGCCAATTAGTTTGCTGCCATGTCTTTCGAAGCTTTTTGAAAAGGTCCTGCAGATCCGCCTAAACTCATTTCTGGCATCCGGAGAACTTCAATCCCTTCACACCAGTTTGGCTTCCGCGAAAACGCCGGTACAATTGAACAAGTCAATCACCATAACATCCGAAGTACGAACAGCATTCGAACTAAAGAATACTGTGCGGCTGTCTTCCTACTCGACGTTGCCCAGGGCTTTCGATAGAGTTTGGCTGGAGGGTCTGATCATTCAAAATCCAGAAGCAAAAACTGCCACAAGTACACACAAAACTTATGGAATCTTACCTTTACAATCGGAAATTCGCTGTAAGATGTAATGGCTCCGTTTCGGCTGAGTTTGAAATCAAAGCTGGTGTACCGCCAGGCGGTGTACTAGGCCCATTGCTCTACCTGCTGTACACTGCAGACTTCGCAACGAGTTTATGACTTATAACGTCCACTTTGGCCGATGACACGGCAATCCTCTGCAGATCAAATGCCCAATACAAGCCTCTGCAAAATTAGAGAACACCTCAAGGTGGGTTAGAGGAATGGCTAGCAACCTGGCGTATCGGGTCAACGAGCAGAAATGCAAATATGTTACATTTGCGCTTAACCGAAGAAACTGTCCAGCTCTAATGCTAAACAACGTACCAGTTCCTCAAGCCGTGGATGTCACTTACCTTGGCATCCACCTAGACAGAAGACTAACTTGGCGCAAGCATCGAAACAAAAAAGTCACAGCTTAAACTGAAAGCGAGAGTAGCCTACATTGGATCATCAATGCTCGGTCCCCTCTACGTCTGGAGTATAAAGTCCTCCTATACAACTCCTTACTGAAACCCATCTGGACTTACGGAGACCGTACTATGCAGGGAAATGCAAGTACCAGCAATGTCGATATTATACAAGAGCGCAGTCGAAGATTTTAAGATCCAATCACGGGGGCCCCGTGGTATATACGAAACGACAACATTCAAAATGATCTAAACATACCTAGCGTAAAATCTGAAATAGGTACTCAACAACTAAAGTATTCTGCGAAACTGGATGCACACCCAAATGTTCTTGCCAATTCCCTTACGCGAACTAATAATAGAACTCGTCTTAAAAAGAAATGACAGACCAACCCAATAACAAGTGATTAGGGCCGCCTGCAATATCCCCAGGATTTATCTTAAGTACTAGTCTAAGAAAAATATCTCAAACTTGTTGTTAGGCTCTAATTTAAGAGTAGATTCAACAAATATATATTAAACGTTAAAATAAAAAAAACATATATATACAAATAAGAAAACCCATTGTTAAATTGTGCGGAATCTTATCTGCTCAATAGAAGTATAGCCTGTAAAGCTATGCGAACTAATAGGTAGAATTTTGTTAATTATACTACATGTTAGTCACTCTAATTTTTATACTAATTTTATGCTTCAAAATAGTATCAGCAAATTTAATGAGGAAGATATTACACCCAAAATGGGGCTAATAGACACAAAAACAGTGTACTCCACTGCGAATGTAATAAACAAAATAGAGTCATCAAATGTAGATTTAAGGCCAACAAATGCACTTTTATTAATAATTGTGGTAATAATGTGCGCATATGTATTATACAAAGCATATACATTACACAACAAATGTGTAACAAAAAGAGCCTTAAGCCATGCTAATGATCTGGATACTATCTAGATAACATATGCATCAATTATTGTAACAGTGCATTTGAAAGGAACAAAAAAAAAAAAAATAATAAATAAATAAATACACGAAAAAAAAAAAATCTAAAAATTATATATATCAATTGGTTAAGATGAGTACACTAGATGACTATTTTAGGAGAATAATAAAAAGGAATCCTACAATTGCAGCAGATTTAGTTGAGATTTTTAGACGAGGTAATAATAACTCGGCACAAAACTCTATATGTTTAGTACAGATCAGATCAGCATATCTTGATATAACGGGAGAAGATTTCCCAATTCAAGGAAGTACAATGGTACAGATGAGCTTTATAGTCACAGTACCAAATATATGTTGTTTCTCAAATTCAACAGGTACATTTCGCTTCTACTTGATGGATGAAGCCCAACAACAATAAGTTGTCAAAAAATTACCAAATTTAAATACAAATTGAATAAGTATGAATAGAGTCGAAACTAAACATCTCCAAAAATATATTCCTTTTCTTGATTTCCTGATACACTCAGGACCAGTAAATAAAAAGTACAAGGAAATAAAATTTTGGATACTTAAAAACTACAAATTTAAAAGAAATATTGTAGAACTTATGGAAAAATCCATAAAAATAGCGTATAACAGATTATTACTAAGAAAACCTAGGTACAAGGAAGTACCTGCATGGGTACATAATATTTTTAAAGCAGACATAGAAACTTTTAATGTAAAAGAATCAGATGAGGACGACCAAGTAATAGAAACCTAAAAAAAAAAAAAAAAAAAAAAAAGGAATAATAAAATTCTAAGCATGGAATGGGAGGAATTACTTCTCCATATCCAAAATATAAAAGAAAATTTCAAAAAATCCTATAAATGTGTTACACAAAATAGAAACATACAAAAGGAAACAATAAACAAGCACGCAAAAATTTTATTTGATTCTTTCAACGAAGCTAGAAATTTAGTGCATGTTAATAGAGAGAGAATAGGTAAAACAAATTGGTCAAAGGTTTCCAATCTATTGATCAAGTTACGTGCAAACCTAATCTCCATAAAGAAAAAATACAATCTTAATATATTCATACCTACCGTACTTAATTCACCTCTGAGCATAGACACCAGTAAAAAGGAAACAGAGCACGAAGGTGAAGAATCTGAAATAAGCGAGGAAGAAATAGAAGAGAAAGATCTAAACGATCTAACAATTCCTGCGCTATTAACATTACCTGATACAGAAGCGTTGTCTGAACAGGACAACGAATCAGATTTAGAAATTGATACAAGTGTAATAAACACAATGGATAGGATGGCAGAATTAAATGCCCGGAGGGCATATATGAAAGATATAAATATAGCCATACCTGAATTTAACGGTACGAAAATGCAACTACAAAGATTTGTAACAGCTCTGAAGTTGGTAGATATGATGAAAGGCGATTACGAAAGTATAGCAGTTGAGGTAATAAAGTCAAAAATTATTGGCCCAACACTATATGAAGTGCAACAAGAAACTTCAATTGATGCAATAATACAAAAATTGCAAGGCGTTGTAATTGGTGACACATCCAAGGTTATAAAACCCAAATTGAAGAACACAACTCAGAAAGGTAAAACCGCTGACAAATTTACGTCAGAAATTGATAATTTACGCAAAACCCTTCAAGCTGCGTATATCGATGAAGGTATACCAGCAGCACTTGCTCTTAAGAATAGCACAGACGATGCTATAGAAGCAATGATCGGAAATTGCGAACAAAGCAGAATAAAAACTGTACTCGACGCTGCAATTTCAAAACCATGGATGAAGCCATAGCAAAATATTTACAAGAAAGTAACGAAATAACAGGCAATCCAAATACGGTTCTGTTCGCTCAAAGAAGCCGTGGTAATTATAATAACAAATATAATTATCGTGGTAGAGGCAATGGTCGTGGTTATTACAACAACTATAACAATAACAATAATGGCCAAAATTACAGACAGAATAGGAATAATAATTATAGAGGAAATAACCGAGGTTACAACGGAAACAATCGAGGTAACCGAGGAAATAACAGACAAAACGGCTATAATAACAATAATGTTAGGGTAGCACAAAATGCTTCGGGAAACTCCCAAGCACCTTTAGATACTCAGCAGTAATGAATAATAAGATTCATGCCATCAGTCTTAATCAAAATACGTTCGTTACCTTCACGAATGTAGCAACGGGGAAAAAGCTAGTATTTTTAATAGACACAGGATCGGAAATATCGATCGTAAAAGAAAATTCAGACAATTTTCAAAGTGTCCAAACCAATAACATAATAAATATACAAGGAATTAGTCAAGAAGTAACTAAATCCATAGGGTTTACTTCTGTCGAAATACAATCTTCAAAATATATAATTCCACACCACTTTCATATCGTTAATAACCTATTCGCTATTCCATGTGATGGAATACTAGGAATTGATTTCATAAGAAAATATAACTGTCAATTAGATTTCAATCCGTCCGAAGATTGGTTAATAATTCGACCAAATAACCTAAAATATCCGATATACGTACCAATATCGTACAGTGCTGGTAATAATTCAATAGTTTTACCAGCAAGATCCCAAGTTGTCCGAAGAATTGAAATAAGTTCACAAGAAGACAGTGTATTAATTCCAAACCAAGAAATTCAACATGGTATTTATTTGGCAAATACAATAACTAAACCTCAAAACGCAGTCATAGGACTGCTAAATACCACAAATAAAAATCAAATAGTAAACATATCAAGTTTGAAGTATGAACCGCTTTCCAGCTATGAGATAATTGAAGCAAACAATGAACAGCGTGAAAACGCAGTACTAACTTCGTTATCAAAAAATTTTCCCCCACAGTTTCACAGCCAACTTACGAAATTGTGCAAGAATTATAGTGATGTATTCGGACTAGAAACCGAATCAATAACAACAAATAATTTCTACAAACAAAAATTAAGACTGGTGGACGATGAACCTATTTACATTAAAAATTATAGAAATCCTCATAGTCAGAAAGACGAAATACAAAGACAAGTCCAAAAGCTTATAAAAGACGAAACAGTTGAGCCCTCTGTATCTCCTTACAATAGCCCACTTTTATTGGTACCTAAAAAATCGTTACCAAGTGCTGAAAATAAAAAATGGCGATTAGTAATTGACTATCGTCAAATCAATAAAAAACTGTTGTCCGATAAATTTCCATTACCTAGAATTGATGACATTTTAGACCAACTAGGTAGAGCAAAGTACTTTTCATGCCTCGACCTTATGTCAGGTTTTCATCAAATTGAACTCGAAGAAGAGTCACGGGACATAACATCCTTTTCCACATGTAATGGCTCATATCGCTTCACGCGACTACCATTCGGTTTAAAAATAGCGCCAAATTCGTTCCAGAGAATGATGACTATAGCATTCACTGGCCTTGAACCTTCGCAAGCATTCCTTTACATGGATGACTTAATAGTCATAGGTTGTTCCGAAAAACACATGATCAATAATCTAACAGATGTTTTTGAGAAGTGTAGGCAACACAACCTAAAGTTACATCCTGAAAAATGTTCATTTTTTATGCATGAAGTCACCTTTTTGGGACATAAGTGCACAGATAAAGGAATCTTGCCTGATGACACAAAATTATCCAGTCCCACATGATGCGGACAGCGCTAGAAGATTCATTGCATTTTGCAACTATTATCGAAGATTTATACAAAACTTCGCCGAATATTCTCGTCACATAACAAGATTATGTAAGAAAAATGTTAAATTCGAGTGGACAAGCGATTGTCAAAATGCGTTCGAGCATTTAAAATCAGCATTAATGAACCCAACTCTACTACAGTACTATTTGTTTTCAATGACAAATCCAAGTTCCAAGCTAACTAGAATGCGACTTGAATTAGAGGAATATGATTTTACGGTAGAATATCTAAAGGGGAAAGATAATTTCGTAGCCGACGCTCTATCAAGAATAACAATAAAGGACTTACAAAATATACAAACTAGTAACAAAATTCTGAGAGTCACTACCAGAAACCAAAGTAAACAGTCAAATTCCTGCGCAGGAAAAGAAAAAGAGAATAATATAAAAGAGTTGCAAAAGCAATCTCTTAATGCTTCTAAGCCCAATGTATATGACGTCATTGTAAATGACGAAGTACGAAAAGTAGTGACCTTGCGAATAACTGATTCTTTAAGCATATTCAAACATGGCAAGAAAGTTATAGCAAGAATTGACATTTGCGATATGTATACCAATGGAATCCTTGACTTAGGTCAATTGTTTCAAAGGCTCGAAAAAGAAGCCGGTATACTCAATATCAGTCAAGTCAAAGTGGCACCGAGTGAAAAGATCTTTGAAACTATTTCAATAGAATCTTTCAAAAATATGGGCATTAAAATATTGAAATTTTTAAGAGTAGCGCTACTCAAGCCGGTGACCCTATTATCAAATAATGATAAAGAAAAACAAGCAATACTGTTTACATTCCATGATGATCCTATACAAGGAGGTCATACAGGAATAGCTAGAACATTAGCAAAAATAAAAAGACATTACTACTGGAGAAATATGACACGAGATATCTCAAAATATATAAAAAAATGTAACAAGTGTCAAAAGTCAAAAACGACTAAACATACTAAAACTCCAATGATTATTACTGAAACGCCACAAAAGGCCTTCGACAGGGTAATAGTGCATACGATCGGTCCATTACCTGAATCAGAACAAGGAAATGAATATGCAGTAACTTTAATCTGCGATTTAACAAAATACCTTGTAATAATACCAATTAAAGACAAAAGTGCAAAAACAGTAGCGAAAGCTATATTTGAAGATTTCATTCTGCAGTACGGTCCAATGAAGACGTTCATTACGGACATGGGAACAGAATATAGAAACTCAATAATTGAAGAGTTATGCAAAAACTTGCAAATAAAGAAAATAACTTCAACCGCACATCATCACCAGACTGTAGGCACTGTGGAGCGAAGCCACCGAACACTTAATGAATTTTTACGATCATACATTTCAGTTGACAAAACTGACTGGGATGTATGGATACGATACTTCGCATTTTGTTTTAATACAACACCCTCTATGGCACATGATTATTGTCCATATGAGTTGGTATTCGGTAAAACTTCTAACTTACCACAACAATTTAATAGTGTTGATAAGATAAATCCACTATATAACATAGAAGATTATGCTAAGGAATCGAAATTTAGATTAGAACAGGCTTATAAAAGAACCAGAATTATGTTAGAACAGCACAAAGCGAAGAATAAGGAATTATATGATAGAAAAGTAAAAAATATTGAATTAGAAATAGGAGATAAGGTTTTATTGCGTAATGATACAGGTCATAAGCTAGAATCTAAGTATTTAGGCCCATACATCATAGAAGAAATAAAAGATAGGGATAACATTTAATTAGAGATACAAAGAATAAGAAGCAATTGGTGCATAAGGATAGGTTAAAAATTTTAACCAATTAATATATATATATAAGAAAAAAAAAAAATATATAATAACAATAATAAACAAATAAATATATACATAATAAAAATTAGAAAATAACTCCATATAATTACGTTATTTTTCTAAAGAGGGAGGATGTAGCATATTTTGGAATAACATATTAACAACATTACAAACATATTGTAGCAATATTTATGTGCGCAACATTCAAGTGTATTGGCCTCTCAAGTAACATGACCACCCATGAGTGCATGGTGCTGGACAATTGCTGTCGACAATTGTTATAGAATTAACGGGATACTACATACATACTCTTATGTAAACATTTATACTTTATACATAAATATGTTTATACATAAACATACCGCTTCTCTGCCTGCATTACTGGCAGCGCAGCTACGCGGTCTTAGCTATAGTCGACAATTGTTATAGAATTAAGAATCATTCAATAAACTGAATTCAGAAAACCCAGACCTATGTGTGTTATATCAATTGGTGGACATTTCCTACTACAATAGTAGTGCGAAGCAGGAATGTCGAGAAAAATAAAAAAAAGATCAGTCGAAAATTTAGAAAGGGCTCATAGATATTTTTAGTCAGTTTTATGTCAAAGTCAAAAGACCAGAGCATCCGTCAGTTAAATGGATGAACTTTGAGAACACGAATCCCTTTAATTATACCCCGAGACGTTTGTCATTTTGCAGAGAAAGCACAAGTCCAAAACATGCATGATGTACATTAAAAATAAAATTATACAAGTAAGCGAGTCAGAGTACGCATCACCAATAGTACTTGTTAAAAATGGAATGGAATTATACAAGTAAGCGAGTCAGAGTACGCATCACCAATAGTACTTGTTAAAAAGAAATCCGGAGAACTTAGAATGTGTGAACCCTTAACAAAAACATGCTGAAAGACAATTACCCCACACCTTTAATAGATGATCTTATAGACAAACTTTCGGAAAAGAAAGTGTTCACCAAGTTAGACATAAAAAATGGCTTCTTTCACGTCTTTATGCATGAATACTCTATCAGGTATACGGCGTTTACAACACCGATGAGTCAATACTTCGTCAATGGCTTCGAATGCCATTTGGACTACAAAACGCACCCGCAGTTTTTCAAAGAAATGTTAAAATTTTTGCTGATTTAGTTCGAGAAGACAAGGTTTTAATTTACATGGACGACATATTGATAGCAACAACGGATAGTAAAAGCCATTTAGAAATATTAACAGAAGTTTTCAAATGTTTAGTTGCCAACAAAACTTGAATTAAGAATTGACAAGTGCGAATTTCTTCAGGAAGAAATTAAGTATTTGGGATACGTGATAACAGGAGACGACATCAAACCCATTCCAATAGGATTACAGCAAATTAGCATTTGTCCGAGTACCGATTGAAACACATGAGGTACAGAGTTTACTAGGGTTGTGCTCTTTTTTTCGTCGATTTGTTTAAGATTTTTCAACAATATCAAAACCATTGCACGATCTGGTAAGAAAAGATAGAAAATTTGAGTTCGGTGGTAAAGAATTAGAATGTTTTGAAAAATTAAAAAGAAACTTGCTAGAAGCCCCTATACTTGCTTTGTACAACCCGACTGACCAAACAGAGCTACACTGTGACACTAGCGCCCTTGGCTTTGGTTCAATGCTTTTGCAGAGGAAGAAAGATATTATTATGATGCACCCAGTGTTCTATTTTTCTAGGCGTAAAACAGATGTAGAAGCCAAGTACCATAGTTTTGAACTCGAGACATTATCCGTAGAGAATTCATTGAAATGTTTTAAAATATATCTTCAAGGAATAGAGTTCAAGATAGTCACGGACTAAAGTGCACTTACGTTAGCACTCAGTAAGAACGAACTTTCTCCCAGAATAGCTCGATGGGCTCTTCTTCTTCAAGACTATGACTATACCTTAGAGCACCGAGCCGGAAAGCGCAGGCAGCACGTTGATGAGCGTAGCAGAAACACACATATACTCACCATCGATTCCAATTCATTCGAAGAGAACCTGATTATTTGTCAAAGTAGAGATGAGAAAATTAAAGAAATTCTAACGAAACTACAGAATACAGAACACAAAGATTATGAAATGCCTAAAGGCATAGTATGCAGAAAGAAAGATAAGGAATCTCTTTTATTTTATGTCCCGAAAGAAATGGAAAGTCATGTCACGTATAGTTATCACGATCAGTTAGCCCATATCGGAGTAGACAAAATGGTAGACGTTATTTGGGGGCTTTTAATAACCTGGGAAAAATAAAGTATGAAAATTGGCAGAATCGGACCACTATATCATATAGCTCTGGAGGAAACATTTTTGCAAAAATTGGAGTATCGCCATGAAATTACCAATATGATAGTATTATATATAAAATCTCAGATCCCAAAATTTGAATCTGATCGGATAAATAGAACACAAGTTACAGCCGATATAAATCGGTTCGGCTTGCAGCTTACTACGTCATCATCAAATCAACAGAGCACACGCATGCACACATACAGACGCAACGCTACATAAACTATATGTGTATGCGTGCGAGTTGCGGCATGCGTGTAAAAGGGGATGGGAAAGAAGAAGAAGAAATTGAAATGATTTTTGAAAGGTTCTGTGCATTAATGAATTAAGATACAGAATAAGAGTTTGGAACATATAAAAATATTATGGCCATGGACTGCAAGGGTATATAAACTTCGGCACAGCCGATGTTAGCTTCTTTGATATTTTTTTTTAAATATGAAAATATGTAATGGAAATATGCAGAGGTGTGAATGGATAGGATTTCTATATACAAATTAATAATTTTTTATATTTCTTTTGATGTGTCTAGCCGATATGCCTCAAGTTTATAGGGTGTCGCGGGACACAAGAAATGTGTAAGTGTGGCCTTTATATGTGAGAGGGTGGTTCACTTTTTTTTTTTGTTTAAAAATCTTTATTAATTAGTATTGAAAATTTTGTCTCTCTTCGTTGGAACCACCTTTCACTTCGCGCACACTTTTCCCAGGAGTGGACTGTATTTGCACAAAAACTTTAATTTTTGGATTTAATTAATGTAGCACTGGATAAATTTTGTAATTTTTTGTCACACTCACACACTCTGCTTGCATATGTATATATATTTGTATGTAGGAGATCACTTTGAGTTTCGTAGGTTTGTGTCAATGCATACATACATATGTGTTAATATTTTTTTTTGAAATTGAGAAAAAATATATATTGGAAATAGGCATTAAATATGGCGCCTTATATACTTGGCCTATATATGCCAAAGTGCGAGAAAAAAATCTTAGAGTGGGCGAACAAATATGGCGCCTTATGTACTGGACACATATGTATATATGTATGAAAAAATTGGGGACCAAAATTTTCTCCCCTTTGAGGAGGAAAAATTTGCGCGAAAGTAATTTTACTTTGATTAGGAAAATCAAGGGAAACAATTATATGTATGTGAGTATGGGTACGGATGCTGGAGGCAAGTACATGTACTCATATACATATAATTTGGAAAAAATTACTGAGCTTGAAATATGTATGAAATTATACCGATGCAAATGGTTCGAGAATATCGTGGTATCCGGCTCGAAGGACCAATATTTATGTTGGGGGGTTGAATCTCCTTAGTAGAGTTTTACAGAGTTTCCTAGGGTTGTGCTCTTTTTTTGTCGATTCGTTACAGATTTTTCAACAAACCATTGTACGATCTGGTAAGAAAATATAGAAAATTTGAGTTCGGTGGTAAAGAATTAGAATGTTTTGAAAAATTAAAAAGAAACTTGCTAGAAGCCCCTATACTTGCTTTGTACAACCCGACTGACCAAACAGAGCTACACTGTGACACTAGCGCCCTTGGCTTTGGTTCAATGCTTTTGCAGAGGAAGAAAGATATTATTATGATGCACCCAGTGTTCTATTTTTCTAGGCGTAAAACAGATGTAGAAGCCAAGTACCATAGTTTCGAACTCGAGACATTAGCCGTAGTGTATTCATTGAAACGTTTTAGAATATATCTTCAAGGAATAGAGTTCAAGATAGTCATGGACTGTAGTGCACTTACGTTAGCACTCAATAAAAACGAACTTTGTCCCAGAATAGCTCGATGGGCTCTTCTTCTTAAAGACTATGACTATACTTTAGAGCACCCAGCCGGAAAGCGCATGCAGCACGTTGATGCGCTTAGCAGAAACACACATATACTCACCATCGATTCCAATTCATTCGAAGAGAACCTGATTATTTGTCAAAGTAGAGATGAGAAAATTAAAGTAATTCTAAAGAAACTACAGAATACAGCACAAAGATTATGAAATGCATAATGGCATAGTGTACAGAAAGAAAGATAAGGAATCTCTTTTATTTTATATCCCGAAAGAAATGGAAAGTCATGTCATGTATAGTTATCACGAGCAGCCCATATCGGAGTAGACAAAATGGTAGATGTTATTTCGAACAGCTAAAGGCGAAGGCGTTCTTCATAACATTCCTAAGCAAACGATCCCTTTTGATGTCATACGCATAGATCACTATCGTCCAATAGATAAGATCAGATCGAACAAGCACATATTAGTAGTAATCGATGATTTCACAAAGTTTGATCGTCTGTACCCAGCGAAAACCACAAAGTCGAAGGAGGCAGTATTAGCATTGAAAGACTATTTTAGAGCTTATAGTAGACCCAAGGAACTTGCTTCACATCAAAAGAATTTAAAGATTTTTTGGTCGAAAATGAAATTAAACAAATTAAAATCGCTACAGGATTTCCGCATGTCAACGGACAAGTAGAAAGGGTGAATAGACGTTTGGGTCCAAAGATTGCCAAACTGACTGAGCCAGACAAAGGATTGTATTGGGACACAATCTTAGAAACAGTTGAATATGCACTTAACAACACGTTACAAAGTGACCTTTGTTAGTCAGCATCCAAGTAAAGTTTTGTTCGGAGTTTCACAAGGGGAAAGGTTATAGATGCATTGAAAATTAGCTTAGATAAATTAAATAAAATAAGCACAGATAGAAACTTGGATAGAACAAGACAGGAGGCGAGTAAGAGTATAGAAAAAGTACAAACGTATAACAAGCTAAAAGTAGACTCTAAAAGAAAAGATCCCTTTAAGTATAAGGCAGACGATTTGGTTATGGTTAGGAATTTCGACTCTCATATAGGAGTATTAAAAAAATTTATTCCCAAGTTCAAAGGTCCGTACAGAGTGACAAATGATGCGCAATGACAGATATGTTTTGGAGGATGTTGAGGGTTTTCAGCAAACCAGACTTCCTTATAAAGGAGTATGTGCCATAGGAAACATACGGCCATGGCTAAGCAATTCAAATAGCTAAGAGTTCGGGAGCTCTCTGGTCAGGATGGCCGAGTTGTAAGCAACACCTAGTCATACATTTATAAGTCCCACAGTGGATCCTCACACTACCAAGCTATCTCTATTATATACATTTATAAGTCCTCCCACTACCAAGCTATATCTCTATTACATTTATAAGTCCCACACACATACATGTAACCATTTAGAATAAGCGAGCTATAAGAAAACTCAATAAATCAGTTCTTGTGCGACAATCGAAAAGTTCAAACGTGTACCACACGGTTTTGTCTCGATATAATAACTCGATGCCTCCAACCCGATCTTTTCGCACTTCAAACTTTCCTAATCTTTAAAAAACTTTTGTTAACTAACGATTGGTCATATCTGTATACCTGCACGGATATGGACTCTGCCATTTCTGTCTTCTATAAAATTCTTGGGTCGTTCTTCGATGGTTCTCACGAGAGTTATGTATGTAACTTGAAGAACGTCAAGATGATATAAAGGATTTAAAGAATTGCTCGATCAAATTTTATGGTGCTAAATTCACAATGCTATAAGGATTATCTTCAGCGATGTAAACATAGGTTTTTTCGCAATCCTAAGCAATTTTATAACTTTGTCAATGTAAAACGTAAGACATCAGTGCATCCGTTTTATTTGTCTTTCGAAAAGAATAAAACTGACACTGACCAGAAAATATTGTTGCTATATATGTTTGCTGATTTTTTCAAAACTACTTATTCCTCTTCGATTTATCAAGCAAATCATCCTTATCCTCATCACTTGCAATCGTCTAACTGCATTTTAGATCCTGTATTTGATGAAAGTTCGGTTCTTAGCGTGCTCAGTTCCGTTAAACCAGGTTATGCTCCTGGCCCTGACGGAATACCAGCCAATACTTAAGTTGTTTACACTGTCCATCACATCTTCCGCCTTCCCGTCTATCTGGAAGGAATCATATATAATTCCTCTTCATAAAAAGGGGAAGAAGTCCGAAGCCTCCAATTATAGGGGTATTTCCAAATTGTCTGCCATACCCAAAGCATTTGAGAAAATATTAACATATCAATTGCAGCATTTTTGTAGCTCAATCATTTCGTTATCTACGTTTAAAAAACGTAGATCGATAACTACTAACCTATTAGAATTTACATCTCACTCAATCAAAAGGTTCAAGACTGCCGTGCAAACTGACATCATTTATACTGACTTCAGCAAGGCCTTTGACTATTAATCATACTCTGCTTTTATATAAGTTGAACGCACTTGGCATCCCCAGCCTTTTGCTTGATTGGATTCTTCAATATCTTTCTAAGCGTTCACAAAACGTCCTCTTTAAGTCTTCATTTTCTAAGACCATCCAAGGACCTCCGGAGTACCTCAGTCATTAGGGTCCATTGCTATTCACTCTTTTTTTAAATGATCTTTCATTGGTAATGACACATTCTCGTGTGCTTATGTACGCGGATGATATTAAGATTTACCTCAGTTTTAAAGACATATCGTCTTCTTGCCTGCTTCAATCGGATCTTAATGATCTTCAGAGTTGGTGTGAATCCAACCTATTAAACCTCAACGGCTGTAAATGTCAAGTTATGTTTTTTTATAGATGCATTCAACACTTAGCAACTTATTCTTAACGGCACTTCCTTAGAACGATTAGATATTATCAATGACTTAGGTGTTCTTATGGACCATAAATTAACTTTTAATCCCCATATTTCTGCTACAGCTAGTAAAGCTAATTTATCAATATCCGGATCTTGCATATGGTCACTTCAATATGAGACGCACCAAAGTAAAATTGAATCTGTTCAAAAGCAATTTCTGCTATTTGCTCTTCGCGGTCTAAATTGGGATCGCAATGCCAATTTGCCATCATACCCCAGTAGGATTCTTTTAATCAATCTTCCTTCTTTAATAAATCGTAGAGTAATGCTTGGTGCTATCTTTATTCACAAACTTTTAATAGGTGAAATAGACTCTCCTGAGCTATTGTACCCCGTAGACCTACTAGAAATTTTATTCCTCTTTTCTTAAAACTGTAATTCTAACTATTCTTAGCATGAGCCTTTTCGAGTCCTATCTTCTGATTACAATCTTCTGTATCCCGTAATCAGATCAGAAGCCTCACTTTCTCTTCCACGAAGATCGTGCTATTTTAGTACGGCTGCGCCCGTAATCAGCGATCAGTCAATCTTTTGGGAGGTGGACAGCTTTCTGCTTGGGCTCGCGCGAAACAGGCTATGTCCTGGTGTGGTATGGGTCACTTGAACGTAATTCGCATTGTACGCGTCAACGTCCAACGTCCAGACAAAACCAACAATTTCGAATTAAGTGTATGAGTTCTAATAAGAAATGAAGCGGGGCATAAACTAGACCCAGTCTACATATTTAAAACTTTACACTGTAGTAAAGGTAGAAGATAATGAAAACATAATATTTAAAAAAAATAATGAGTGTAAGAAACAAAAAGTTCATAAATCAAAAGAAATATATTTTTCCTTTTCTCTCCGCCAACAAACCAAAATTTTCTGCTTACAAGCAAATCTTAATAACAAAAAAAATGGTTTTTTTTCTGTTTTCTTTTCCATTTAATTATTAACATTTAAATAAAATTACAACTAACAAAAACATATATCTAGAAATTTTGTGTATAAATGTATATGTATTATGTATAGAGGAATAGTTATTATTAATTAAATAATTGAAGAAACTTCACAATATTAAGTTATTTTTTAAAAAAGGCGGTTTAGTATGCCCAACAAAATATTAATAATACTAAACAATAACACGCATATACCATATGCGCACATAGTGACACTTTGTTTCTGTTTACAAACATACATACACACATAACATAAACAATAAAAATATGTTCAGCCACTTATGAATGTGTGCCCTAAACAGCAGCGTGGAATTCGCCGCGTTCCTAGATTGCAAAAATCATAGCTTAACCGACAAATCGATTTTACAAATTTAAAAAGCTTATAAAGAATATTTTAAGCTTCAAAATGAATGTTTGTCAAGTTTGCTGGGTGTTCATGGTGCTGTAATATACAAGGTCAAATTCAGTAAATATTTCCAAGCATGTTTTTCCTTAAAAATAAAATTTTTTTTATTTCTTTCAACATTTTGGGACTATAGTTACTATTTTCCAAATCGAGATCACACGTGTCTCAGTGATGCAATGAGTGTGTCCGAAGAGCTGCCAGCATGTTAAAAAGGTCTTTATATTGTCTAACACGAGAAGTTTTTAATGTATTAGTGTATCTGAACCTTTTGTAGTATAAAGTAAATATATAGTAAATATAATATATAATCTCTTTCCTGCTCTGAATATCTTCACGAGGTGTTTTATCCGTTTTTGTTTCTCCTGGCCGAGGAAGTGTGTAAGTTTAGCTTCAGAATAAAATCCATACACTTTATTCTGCAATACAACGGAGAAATTCCATATTCGTAGCAGTTCTTCTCACTCGCTGAATCGTCTAAGTCGTGAAATTCTTTTTGAGTTTTTTGGCAAATTGGACACCTCAACGTTGAGGTGTCAGGAAAAAATCAAACTTAACCGTAAATGTTTTTCCACTCTTGGTTTGAAAAACAGCAGGCTTCAGTTGGCTTTTTTTATGTCGCCAACAGTTGATTAGATTAATTTCGAGGACTCCTTTGCATATTTGAATAACAAAGGCCGACAAAAGTGGGTCGATGACGGTCGAAGATTTCTCCAATGTTCAGAACTTTCACTTCTTAGGCGCCAAGGAACTACAGAAACCACGAACATATTTTCATCAGAAATAACTTAGTCTTCTGTGTGTTTAATCTGCTTGTAGGCTCTTTATCACGATGATCCATCACATTCTTTTTGGTAACAAATTTTCCACCTTTCCATCAGACATACTTTCAACCAGACGCCTCGCAGTGTGATCTATTAAATCCTGGAGTTTGCTTCTACAGATGCCTCTGTTATAATTTTATTTGCCGGTACTGGCGAATCCGGAAAATCTTCGCCTTTGACTTTTTATAAATTTTCCCCTTTTTAAAAATTTTTTACTTTTTTTTTTTTCAACCCCATTAAAAAGAAAACCCGTCTTCTTCAGTGTAATTAGTGGCAACTACGTTTGGTGAGGTTGGAATACTTTACTTAATCTTATTTTGTGGAATAGAACTGGCGATCTGCACAGCTTTCGTAATGCTCGCCTTTGCCCTCTCTTGTTCCTTTGTATACTTTAAAGAAAGTGCTTCTGAAAGATGGTCCGTTGTAATGCTTTCAGTAGCACCAGGAAGCTTTCGTTTCCTTGAAAACGTTAAACAATCTTCTCTATCTTTTTGCGTCCTTCCTCTTCCTGGGCTAGTTGATGGTTGAACATCTTCCTGCTCCGAATCTACGAATCTCGTATACTCCTCAAGCAAAACTTCATTTTTTTTCACGAAATTTGACAGATTTGTGCCGTTTGACATCGGCAGTAGTAGCAAGAGAGCAAGGATTTTCTTAGCAAGAATTAGAACAGGTGAGCTCATAATCCAGGTTTCCTTTTTAGCTTTGAGTTCGGTAGGGACCCCTTTTTGCCCCATTAACAATTATTGTTTAGAAATTAGTTAACTACAAATAAAATCTGATATGTTACTATTAATTGGCACGCTTTGCATTTTTATAAAACCACGTCTACCCTATCCCTCCCCCTTTAGCTTTGTCCCGAAATATTCTAGAGTCGAGCCGAAAGATCAGTGGATTTCGGCGGGATGAGTTATTCTCCTGCAATCGAAGTCAGCCACTGATCTCAAGGCTCAGTCGCTCCAAAGTGAAGAGGCAACGGATCATGGCCAGCGGGATTACGCTTGGCAGTCAAGATCACTCGTTGCAGTTTCTCTTCATCACGCCCACCATCCCCTAATCCTACTAATACTTGTTCTCACGTCTACCTCAACTCACTCTTTCCCAATCCAAGAGGCAACGGATCTTGGCCAAGCGGTCTTCGCTTGGCAGACAAGATCAGTCGTTGTAGTTTCTCTCGCCATTGTGCCACCCGTTTTTAGTTTTTACTTTTGCACACGACAGTTACACACACGACAGTAAAAAACGAAGTTCGTGTGCATTGTCCCTCACATGTGTGAAGCCGATTCGGATCGAGTGCATGTGTATGAGTGACGCTGACTCTCGTGTATGTGTGCGCTCATGATACGAATTGTCGAGGTTCGCCTGAAAATATGTGTGTTCGCATGGGTATACGTATGGAGGGTATACATAGGGATATCGCCTAGATTAAACACACGCATGCGGACTGGTTCTATTATTTTTAGTGATGGGTACAATGAAACGAGAATAACAAATCAAAAAAAATAAAAAAATAAAACACACAAAGTCATACAATGCTAAGTGAAGAATATCGGCAGTCTCCGCCAGCGTTTCGACAGTGTCATCAGCAGTGTCATCGGCAGAGTCATCAACAGAGTTTTCGACAGGATTGATAGTATCGTTAGCAGCGTGGTTCTGAGAGAATTATTAATAGACACAGCTAGCGACAGAGTCATCAACGGAGCCATCGACACAAGGAAAACAGTTTTTTTTTTTTTTAAAAAAAAAATAAAATGGGGGAAAATAAAAATGAACAAAGAGCAGAAGTTACCAGCAGTGGATAGAGCGATTCAAGGTGCCTCTCTCAGGGAGTCGATAGTGGGGATTCTACCGTACCGCACTCCGAGTTGTACGGGACCTGGGTATGGGTGTCTTAGAAATCGGCCACTCTCACCTAAAACATTGTGAGAGTGAGAAGAGTAAAACTCAAAAGAAGTGTAAAGCACCAAAGTCAATTTAAGCCAAAGTATATGAACTGGAACTCATTGATATAACGTCAAAGAAAAAAGAAAAGGAAAAGTGCTTAAATTCGGAAGGATAATAACATAACACCAATACAACGATATTTACAACGGAAGCATCAACAAGGACTTACTACAAGGACATTCACCGCCAAGGACCCAGTGCCACTAAGCTTCAAGGACCTCTCAGCACTCAAGCACCTAGTACAAGGACATTCACCGCCAAAGACCCAGTGTCACTAAGCTTCAAGAACATCTCAGCACCCAAGGATATTAGTGCGAAGGACATAAGGAAATTCTGCGGCAATGACAATTATTTTCCCAAGAATATCAAAAGCGAGTAAAATTTTTTATTTCTCGAGTGACATCGCAGGATATTTAACAGCTTCTCTAGCAATCATATGCCACATCTGCGAATTATTCTAATTCAAGTCAACAAACCGGGATCCAAGTTCAATCACCAGGCAAGATCTTTTTAATATATTCGAACCATCGCAAATATTTTACAAAATATTAAACATAAAAACCCCCTTTAAGATCCCTTTCTTGGGGATAACTCACGTTTACGCATCTTTTTAATTTTTCTTTGAACAAACATACATATATCTATACTTTCTGACCCTTCACCATGCAGAATCTATTATAAATCAAAGAATAATAATAAAAATATATATATTCACCGCAGTAATCTTTACATATTGTCATGTAGCCTACTAGGCCAACTTATAAGTTCCTTAGCTGATTAAGAGTATCACTGAGGATCTTCATTTCGAGGTATTGAGCCGTCTCGCTGAAATCGAAGCCCAGTTTAGAGTCGGGGACAAGAAGTTAGATGTAAATTCCCAGTCTACAGCACCCTCGCTGTCCCAATTACCGGTGCCACAAGATCCATCCTTCCGAATCACATTCTGGTTTTCGCGCCGGGTCGCCGACACCTTTCAGTATCCATGGCTCAAAGATCAAGAATCCATGAATCTCTGGTAAGTCGTACCACTAGAAGCTACGCCTAATGAGGTATTGCCTTTAGCGGATCTATCGGTCCTATTTACTTTATAGAGCAGATAGAGACTCGAGCCGCCACAAATCGTTTGAGTTTAGAGACATTGCCTCCGATGTTACCCATCTTGTTGACCGGACGGGCTGAAAGTTGGTGGCAAACCAGCGGGCACCCAGACATGACATCGGCGATTTTAAGTATGAATTCTAAGACTTCTTTCTCCCTCCGCGCTATTTTGAGAAATTAGAATATAGGAAACGTGCTCGAAAGCTCGGCGGTACAGAAAGAGTCATTGCTTACGCTAGTCGACACTTCTTGAACGCGGAGGAAAATTATTCGGCTGCCGAGAGAGAATGCCTAGAAATAGTCTGGACAATCAGGAAATATCGTTGCTATTTAGAAGGCTATCGTTTTGATGTAATCACTCGATAGAAAATCCTACGGGCGTGTAGCAATTTTGGTGCTGGAATTGCAACAATACGAGATGGAGGTACATTATAGACGAGAAAAACTGAACGTGATTGCCGATGCCCTATCGCGACAGCCCTTGGATGTAAATGATGGCTAAAGATACGGCAGCAGGTCATGGAACGCCCGGCGGGTTTTTCACAATATGTACTCGAGAACGGTCAGATTTGTCGCAGGCGAAACTAACACCCAGATGACCACGATTCTACACCTTGGAAATTATGCGTTCCCTTAGAACATTGAGATCAAGTACTCAAGGAATGCCACAACGAGGTTACGGCCGGCCACTTGGGAGTTACGAAAACCACTTTGCGAGGGACACAAAGGTACTATTGGCCTGGCCTCTTCCGAGACGTAGCCCGTTACGTTAGATGCTGCCTCACCTGCTTGCAGTTCAAACCCGCACAAACGAAACCGGCTGGTAAGATGCTCACCCGTCAAGTCACAGAGTCTTTTGATACTGTGTGTACCGATTTCTTCGGGCCTCTGCCACGTTCTAAGCAAGGTAATACGATGTTACTAGTTTTCCTGGATTTGTATAGTAAATGGGTCGATATGGTACCACTTCGTAAGGCCACTTCGGCCGGTACCCAGTTCACTAGCTAGGTTTTCAAAAACTTTTGCAAAACGTCCGGAATTACACTCCAGCACACAGCCCCATATTCTCCGCAGCAGAATCCTACCGAGCGGGCAAACAGAACCATCAAGAACATGATTGCACAATATCTAGAGATTGGGCAAAAAACTTGGGATCAATGGCTTCCAGAAATAACGCTAGCTATCAACTGTAGCGTCAACGATACCACTGGATTCAGCCCGGCCTACATCCTATTAGGGCGGGAACCTTGTATGCCCGGCTCTCTTTATGACCAAGTAACTGATGTCTCCGGTAACGAGCCCTCTAGTCCCGCCGAGCGCGTCATACGAATGGAAGATGTTTTCGTACCCACGGCCGGCACGAGGCCACCACCTAAAGATTTTTCATGGCGGACCACTTGGTGGGTGCGCCTGCCCAACGTCCCTTTCCCTCTTAAAGAGGGTACAGGGTAGTTTTAAAACACTTTATATTTCACAGTATGTCACAACCCACCCGAGGAACTGATCCGTCTTTTCCGAATGGAGATGACTACAACCGGCGCCCTAGACGAGCGATTTTCGGGGAGCCGTGCTCAGCAGACTGGAAAAAATACACCCAACTAGGCACAGTCAACCTCGGGGATGATCAGACCAGAGCACGCCGTTATCTTATCGGTAGTCACTATCTCGCCCCCGCCCCCACCCGCAACCCCCCCCGGGGCGGGCCGCCCCCCCCCCCGCCCACCGGGGGGCCCGGCTACAACCGGGCCGGGGGGGGAGCCCGGCCGGGAGAGGGGTTGGCCCCTTCCCCTCCCCTTTTTTTTTTTAATGTTATAGCTTTAACTAATTTTTTACCATTAGAAGTAATCGCTAATTTACTATTGAATGGTTTAAGAGACCAGTACTTGCTTTCAGTCATCTAATGAAGAATTTACATTATTAGAAATTCATTTAATAAAATAATTTACAGGAACACTTTCAATTACAATAGGTATAAAACTATGATTTGCTCCACAAATTTCTGAACATTGACCGTAAAAAAGTCCTGGTCGATTAATAAAAAAATTTGTTTGATTAAGTCGTCCTGGGGTTCCATCAACCTTTACTCCTAAGGCAGGAATAGTTCATGAATGAATTACATCTGCAGCAGTCACTAAAATTCGAATTTGAGAATTTATTGGTAAAACTACTCGGTTATCAACATCTAAAAGACGAAATCCATCAGTTGCTAATTCATTAGTTGGGATTATGTATGAATCAAATTCAATATTATTAAAGTCTGAATATTCATAACTTCAGTATCATTGGTGACCAATACTTTTTAAAGTAACAGAAGGTTCATTAATTTCATCTAAAAGGTATAAAAGTCGTAATGAAGGAAGAGCAATAAATAATAAAATAATAGCTGGGAGAATAGTTCAAATTATTTCAATTAATTGTCCATGTAATAAAAATCATATGTATATGTACGTGCGTAAAAGGAAAGAAAAGAGAAAAAAAGAGACCAAAAAGTGGACAAAGTTTAACCAGCAGTATACATACAAATGACGCCACGCACACCATCTCAAAAATGAAAACGCCAAAAACGCCAAAAAAGGGCGCGAAACGCGGGGGCGGGGGCGCCAACCAGCAGTATCAGCACATACAAATGACGCCACGCACACCACCTCAAAATCGAATAAGAAAACAACGAAAAAAAAAAAAAAAGCGGCAGTGGGGGTAAGATAGGGGGGCAAAGCATCATCAGTGCCGCCAAAAATTCGGCATCAGAAGCCGAAAGAGGAAAGAGAGAGACAGACAGAAACAGTGCCCGAAACAGTGATCGGAACAGTGAGCGAAGAAATCACAGAAGCAGCGACCGAAACAGCGCTGGACCTAATAAACAAAATTGAAACAGTGGAAACGGAACAAGCGATGGCTAACGCCGTGGAAATGCAAAGTCAATTGCAACAGATGATGCAATTGCTGACGCTTAAAATACAAGTCGACGAGCAGCGAGAAAGCCAAGTCCATATGGCATCGAATTGGCATCGTTTCAGGAGTATATTCTCATTATGAGAAAGATCGCCTCTGATGGGGATGTAGAAGAGTCAGCTGTTTTGCAATACATCGTAGACAATTTGTTTCTTAAGAACGAATTCAAAGTTGGTCTATATGCATGTAAAACCTTTAAGGAGCTAAAGGAAGCCTATGAAATCGTGGATAAACTGGCCAAGCACGATCCAAGCAGTGTTTTTAAAACCACAACGGATGTAGCAAAGACGCAGCTTCCCAAAAGGCAGTTTTGTTTTAAATGCGGATCAGCTGAACACAAAATAAAAGATTGCTTGGGCGAAACAAAATGTTTTAAGTGCAATGAGAACGGACATTTTGCTAGGAATTGCCGTCTTAATGGTGAAAACGATAAAAAGGATACTCGTGGAGATTTTAAAGTCCGCAATATAGTTAATCGTCGACGAGTTAAAAAGATGTCCGTAAATGGTGTTTTGCTTGACTTGCTTGTAGACACAGGATCGGATGTGTCAATCTTCTCGGAAAGCACTGCGAAACAGTTGCCAATCATCGAAGTGCATAGGAACGAATCTATGTTGACTGGTCTGGGCAAAAAAGAAACAAAACCGACAGGCGCCTTTGTTGCCGAAGTTGTTGTTGACGATCTGCATACAACTCAGAAATTTATCATTGTATGATGAGGCAGTTGAGTGCAATGCCTTAATTGGATTCGACTTCGTTAAAAAGTTCATCGTCACATACGCCGAGAGGGAATACACGTTTTCGAAGGGCGATGCCGTCGGAGACTCAAATAAGGAGCGCATTGCAGGCTCATACAACGTCTTTAAGGTCGCCAGTGTATATGAAGCACCATCAATCTATCAAAAATCAGTTCGCGAATTAATAGAAAGCATAGACGAGCAGCCGAAACAAACCCAGATGGAATGCCCAGTCAAACTTCAAATTATTCCGGATGCTACAACAATGAAGTCATTTCACCAGTCGCCATCAAGAAAATCAATTAGACGAATGGCTGACCCAATGGATAGTACGAAAATCAACATCGAGTGTGGCTAGTCGGGTAGTTGTTGTTCAAAAGAAGGATGGTACACCAAGGATTTGCATTGATTATCGAAAACTCAACAGTATGACCCTGTCTGACCGCTTTCCGGTCCCATTGATAGAAGAAGTTCTAGAAAAGCTTCAAGTGGCCACATTCTTTTCAGTTCTGGATTTGGAAAATGGTTTTTTCCACGTGCCGGTGGAGGAGTTCAGTCAGTACCTAACAGCATTTGTAACAAAAGAGGGTATTTTCGAATTCAATGAGACGCCGTTTGGATTTAAAAATTCACCTGCCGCATTTATAAGATTTGTCAATTATGTCTTTCAAAATTTAATCAACGATAATATAATGCAGTTGTACATGGACGATATAATCGTGTATGACCATTCCGCTGATGACTGCTTAGAGAAGACACAGAAGGTTCTGCAATTGGCTGCACAGTATAAGTTGAAAATCAAATGGAAAAAATTCAGTTTCTTACAGTCAGGAATTATCTTTCTTGGACACATCGTTTGCGGTGGAAAGATTTGGCCAGGCAAAGAAAAAACGAATGCCGTCAATCGATTTGGAACGCCCAAAAATGTTAGAGCAGTTTAGTCTTTTCTTGGACTTACCGGATTTTTCCGAAAATTCATTAAAGACTACTCTCAAATCGCAAGACCATTAACAAATTTACTTCGAAAGATGTAAAATTTCATATAGGTGCAGCTGAATTACAATCTTTGCAGAAGTTAAAGGAGTTGCTAACGAGCAAACCACTTTTGCATCTATACTCGAGAGATGCTCCCACCGTGTTGCGCACAGACGCATCAAAGCATGGTTTTGGAGCGATGCTACTCCAAAGTTTTAACGATAAACTCTACCCGGTGTATTTTTGGAGTAAAAATATCAAAGAAGCTAACATCGGCTGTGCCGAAGTTTATGTACCCTTGCAGTCCATGGCCATAATATTTTTACATGTTCCTAACTCTTTTTCTGTATCTCAATTCATTAATGCACAGAACCTTTCAAATATCATTTTAATTTCTTCTTCTTCTTTCCCATCCCCTTTTACACGCATGCCGCAACTCGCACGCATACACATATAGTTTATGTAGCGTTGCGTCTGTATGTGTGCATGCGTGTGCTCTGTTGACTCGATGATGACGTTGTCGGCAGCAAGCCGAACCGATTTATACCGGCTGTAACTTGTGTTCTATATATCCGATCAGATTCAAATTTTGGGATCTGAGATTTTATATATAATACTATCATATTGGTAATTTCATGGCGATACTCCAATTTTTGCAAAAATGTTTCCTCCAGAGCTATATGATATAGTGGTCCGATTCCGCCAATTTTCATACTTTATTTTTCCCAGGTTATTAAAAGCCCCCAAAAAAATTTCATCCCGATAGCTCTTAAGATGGCTGAGTAAAACGCATACGCACAGACGGAGGGACAGACGGAGAGACGGACAGACGGACATGGCTATATCAACTCAGCTTCTCATGCTGATCAAGAATATACATATATACTTTATAGGGTCGGAAACGTCTCCTTCTGTGCGCTACAAACATCTGACCATCCCGATAGCTCTTAAGATGGCTGAGTAAAACGCATACGCACAGACGGACGGACAGACGGACATGGCTATATCAACTCAGCTTCTCATGCTGATCAAGAATATATATACTTTATAGGGTCGGAAACGTCTCCTTCTGTGCGTTACAAACATCTGACCAATTTTATAATACCCTCTGCAAGGGTATAAAAATAATGAAAAAATAGGAGAAATATAATATCTTAAATAATTTGATAATAAAGGATAAGTTTGTTCCTTAGCAAATAATTTAATTGCATCACAAAAGGGTTGAGGAACTCCTATTAATCCAACTTTATTAGGACCCTTACGAATTTGAATATATCCTAATACCTTACGTTCTAACAAAGTTAAAAATGCTACTCTTACTAATACACAAATAATTAGTAATAAACTTCCAATAAATGATAAAATTAATTCTATATAAAACAAGTGCTATTTGTGATAATATTACATAAATAAATTCTAAATTCATTGCACTAATCTGCTAAAATAGTTTTATTATTAATAATATTCTTTTTATACCCGGAAACTAGATACCTTTAAAATCGAATAACATTTCATTTCTAATAGAATATTTAAAATAATTTTATCACATTAACTTTTATATTATATTAACTCTTTTAAAATCGAGAAAAATATTTATCAATATTTTTTATTTAATAAACAAGGTACAATAAATTAAATTTTCTTTTATAATAAAATTTTTTCAAATTATTTCAATTTTCTTTTACAATACTGATAAACTATTATTAAAATTATTTTTTCTTTAAACAATACTAAAACTTTATATTTTATAATTATTTTTAATACTTTACAAAAAAAATATAAATTATTAATAAATAAAATCTAATTCAATTTATATTGATTTGCACAAAAATCTTTTCAATGTAAATGAAATACTTTACTTAATAAGCTTTAAATTGTCATTCTAGATACACTTTCCAGTACATCTACTATTTATTTATTTATTTATTTTTTATTTATTTATTTACGTCAACCAACACAGCAGTCGACAAAAAGCTTAAGCTAAAGACAGATACTAATTAATTGAAGAAGATAGCTTAGCTATATATAAAACTAAACATCCCCGACCCGGTGGAGGTGTTTTATTTGCATAACGTGAATAATTTGATTTTATTTGCATAAGAGAATGCCAAAAACGAGCCTACGGTTGTAAAGTGAAGGAAGATTAATAAGAAGTCTGTCAGAATAAGAAGGTAGGCGAAGACACGGACGAAGTTAGCCGGTTTTATTTTTTAGTTTGTAATTATGTTTTAAATTTTTAATGACATAGCCGGTATACTCTATCGCATCCCCCGTCAACTAATCGATTTTGATGCAATCTATATTGCTAATTATGCTCCCCCGACAGTCCAATCATATCTTATTTTTCTTGCTTTTAGGTATTTTGTCTAAATTAAGCCAGCTTTCAGAGTTGTCCTCTTTGACATTTATTTATTCATTTATTTATTTATTTATTTATTTATTTACGTCAACTAACACAGCAGTCGACGAAAAAGCTTATGCTAAAGTCAGATAGTAATTAATTGAAGAAGATAGCTTAGCTATATACACAACTAAACATCCCCGACCCGGTGGAGGTGTTTTATTTGCATAAGGTGCCAGCTATGCCCCGATTCACAGCCAATGTGGTCAGGGATGAGTTGCAACCAATCCAAGTCCAGAATATTTTCATTGGTTTCGCTGTAGATGATTAAAAATTATAGCGCGAAGAGAAGTGACAGAAAGATGAGGAGAAATTAGGTGAGAAAGGTTGTTAAAAGATTGGCAAAGAACACGAAAAGGTTCGTGAAGAGAGTAGTTAGTCAGACATCTACTAAGTTAAATAGGAAAAAAGTTTCTGGTCCGACGTGAGGGAACACAAAAATATAGCGTATCTAGTAAATTAGTAGAAATGACTTCGCCGTTGAATAGTTTATGGAGAAAGAGAATGCCAAAAACGAGCCTACGGTTGTAAAGTGAAGTAAGATTAATAAGAAGAAGTCTGTCAGAATAAGAAGGTAGGCGAAGACTCGGGTCCCAATTAAGACCGCGTAACGCAAACTTAAGGAATTGCTTCTGTACCGATTCAATACTACGCTGGTGAACATCATATTGTGGGTTCCACACTGGCGAGCAATATTCGAGAATAGGGCGAACTAACGAAGTGTATAAAACCTTTGTTACATAGGGATCATCAAATTCTTTGGCCCAACGTTTAATAAAGCCAAGAAGGCTGCATGCTCTATTGACAATTGAAGCAATATGAACATTAAACGAAAGTTTTGGGTCAAACATAACGCCTAAGTCTTTAAAGCATGGTACACAATCTAACAGAACAGACTTAATGGAGTAATGAGCTAGGAACGGAGACAAACGACTGAAAGTCATAAAAGAACACTTAGAGGCATTAAGGTGTAATTTATTAACGTGGCACCAATCACAGATCGCATCGAGATCAGATTGCAAGTACTGTTGGAAAGAAGGATCATTATTGGAATAACAAATCTTGACGTCATCCGCAAACATGAGCACGCGTGAGTGAACCAAGGCCAAGGGTAAATCATTTATAAACAGGGTAAAAAACAGTGGGCCCAGATGACTGCCTTGGGGTACACCTGACCTAACTTGAATAGTTTTAGATATTGAGGAACGAAAAGACACCTTTTGGGTTCTGCCAATAAGATACGACTTTAACCAAGCCAACAGTTTCGGGGAAAAACGCATGATGTTAAGTTTCACGAGAAGCATAGAATGATCAACCGTATCGAAAGCCTTACTAAAGTCAGTATAAATAACATCAGTTTGACACTTTTTACGGAAGCCATGGTGTTACAAGGGTAGTCAATTCTAAAAGGTTAGTAAGCGACGAACGACCTTTCATGAAGCCATGCTGACAAGGAGAAATAGGGGATCTGGATAGGTGTTGAAGGGAAGACGTAATAATTTTCTCAAACAGCTTTGGTATTGCCGAAAAAAAGCGGAATAATAAAAGACTATTTCCAAATATCGGGAAAGCTACAAGTCTCACTCGATATAAAGAATAACCGAGATAAAGGCTTAGATAGGGAAATCGAACACATTTTAAGGATGCAACTAGGTATATTATCAGGACCGGGTACGAAGGAAGACGTCATAGATGACAAGCTAGAGATAATACAGTCTTCAGTAATATTAGGAAAAACATACAATTTAAATGTGGGATTGAAAAGGGATAGGTTGTGGGATCCGAAACAGTAGTAGAAGAAGTCGACTGAAAGAATTTAGCAAACAGATCTGCAATATCTGAGTCATTATTAGCAGTCTGGTCATTAAGTCTGAAGGTGGAAGTTAGTACATTAGAGCGTCTTTTGGAATTAACAAAGTTGTAAAATCTTTTGGGGTTCTTATAAAATTCAACCTTACAGCGAACGATATAATTATTGTAGCATTGAGTGTTTAAAAGACAAAATTGGGATTTGGCTATACAGTAAGTTTTTTTAAATCTTTTAAAATATCTCGATTTAATATTGCGGAGATTAGAGAGCCTACATGTGAACCAGACTGGCGCGCTGGAGACGGTAGAGACATTCACATAAGGAACGCATTTATCAATTAGAGAATTAAGAGCAGAGTAGAAAAACTTCACTGCACAATCTATATCGCAGCACTCAAATAGAAATGACCAATCAAAAGAGAAAATAAGGCTATTAAGAAGATTGAAATTTGTTTTACGAAAACATCTACGACGGGAATTTGCGATGTTATTAAGTGATTTAGTAACGGAATTGTAAGAAATAGTAACTTCAATGGTAGGGTGATAAGGATCTCCAGGTTTCACTAGGGGCTGTGTTCGGGATACAGCACTAACAATGGGATCAGAGACAAAAACAAGATCAAGGATTCTTTTAGAAGAGTTAAGGAAAGAATTCAACTGATATAGCGGACATTCAAGTAGGCAATCAAGAAAAACATGTTGAGATGAAGGAATTAAGAAAGATAGATTATCATCAACAAGCCAAGAAATATTAGGCAAGTTTAAATCACCTAAAACTATAAGGAAATCACGATCTTTAAGACTATTAAAAATTGTTTGCAAAGCATCAGCATTGTGCATGTAGGTCATGATATCAGAAGCTGGAGGAATATATGAACAAGAAATATATAAGCTAAAGTTGGAACATGTAACTTCGACGCAAATAAACTCAACACCTAAGGGCAGATCAATCGGCACGACACTTGAACACAGATTCGAGTTAACAGCAATGAGTACTCCACCGCCACGACGACCAACACGATCAAGCCTATAAGAAATAAAGTTATTAGAAAGAATTTCATTATCCAAAACAGTCGTACTATGTTACGACTTATCTTACCTTAATAATAAGAGCGACGGGCGATGTGTACATATTTTAGAGCTATAATCAAATTATTTATCTTTATAATTTTACTACCAAATCCACCTTCAAACATTTTTTCATAATTTTATCCGTTTAAATATTTTTATTGTAACCCATTATTACTTAAATATAAGCTACACCTTGATCTGATATAAATTTTTTTAAAAATTATTGAATATTATTATTCTTATAAAATATTCTGATAACGACGGTATATAAACTGAATACAAACTTAAGTAAGGTCCATCGTGGATTATCGATTACAAAACAGGTTCCTCTGGAGAGATTAAAATACCGCCAAATTTTTTAAGTTTCAAGAACATAACTACTACTACTTTAATAAATTTATTTACATTTTAAATAATAGGATATATAATCCTAGTTTTTAATTAAAATTTTTTAGTTTCAATTTATTTACAAATAAAAAATTTAAATTTAAAATTTCACTTAATAAATTTTATTTTATTGAATTTTATAATCATTTAACTTTTACTAAAAAAATTTATTTGTATTATTGGTGTATCCGCGACTGCTGGCACCAATTTTGCCAATACTTTTTAATATTGCTATTTCTAAATTTCTTTAATTAATAATATTAATTACTGCGAATAAATATAATATATTTAATTTTAAAATAAATACAAATTCATACAAAAATTTAAATATAAATCAAATTAATAACAAATTTTTAAGCCAAAATAAAACTTTAATATTAAAATGTAATTTATAAACAAATTTATTTTATTGATATAATTTATATTAAATAAAAATAAATTACACCATAAAAAATAAAATTTTTAAATATTTAATAACTTTATTGTGGTAGTTTTTGCGACCTTCGACATACATTATTTAACACGTCAGCACCGTATCAGCCTTAAAGTTAAGTCGTTTGGTGCTCGGTGTATTGATGATATGTAGCATCTCCATGGTAAACCTTTTGTTGTAGTGCCGCTCTTCATCTAAAATTGTTGTCTCTTCGAAACTCGGTGCATGGCCACTAGTTGCACAGTGTGTCATTAGTGCTGTTTTTGATGTGTCTGAGTAATGTCTCATTTTATAGTCAGATTTGTGTTGGGAAATCCTAGTTTTTAATTTCGATTTGGTCGTCCCTATGTATATCTTATTGCACGGTATGTTTCCTTGTCCATTGCATGGAATTTTGTATACTACATTGCTTCTCTTAGTCATCCCTATCTTGGATTTTGTTTTGTTAAATATATGTTTGAGAGTATTGTCAGGTTTATGTGCTATTTTTATTTCATCTTTGTCATAACAATCCGAATGTGATAGTCTTTCTGATAATTTGGGTACATAAGTGACCGATATGTAGGTTTTTTTATTCTTAGTTTTGTCAATGGGGGATTTATGTTTTTTAAATAATGTCCTGATTACGTTATCCGGAAAATCGTTGTCCTTTAAAATATTTATTAATTCCTATGGACTTTGTAAATACATTATACAAATTTTAACATAAAAAACGCAACTGAATTCAAACAACGCATAAATAACACATACATTTGTGACGATGAACAATTAATCTCGTTTGACGTGGTATCATTATTTCCAAGCATTCCAACGGATTTAGCATGGGACACAATCAGGAACAAATGGAATAAAATACAGGAACACACAAAGATACCAAAAGCTTTATTTATGGAAATAGTAATTTTCTGCATCCAAGAGAATAGATATTTTACCTATAAGGACCAAACATTTATACAATTAAAAGGAATGCCGATGGGATCTCCGGCCTCACCTGTCATTGCTGACATCGTCATGGAAAATCTTCTGGACACTACAATGGATAAACTAACCAGACCAATTATACACCAAGATGACAACGATAAAACACGGGACACCCTAAATTCATTTGACAGGAATATAAAATTCACTATGGAGCTGGAAGACAATGGAAAACTAGCGTGTTTGGACTCTATGGTCATCAGACGAGGAAACGAATTAAAACTAAAATGGTATTAGGAAGCCAATAGCATCAGGACGATGATAATAAATACAGCAAGGAGCTGTATCCAACGGATGCTGAACATTTCGGATAAAATATACCATGAAGAAACGAAGATGGAAATAATAAATATTTTAAAGGACAACGATTTTCCGGATAACGTAATCAGGACATTATTCAAAAAACATAAATCCCCCATTGACAAAACTAAGAATAAAAAAACCTACATATCGGTCACTTATGTACCCAAATTATCAGAAAGACTATCACATTCGGATTGTTATGACAAAGATGGAATAAAAATAGCACATAAACCTGACAATACTCTCAAACATATATTTAACAAAACAAAATCCAAGATAGAGATGACTAATAGAATCAATGTAATATACAAAATCCCATGCAATGGACAAGGAAACATACCGTGCAATAAGATATACATAGGGACGACCAAATCGAAATTTAAAAACTAGGATTTCCCAACACAAATCTGACTATAAAATGAGACATTACTCAGACACATCAAAAACAGCACTAGTGACACACTAGGCAACTAGTGGCCATGCACCGAATTTCGAAGAGACAACAATATTAGATGAAGAGCGGCACTACAACAAAAAGTTTACCATGGAGATGCTACATATCATCAATACACCGAGCGCCAAACGACTTAACTTTAAGACTGATACCGACAACTGCGCTCACATATACAGACATTTACTTGACAAAAATTAGTTCTTAACTCCACATCGAACGGTGCTGACGTGTTAAATAATGTATGTTACAAAATTGTTAAATGTCACATAATTGTTAAATGTTCTTGTATTTTATTGTAGTTGCCCTGAAGACGGTTGACGCTGCGCAACCGAAATATATCGGAAAAGAAATAAATATAAATTTAAAAACTACGTTTTATTTTTTATTTTTATTTGGAAAAATGACCTGAAGCCTGATAAAATTTTAGATTTAATAACTTTATATAATTAATTTTTATATATATAATTATTATATAATTATTATCCCCTAATAATACAAAAATCTTTATAAAATTATAATAAAAATCAAATTAAATAAAAATAATCATACTTTAATATTTAATTATTATGAAAATACAAAATAAAAATAATTATTTTTATTAAATTAATAACAAAATTTAGAATATTTTTTTATTAATGGAATTTTTAATTATAATAATTATTGTAATATGAACCAAACTTCAAAAAAATTACTAAAAATAATAAATTTATTATAACAAATATATTTAAATTAATTTATTATTTATTTTTTTTTTTTTAAATTAATAAATATTTATTATAATAATAAAAAATAATAATAATAATAACATCAATAAAGAAATAATAACTATTTTATTATTATTAAAAAATCATACTTTTTTTTTTTAAATTTATTTTTTTAAAAGAAAATTTAATAAACTTTTTTATAAAAAATTTAAAAATTTATTTGTAAAAAAAAACGATATACTTATGCTAGATTGATAGATATATATATTATTAGAGTAGAGGTTTATTAGAGACTAAACTTATGCGTAAGAATATTCGCTGCAGCGCAGGCAGCAAGAAAATCAATGTAAAGCAGAAATGAAAGAATGTCCGTTACAATTCACAGATCGGATCATTCGAGAACAATAAGAAAGAGATAGACATATTGCGGTGGTTATATACATATTTTACTACTCCTTCTCAACGCGAAGTCTATCTTATACAAAAATTATTTTAATCCCAACATTTCTGTAAACTTTACATGTTTGACACACTATCATACTATCATGCTGTCATACTATCTGTGGGAATGTATTTGATATCTATTACATTTTCTTTATACATTTCCATTACAAAATGATATTTTATTTCAATATGCTTGCTACGTGAATGAAATTTAGCATCTTTAGCAAGGCATTGTGCGCTCTGGTTGTCGCTATAAATTAGCAGCTTCGCCATCGGCCCGAATCCCATCTCGTTGATCAGCTTTCTGATGTATATCGCTTCTTTGGCTGCTGTAGAAAGTGCTACGTACTCGGCCTCCGTGCTACTTTTGCTATAATGAAGTCTCACATTTGAGGGGTACCTCTTAGATATCTCAGATAAGCCACGTCGTCTTTTCTGGTACATGCAAGTATAAAATCGTCAACATATACAACAATAATACATAAATACCCATTGACTTTGCTCGTGTATATACACGGTTCGCTTGCACACGGAACGAAACCAATCTTCAAAAGAACGCTATCCAGTTTTTGGTTCCACTCACGCCCACTCTGTTTCAAGCCGTACAACGATTTATGTAGCTTGAGTACAAGCTTGGGATGATCAGCATCGACAAAACCTTCAGGTTGTCGCATATAAACGTCATCTTGTAGCTCACTATTGAGGTATGCTGCAGAGACATCCATCTGGTGCAAGTGCATCTCGTGCTCCACCGCCAACGCAATCACCAGTCTGATTGAGGAATAACGTGCAACGGTGAAAAGGTTTCCTTGTTGTTAATTCCATATTGTTGACCACCCCCTTTTGCGACCAATCTTGCCTTGAAACGCTGAACTTTGCCACTCTCATCTCGCTTAAACAACTGTATTTTTCTAGCCGGACCGGAGGGCATGTGAATCGCGGACAACTTTGCCCACTTTCGCTCGCGGTTTTACAATGTTTTATACCGTTGATCTGCGACGGACAACAATATACTTGCGAGAGCTTTCTCGTCTTCACTGTCAAACAACCCCTTTTTTTCAACCGTATCAGACGCCTCTCTTTTTAACCAACCACATGTCACTCACCACAAATCAGAATGAATCAACAGACTTTTCATCTGTACTGACCATACACTATAATTTTCACCATCTAGTTTTTCGATTGAAAATTGTGTACTCATCTTCAACAAATTAGTTAATCACAAACTTTAATTAACAAAACGAATCTCTTACAAGTCTCCGACCAACCCGCACAGTTTTACTTTCTGCTGCCTGGGCCCATAACCTATTACCACTAACCATAGAATACATAGATGCGTCAAACTCAAGATTTTTTGATTACAAACGCTAGCCTGAGCCTGGAACCCCAGAGAACTTCGGCAAAATATCCCGATAGCTTTTAAGATGGATGAGTAAAACGCATACGCACAGACGGACGGACAGACGGACATGGCTATATCGACTCAGCTTCTCATGCTAATCAAGAATTTATATACTTTATGGGGTCGGAAACGTCTCCTTCTGTGCGTTACAAACATCTGACCAATTTTATAATACCCTCTGCAAGGGTATAAAAAGTAAATAAAAATGTATCAAAAAAATATATAAAGCATTATGAAAAACTTCGACCAAGATGGGACTCGAACCCCGGCCGCCCGATCGCCAAGCGAGCACACTAACAACAGAGCCACGTCGACACTTTGAGAAGTGCCGTCAAGTTCTGTAGTTAAGCACGCATCTCATTCTCGCATTGTCGCTAGCTCGTCGAAAACTCAAAAAGTCTGCGAGCGAGCGATTGAAATGCGATGTTGTGCAACTTCACGTCTCACACACACTACGAAGCCTGAGCATGTACCGACGAGTGTACACATACATATGCAAAACGAGAACACAGCGACACAGACATGCGTTCATCGTTCTGCGATCTGTGGCAGACTGAATTATTTTCGATGCGTAGCGACAGTGCTGCGAGCAAACGTTTTTCGCTCTCGCTGCGGCCGCTCTCTGGGGTTCTAGGCTGTTCGGCTTTTGCCGAAGTTCTCTGGGGTTCCAGGCTCAGGCTAGCGTTTGTAATCAAAAAATCTTGAGTTTGACGCATCTATGTATTCTATGGTTAGTGCTATTACAGTAGAGGTTTATTAGAGACTAAATTTCGCAATTCAAAAATTTATACACATAAATAAATTATTTCTATATATAAAGATTTATCTAATATTTATTACATTTATATAAATATATAATTTATTATTAAATATTTATTTTTAATTCTTTTTTTTTTTCTAATTTTGGTTTATTTTTAATTTCACTATTTTATTTAATACTATAAGGCTTTAAGTTAAACAAACTAATAGCCTTCAAAGCTGTAAATATAGGAATTCCTTTAAGCCTTAGTATTTATTTACTCCTTCCAAATTGCAGTTTGATATCATTGTTGACTATAAGACCAATTGATTACGAAGAAATATTCTTATAAATAGATTTACAATCTATCGCCTAAACCTCAGCCACTTAATCGCGATAATGGTTATTCTCAACAAATCATAAGGATATTGGAACATTATATTTTATTTTTGGAGCATGAGCCGGAATAGTGGGAACATCTTTAAGAATTTTAATTCGAGCCGAACTTGGACATCCTGGAGCATTAATTGGTGATGATGAAATTTATAATGTAATTGTTACAGCTCACGCCTTTATTATAATTTTTTTCATAATAATACCTACTACATATATAATTGGAGGATTCGGAAATTGACTAGTACCTCTAATATTAGGAGCACCTGATATAGCTTTACCTCGAATCAATAATATAAGTTTTTGACTTCTTCCTCCTGCTTTATCTCTTTTATTAGTTAGAAGTATAGTTGAAAATGGAGCTGGAACAGGTTGAACAGTTTCCCCACCTTTATCAGCAGGAATTGCTCATGGAGGAGCTTCAGTTGATTTAGCTATTTTATCTGTACATTTAGCCGGAATTTCTTCAATTTTAGGAGCTGTAAATTTTAATACTACAGTAATTAATATACCATCTACAGGATTTACTTTTGATCGAATACCTTTATTTGTTTGATCAGTTGAAATTACAGCTTTATTATTATTATTATCTTTAATAGTATTAGCAGGAGATATTACTATATTATTAACAGATCGAAACTTAAATACTTCTTTTTTTGATCCTGCTGGAGGAGGAGATCCTATTTTATATTAACATTTATTTTGATTTTTTGGTCATCCAGAAGTTTATATTTTAATTTTACCTGGATTTGGAATAATTTATCATATTATTAGTCAAGAATCTGGTGAAAAGGAAACATTTGGATCTTTAGGAATAATTTATGCTATACTAGCAATTGGATTATTAGGATTTATTGTATGAGCTCACCATATATTTACTGTAGGAATAGATGTAGATACTCGAGCTTATTTTACATCTGCAACTATAATTATTGCTGTACCAACTGGAATCAAAATTTTTAGTTGATTAGCTACATTACACGGAACTCAATTACCTTATTCTCCTGCAATTCTTTGAGCCCTAGGATTTGTATTTTTATTTACTGTAGGAGGATTGACTGGAGTAGTTTTAGGTAATTCTTCAGTTGATATTATTATACATGACAATTATTATGTAGTTTCTCATTTTCACTATGTTTTATCAATAGGAGCTGTATTTGCTATTATGGCAGGATTTATCCATTGATATCCTTTATTTACAGGATTAACTTTAAATGCCAAGTGATTAAAAAGTCAATTTATTATTATATTCATTGGAGTAAATTTAACATTTTTCCCTCAACATTTTTTAGGATTAGCAGGCATACCTCGACGATATTCTGATTAACCAGATGCTTACACTACGTGAAATATTGTATCTACAATTGGTTCTTCAATTTCATTATTAGGAATTTTATTTTTCTTTTTCATTATTTGAGAAAGTTTATTATCTCAACGACAAGTAATTTATCCAATTCAATAAAATTCTTCTATTGAATGATACCAAAATAGTCCGCCTGCTGAACATAGTTATTCTGAATTACCATTATTAACAAATTAATTTCTAATATGGCAGATTAGTGCAAAGGATTTAAGCTCCATATATAAAGTATTTTACTTTTATTAGAAACGAATGTCTACATGAGCTAATTTAGGTTTACAAGATAGAGCATCTCCTTTAATAGAACAATTAATTTTTTTTCTCCATCATGCATTATTAATTTTAGTAATAATTACTGTTTTAGTAGGATATTAATTATTTTTTAATTCATATATTAATCGATTTTTATTACATGGACAATTAATTGAAATAATTTGAACTATTCTTCCAGCTATTATTTTATTATTTATTGCTGTTCCTTCATTACGACTTTTATACCTTTTCGATGAAATGTAGATGTAGAAGCCAAGTACCATAGTTTCGAACTCGTGACATTAGCAGAAGGGAATTCATTGAAATGTTTTAAAATATATCTTCAAGGAATAAAGTTCAAGATAGTCACGGACTGAAGTGCACTTACGTTAGCACTCAGTAAGAAAGAACTTTCTCCCAGAATAGCTCGATGGGCTCTTCTTCTTCAAGACTATGACTATACTTTAGAGCACCGAGCCGGAAAGCGCATGCAGCACGTTGATGCGCTTAGCAGAAACACACATATACTCACCATCGATTCCAATTCATTTGAAGAGAACATGATTATTTGTCAAAGTAGAGATGAGAAAATTAAAGAAATTCTAACGAAACTACAGAATACAGATTATGAAATGTGTAATGGCATAGTGTACAGAAAGAAAGATAAGGAATCTCTTTTATTTTATGTCCCGAAAGAAATGGAAAGACATGTCACGACATAGTTATCATGATCAGTTAGCCCATATCGGAATAAACAAAATTGTAGACGTTATTTCGAAAAGCTAGTGGTTCCCTAGCGTTAAAGAAAAATGCAAATAGCACGTACAAAATTGTCTTAAATGTATATCTTATTCAGATAAAAGTGGAAAAGAGGAAGGCTTTTTTCAAACTATTCCTAAGCAAACGGTCCCATTTGATGTCATACACGTAGATCACTATCGTCCAATAGATAAGAGCAGATCTAACAAGCACATATTAGTAGTAATCGATGCTTTCACAAAGTTCGATCGTTTGTCTATTAGCATTGAAAGACTATTTTAGAGCGCCTTGGAGGAACTTGCTTCACATCAAAAGAATTTAAAGATTTTTTGGTCGAAAATGAAATTAAACAAATTAAAATCGCTACAGGATTTCCGCAAGCCAACGGACAAGTAGAAAGGGTGAATAGACGTTTGGGTCCAAAGATTGCCAAACTGACTGAGCCAGACAAAGGATTGTATTGGGACACAATCTTAGAAACAGTTGAATATGCACTTAACAACACGTTACAAAGTGACCTTTGTAAGTCAGCATCCAAGTAAAGTTTCACAAAGAGGAAAGGTTATAGATGCATTGAAAATTAGCTTAGATGAATTAAATAAAATAAGCATAGATAGAAACTTGGATAGAACAAGACAGGAGGCGGGTAAGAGTATAGAAAAAGTACAAACGTATAACAATATTAAAGAAGACTCTAAAAGAAAAAATCCCGTTTAGTATAAGGCAGACGATTTGGTTATAGTTAGGAATTTCGACTCTCATATAGGAGTATCTAAAAATTTTATTCCCAAGTTCAAAGGTCCGTATAGAGTGACAAAAGTGCTGCGCAATGACAGATATGTTTTGGAGGATGTTGAGGGTTTTCAGCAAACCAGACATCCTTATAAAGGAGTATGGGCCATAGGAAACATACGGCCATGGTTAAGCAATTCAAATAGCTAAGAGATCAGGAGCTCTCTGGTCAGGATCGCCGAGTTGTAAGCATCACCTATTCATACATTTATAAGTCCCACAGTGGTTCCTCACACTACCAAGCTATCTCTATTATATACATTTATAAGTCTTCCCACTACCAAGCTATATCTCTATTATCTACATTTATAAGTCCCACACACATACATGTAACCATTTAGAATAAGCTAGCTATAAGAAAACTCAATAAATCAGTTCTTGTGCGACAATCGAAAAGTACAGACGTGTACCACAGGGTTTTGTATCGATATAATAACTCGATGCCTCCAACCCGATCTTTTCGCACTTCAAACTTTCCTAAACTTAAAAAACTTTTGTTAACCAACGATTGGTCATATCTGTATACCTGCACGGATATGGACTCTGCCATTTCTGTCTTCTATAAAATTCTTGAGTCATGAGAGAGTTAACTCTCTCACGAGAGTTATGTATGTAACTTGAAGAACGTAAAATCAAGATGATATAAAGGATTTAAAGAATCCGGTAAAGCATCGGATTTTTCCCTTTATGTTGTGGTGCTAAATTCACAATGCTATAAGGATTATCTTCAGCGATGTAAACATAGGTTTTCTATTAGAATTTACATCTCACTCAATCAAAGGGTTCAAGACTGCCGTGCAAACTGACGTCATTTATACTGACTTCAGCAAGGCCTTTGACTATTAATCATACTCTGCTTTTATATAAGTTGAACGCACTTGGCATCCCCAGCCTTTTGCTTGATTGGATTCTTCAATATCTTTCTAAGCGTTCACAAAACGTCCTCTTTAAGTCTTCATTTTCTAAGACCATCCAAGGACCTCCGGAGTACCTCAGTCATTAGGGTCATTTACCTCAGTTTTACAGACATATCGTCTTCTTGCCTGCTTCAATCGGATCTTAATGATCTTCAGAGTTGGTGTGAATCCAACCTATGAAACCTCAACGGATGTAAATGTCAAGTTATGTCTTTTTATAGATGCACTCCACACTTAGCAACATATTATCTTAACGACACTACCTTAGAACGGTTAGATATTATCAATTACTTAGGTGTTCTTATGGACCATAAATTAACTTTTAATCCCCATATTTCTGCTACAGCTAGTAAAGCTAATTAATCAATATCCGGATCTTGCATATGGTCACCTCAATATGAAACGTACCAAAGTAAAATTGAATCTGTTCAAAAGCAATTTCTGCTATTTGCTCTTCGCGGACTAAATTGGGATCGCAATGCCAATTTGCCATCATACCCCAGTAAGCTTCTTTTAATCAATCTTCCTTCTTTAATTAATCGTAGAGTAATGCTTGGTGCTATATTTATTCACAAACTTTTAATAGGTGAAATAGACTCTCCTGAGCTATTGTACCCCGTAGACCTACTAGAAATTTTATTGTTCTTTTCTTAAAACACTGTAATTCTAACTATTCTTTGCATGAACCTTTTCGAGTCCTATCTTCTGATTAAAATCTTCTGTATCCCGTAATCAGATAAGAAGCCTCACTTTCTCTTCCACGCGATCGTGCCGTCCGATATACGGCTGCGCCCCACGATCGGTCGGTCGGGAGGTGGACAGCTTTCTGCTTGGGCTCGCGCGAAACAGGCTATGTCCTGGTGTGGTATGGGTCACTTGAACGTAATTCGCATTGTACGCGTCAACGTCCAACGTCCAGACAAAACCAACAATTTCGAATTAAGTGTAAAAAAAATAATGAGTGTAAGAAACAAAAAGTTCATAAATCAAAAGAAATATATTTTTCCTTTTCTCTCCGCCAACAAACCAAAATTTTCTGCTTACAAGCAAATCCTAATAACAAAAAAAATGTTTTTTTTCTGTTTTCTTTTCCATTTAATTATTAACATTTAAATAAAATTACAACTAACAAAAACATATATCTAGAAATTTTGTGTATAAATGTATATGTATTATGTATAGAGGAATAGTTATTATTAATTAAATAATTGAAGAAACTTCACAATATTAAGTTATTTTTTAAAAAAGGCGGTTTAGTATGCCCAACAAAATATTAATAATACTAAACAATAACACGCATATACCATATGCGCACATAGTGACACTTTGTTACTATTTACAAACATACATACACACATAACATAAACAATTAAAATATGTACAGCCACTTATGAATGTGTACCCTAAACAGCAGCGTGGAATTTGCCGCGTTCTTAGATTGCAAAAATCATAGCCTAACCGACAAATAGATTTTACAAATTTAAAAAGCTTATAAAGAATATTTTAAGCTTCAAAATGAATGTTTGTCAAGTTTGCTGGGTGTTCGTGGTGCTGTAATATACAAGGTCAAATTCAGTAAATATTTCCAAGCATGTTTTTCCTTAAAAATTAAATTTTTTTTATTTCTTTCAACGTTTTGGCACTATAGTTACTATTTTCCAAATCGAGATCACACGTGTCTCAGTGATGCAATGAGTGAGTCCGAAGAGCCTGCCAGCATGTTAAAAAGGTCTTTATATTGTCTAACACGAGAAGTTTTTAATGTATTAGTGTATCTGAACCTTTTGTAGTATAAAGTAAATATATAGTAAATATAATATATAATCTCTTTCCTGCTCTGAATATCTTCACGAGGTGTTTTATCCGTTTTTGTTTCTCCTGGCCGAGGAAGTGTGTAAGCTTAGCTTCAGAATAAAATCCATACACTTTATTCTGCAATACAACGGAGAAATTCCATATTCGTAGCAGTTCTTCTCACTCGCTGAATCGTCTAAGTCGTGAAATTCTTTTTGAGTTTTTTGGCAAATTGGACACCTCAACGTTGAGGTGTCAGGAAAAAATCAAACTTAACCGTAAATGTTTTTCCACTCTTGGTTTGAAAAACAGCAGGCTTCAGTTGGCTTTTTTTATGTCGCCAACAGTTGATTAGATTAATTTCGAGGACTCCTTTGCATATTTGAATAACAAAGGCCGACAAAAGTGGGTCGATGACGGTCGAAGATTTCTCCAATGTTCAGAACTTTCACTTCTTAGGCGCCAAGGAACTACAGAAACCACGAACATATTTTCATCAGAAATAACTTAGTCTTCTGTGTGTTTAATCTGCTTGTAGGCTCTTTATCCCGATGATCCATCACATTCCCACCTTTCCATCAGGCATACTTTCAACCAGACGCCTCGCAGTGTGATCTATTAAATCCTGGAGTTTGCTTCTACAGATGCCTCTGTTATAATTTAAGAAAACCCGTCTTCTTCAGTCTAATTAGTGGCAACTAAGTTTGGTGAGGTTGGAATACTTTACTTAATCTTATTTTGTGGAATAGGACTGGCGATCTGCACAGCTTTCGAAATGCTCGCCTTTGCCCTCTCTTGTTCCTTTGTATACTTTAAAGAAAGTGCTTCTGAAAGATGCTCCGTTATAATGCTTTCAGTAGCACCATGAAGCTTTCGTTTCCTTGAAAACGTTAAACAATCTTCTCTATCTTTTTGCGTCCTTCCTCTTCCTGGGCTAGTTGATGGTTGAACATCTTCCTGCTCCGAATCTACGAATCTCGTATACTCCTCAAGCAAAACTTCATTTTTTTTCACGAGGATTTTCTTAGCAAGAATTAGAACAGGTGAGCTCATAATCCAGGTTTCCTTTTTAGCTTTGAGTTCGGTAGGGACCCCTTTTTGCCCCATTAACAATTATTGTTTAGAAATTAGTTAACTACAAATAAAATCTGATATGTTACTATTAATTGGCACGCTTTGCATTTTTATAAAACCACGTCTACCCTATCCCTCCCCCTTTACCATTGTCCCGAAATATTCTAGAGTCGAGCCGAAAGATCAGTGGATTTCGGCGGGATGAGTTATTCTCCTGCAATCGAAGTCAGCCACTGATCTCAAGGCTCAGTCGCTCCAAAGTGAAGAGGCAACGGATCATGGCCAGCGGGATTACGCTTGGCAGTCAAGATCACTCGTTGCAGTTTCTCTTCATCACGCCCACCATCCCCTAATCCTACTAATACTTGTTCTCACGTCTACCTCAACTCACTCTTTCCCAATCCAAGAGGCAACGGATCTTGGCCAAGCGGTCTTCGCTTGGCAGACAAGATCAGTCGTTGTAGCTTCTCTCGCCATTGTGCCACCCGTTTTTAGTTTTTACTTTTGCACACGACAGTTACACACACACGACAGTAAAAAACGAAGTTCGTGTGCATTGTCCCTCACATGTGTGAAGCCGATTCGGATCGAGTGCATGTGTATGAGTGACGCTGACTCTCGTGTATGTGTGCGCTCATGATACGAATTGTCGAGGTTCGCCTAAAAATATGTGTGTTCGCATGGGTATACGTATGGAGGGTATACATAGGGATATCGCCTAGATTAAACACACGCATGCGGACTGGATCTATTATTTTTAGTGATGGGTACAATGAAACGAGAATAACAAATCAAAAAAAATAAAAAAATAAAACACACAAAGTCATACAATGCTAAGTGAAGAATATCGGCAGTCTCCGCCAGCGTTTCGACAGTGTCATCAGCAGTGTCATCGGCAGAGTCATCAACAGAGTTTTCGACAGGATTGATAGTATCGTTAGCAGCGTGGTTCTGAGAGAATTATTAATAGACACAGCTAGCGACAGAGTCATCAACGGAGCCATCGACACAAGGAAAACAGTTTTTTTTTTTTCAAAAAAAAAAAATAAAATGGGGGAAAATAAAAATGAACAAAGAGCAGAAGTTACCAGCAGTGGATAGAGCGATTCAAGGTGCCTCTCTCAGGGAGTCGATAGTGGGGATTCTACCGTACCGCACTCCGAGTTGTACGGGACCTGGGTATGGGTGACTTAGAAATCGGCCACTCTCACCTAAAACATTGTGAGAGTGAGAAGAGTAAAATTCAAGAGAAGTGTAAAGCACCAAAGTCAATTTAAGCCAAAGTATATGAACTGGAACTCATTGATATAACGTCAAAGAAAAAAGAAAAGGAAAAGTGCTTAAATTCGGAAGGATAATAACATAACACCAATACAACGATATTTACAACGGAAGCATCAACAAGGACTTACTACAAGGACATTCACCGCCAAGGACCCAGTGCCACTAAGCTTCAAGGACCTCTCAGCACTCAAGCACCTAGTACAAGGACATTCACCGCCAAAGACCCAGTGTCACTAAGCTTCAAGAACATCTCAGCACCCAAGGATATTAGTGCGAAGGACATAAGGAAATTCTGCGGCAATGACAATTATTTTCCCAAGAATATCAAAAGCGAGTAAAATTTTTTATTTCTCGAGTGACATCGCAGGATATTTAACAGCTTCTCTAGCAATCATATGCCACATCTGCGAATTATTCTAATTCAAGTCAACAAACGGGATCCAAGTTCAATCACCAGGCAAGATCTTTTTAATATATTCGAACCATCGCAAATATTTTACAAAATATTAAACATAAAAACCCCTTTAAGATCCCTTTCTTGGGGATAACTCACGTTTACGCATCTTTTTAATTTTTCTTTGAACAAACATACATATATCTATACTTTCTGACCCTTCACCATGCAGAATCTATTATAAATCAAAGAATAATAATAAAAATATATATATTCACCGCAGTAATCTTTACATATTGTCATGTAGCCTACTAGGCCAACTTATAAGTTCCTTAGCTGATTAAGAGTATCACTGAGGATCTTCATTTCGAGGTATTGAGCCGTCTCGCTGAAATCGAAGCCCAGTTTAGAGTCGGGGACAAGAAGTTAGATGTAAATTCCCAGTCTACAGCACCCTCGCTGTCCCAATTACCGGTGCCACAAGATATTAACCATCCTTCCGAATCACATTCTGGTTTTCGCGCCGGGTCGCCGACACCTTTCAGTATCCATGGCTCAAAGATCAAGAATCCATGAATCTCTGGTAAGTCGTACCACTAGAAGCTACGCCTAATGAGGTATTGCCTTTAGCGGATCTATCGGTCCTATTTACTTTATAGAGCAGATAGAGACTCGAGCCGCCACAAATCGTTTGAGTTTAGAGACATTGCCTCCGATGTTACCCATCTTGTTGACCGGACGGGCTGAAAGTTGGTGGCAAACCAGCGGGCACCCAGACATGACATCGGCGATTTTAAGTATGAATTCTAAGACTTCTTTCTCCCTCCGCGCTATTTTGAGAAATTAGAACATCGAGATCAAGTACTCAAGGAATGCCAGGATGAGGTTACGGCCGGTCACTTGGGAGTTACGAAAACCACTTTGCGAGGGACACAAAGGTACTATTGGCCTGGCCTCTTCCGAGACGTAGCCCGTTACGTTAGATGCTGCCTCAACTGCTTGCAGTTCAAACCCGCACAAACGAAACCGGCTGGTAAGATGCTCACCCGTCAAGTCAAAGAGTCTTTTGATACTGTGTGTACCGATTTCTTCGGGCATCTGCCACGTTCTAAGCAAGGTAATACGATGTTGCTAGTTTTCCTGGATTTGTATAGTAAATGGGTCGAGATGGTACCACTTCGTAAGGCCACTTCGACCGGTACCCAGTTCACTAGCTAGGTTTTCAAAAAATTTTGCAAATCGTCCGGAATTACACTCCAGCACACAGCCCCATATTCTCCGCAGCAGAATCCTACCGAGCGGGCAAACAGAACCATCAAGAACATGATTGCACAATATCTGGAGAATGGGCAAAAAACTTAGGATCAATGGCTTCCAGAAATAACGCTAGTAATCAACTGTAGCGTCAACGATACCACTGGATTCAGCCCGGCCTACATCAATTAGGGCGGGAACCCCGTATGCCCGGCTCTCTCTATGACCAAGTAACGGATGTCTCCGGTAACGAGCCCTCTAGTCCCGCCGAGCTCGTCATACGAATGGAAGATGTTTACAAGCTCGTACCCACGGCCGGTACGAGGCCACCACCTGAATTTTTTCAAGGGGGACCACTTGGTGGGTGCGCCTGCCCAACGTCCACCTCCCTCTTAAAGAGGGTGCAGGGTAGTTTTAAAACACTTTATATTTCACATGTCACAACCCACCCGAGGAACCGATCCGTCTTTTCCGGATGGAGATGACTACAACCGGCGCCCTAGACGAGCGACCTTCGGGGAGCCGTGCTCAGCAGACTGGAAAAAATACACCCGACGAGGCACAGTCAACCTCGGGGATGATCAGACCGGATCTCAGACTAGTCACTCTCTCGCCCCCGGCACCGAACGCTGAACCCTCGGAGTTGCCCGGCCCTAGCCGTCGCACACTGGAGGACCAGTATCAACTGGTCCGGTGGGGGAAGCCAGTCCGGAAGAGGCGACAGTCTCTTCCATTTTTCAATGCGACCCCAGTACACGTGTGCCCTCCAGGAATGGCACTAAACCAATACCGCGAAGATATGGTCACGATTCCATTTCCACAAACGGAACCCCTCGTCTGGCCAGCGGAGCGAGTGTTCCAAGAGGAGATGTTCGCCTTACCTTACCTCAGATCGGACCCATGGAGGACTGTGCACGACCACCCCAGTACCCACGCAGACAAAGACCCGCTCACACCGGACACCCCCGCGGCCCGTGTGTGAGTGTCCTGAGAGACGTCACCCTCCAGGAGTAGTAGACGCAGCCATACCGGACACCCCCAACGACACCAGGTGTTCGATTGAATAAGGCGCACTCCACTGGATCTTTCTGTGTCTCACCAGCAGCAGCTTTGCAGCTTTGGCCCCATGGCCATTTAAGAATACCGTGTATCAAATCACAATGAGCAGACAATGCTCACAATCTACGTCTCTCTCTTAGTTAACTACAATTAAAATTTGATATGTTACTATTAATTGGCACGCTTTGCATTTTTAAAAAACACGTCTACCCTATCTCCTCCCCTTTACCTTATCCAGTAATATTCTAGAGTGGAGCCGAAGGATCAGTGGATTTCGGCGGGATGAGTTATTCTCCTGCAACCGAAGTCAGCCACAGTCAAGATCACTCGTTGCAGTTTCTCTTCATCACGCCCACCATCCCCTAATCCTACTAATACTTGTTCTCACGTCTACCTCAACTCACTCTTTCCCAATCCAAGAGGCAACGGATCTTGGCCAAGCGGTCTTCGCTTGGCAGACAAGAACAGTCGTTGCAGCTTCTCTTGGATTCTCCTTATACCCTTTCCCTTTCCTTTGTCCATCCCTTTCGGTGGCCTCCGCTTCACTCATGATACTCTCAAGGTCTTCAGATCAAATAAATTTTCTGTTGACGGGACTCTGGAAACTGATTGATTGATTTTTACCCTAAGCTTCGTACTAGCGTTTTCGAATAAACCATTTGGGTTTTCACACTCATGGAAAACTTCAAAAATCCTTTCCTTCTTTAACATTTTTGCACTAATAAATAAAACTGTCTTGAATTATATTCACAAATACTATTCAGTCCGGATTTAAGGTGTTTCATTTATCATTTCTAAAAATGTCTCAACTTTATGCGCCTCTCTTGGTTGGGCAAAAGGCAGTGAACTGCAAGCTGAACTCGACAACATCGTATTGATTCAGCAAAAATTAAAACAAAAAAGATAAACCTCTACATAAATCAAACGTAACAAAATAAAAATAATTAACTCATAAGATTTTCTAAAACCAGAACCCAAGAAGATAATCCAGACCGAACCAGAGAATACGTGCCCGGCGGACTGCCCTGGACCGTTGAACTCGCCATTTGCACTACACCGGCCCCCCAACAGCAGTGGCACCGTCTAGCGCGATAGGCTAGACTCCGGAAGCGGTAGGACAGGTAGCGCTACAAATATACACATTAAAAAGTTGTCGGTTAAAAGGTTAACAAGAAAAAAATAATGTTACATATTGAAAAACATACTAAGTATGTATGTTAAATAAAAGTAGAAGCAAATTGGCTGATATATACATTGTAAAGTTTACAAAATATACTAAAACAATTGTTTTTTTATAATTTAGGACAAAGCATGTCTTCACTCTTTTCATGATATTTATTGAATGTTTCTTAATTCTCTAACAATGGTACAGCTACAGACCGCGTAGCTGCACTGCCAGTGATGCCGGCAGAGGAGCGGTCTGCTTATGTATAAATGTAAAAATGCTTAAATGTTTACATTAGAATATGAATACATGTGTGCTGCCGCAGAGGGAGAGTGAGGATGTATCTTATTCCATATTGTGACAGTGTGGTCGCGCGTGTTAGTTCTGCCGACTCAGCAATGTCCAGTACCATGCACTCATGGTATGTTACGTTACTTAAGAGGCATGGCACTTTAATGTTGTATGCATAAATATTGTAACAAAGTAATTTTATGAATGTGTTTCACTGAGTACAGTGATCACTTGATATTATAGAACATGCTACAACATTCCCACAATAAATATTACACCCACAAAAGGGTTAATTGATTCGCAAATAGTGGATTCCAAATCCAATCATTAAATACTGACTTAGTGTTGCAATTTTGGCGAATGTATCCTGTACAAGGCGTATCGATTACACAATAAATGTGTAACAAAAAGGGCCTTTAGCCAAGCTAATGATCTAGATATGATCTATGTATCACTGTGTTTGAAGAGAATTTAAAGAAATAAGAAAAAAAAATTAAAATTTCAGTAAATATTTTTCAATATCCTTAAAATATTACAAAACTAGAGAGCCGGGGCTAGAAGAAAAAGCTAGAGTCGAAGTTTGTAAACCCTTGCAACTTGCAACATATCAAAATATTCGGCCGTGCCGAAGTTTGTATACCCTTGCAACTTTACAAATTTATTTAAGTTTAATTGTAGTAAAACATACAACAGGCGTACCTCTTTATTACTGATCGTTATTTTGGGAACGATAATAAATATTAATTTTTATAGCAATTGTGTAAAAAAAAGTAAAGAAGTTAATGATAAAGGTCACTCTTTTCAACCGATCGGCGCTATGGAAAAGAAAAGAAAAGAAAATAACAAAGTTATTGAGAAAAAGCTATTGGTGACTTTGCTGTTTGTATGGAAGCTATACAATATAGTGGTCTGAGATATACAAATTGTGAAGTACATATAGTCATATATCCAACTTCAATACCCAATAACTAAAAATTTTTGGCCCTCTAAAATTTATAACTTTAAAGTAAACATCCGTTTTTTTATAAACACTTTGACACTTGCAATAACAATTGTCCCCAAAACTCAAAAGCGTGAGAACGCTAATTCAACATTAAAATTCGGGCCAATCAAATCACATCAATATCGATCAAGCCACTGAAGGGCTCACAAATTTAGCCTATATAAATATTACTATATGACATTTTTGTACTTCAGTTTTAAGCTTTCGTTCAACGAATAAAGTCCCCGCTTTTAACTTGAACAAACAATATCTTTTTTTTCCTTTTGGATAGACCAGATATTTAATTGGCGCAGTCGGTAGGATCAGTAAAAGTGAACTTGTTATTCTATCCGTGGGACACATAGAATTATTATCGGTGTGTTACATAGAATTAGTGAATAATCACTATAAAAATCCGATCCGACATCAAGAACTTACGGGGAGTGCGCAAAAGCCTACAACAGTGGAAAATATTTACGCCAACTGTGCGCGAAATAATTTCCTCTACTGTGTGTTACAACCATAAACTCCAATTAAGGAACAAAAACGCCAATTTGTGTGCGAACAAAAAAACATAACATCAAAAAACCCAGAAAATCAAAAAAACAAAACACCACTAAAAATAACAAAAAAAGCCTTAGAACCTACTACAGGTGGCAAACTATGTTTGAGCACCAGAGAATCTGCCGTCATTTATAAGGAGGATAGATTTCATCATGCACTTATATCCAACCCATGATATAAGGCAGCACAACGGCTCCCGCAAATTGGACAAGTCAACACCTGACCGGAACTAAGATCATTCCTCATCAATGATTGACGCAGACCCCTTGTGAGGAACTTCTTCGACGCCTCTACAACACCAACTATACAGACAAATCCTATATTATCACAAACAAACTAAGTCTGGAAAACGATGCAAATAACACCATTCTTTATACAAATGCTTTAAATAACACTATAGAAGATGTAATAAATAAAAAATTACCCGATAGATTATTTATGACGATAGCTAGATATGATATAACCACAGTTAGCAAGCTGAAACAAGTAGCTCAAAGAGAAGGGTTATACGAGAATAGTTTAAGAGAAAACAGAAAATCAAATCAAAGCCAAAATCAAAAGCAAAAAGGTGGAAAACATTTTGTACCCAATAGTCCTCCGTCTCAAACAAACCAATCCGATACACAAAACCAACAACTTTTCCAAGATTTTCAACAAAAATTAAATATTGACAGGGCTCAAAATGCAATGAATTTTATCACCAGCAAAATAGGTATCCAAAAAATAATGTAGCAAACCAGCCTACAAAAAGGCAAAGAGAAAGTAATAGTGGAATTAGCAAAATGGACACATCAGAAAATTTTCATCAGAATGCCTCGGATCAATCGGAAGAAGAGATAGAGACAAGTCCTTCATCAGAATAACAATGAACAATAAACCTTTGAGATGTGTAGTAGACTCAGGATCTTCAGTAAATATAATGTCCGAAAACTTTTTTAATTTCAAAACCTATTCAGGAGATTCCAAAGTTCACATGATTGAAGGAGCAGTAGAATTAAAAGAAATCATATTCCTTGCACCCAGCAAACTTTGTCCGACACAACAAAAATTTTATATCCATAAATTTTCAAATAAATACGACATGTTGATAGGCAGAACTTTCCTAAAAGCCTGTAAAGCCCAGATAAATTATGAAGAAGAATACGCAAAACTAGGAAATTATACATTTTTTTTCAGAGAGGGACCCAGACACAAAATTTGCAATTGAAAACGTGGTAATTACGAGAACACACGAATGCCAGTTGGGCTAAAAAATGCACCAACAACATTCCAAAGATGTATGAACAGTTTACTAGAAGATCTAATCTATAAAGATTGTTTAGTCTATTTAGACGCTATAATTGTTAATTCCACCTCATTAGAAGAACATTTGGCATCACTAAAAAAAGTTTTTACTAAATTTCGCAAAGCTAATCTAAAACTACAATTAAATAAATGCTAGTTATTGAAAAAGGAAACAGAATTTTTAGGTCACGTCAAAACTACAGAAGGCATGAACCCAAACCCAGATAAAGTCAAAGCAATTCAAAATTTTCCTATCCCTAAAACCCCAAAAGAAATAAAATGATTCTTAGGATTGTATGGATTCTTCCGAAAATTTATACCAAACTTTGCACATATTGCAAAACCTTTAACTCTCGTATTGAAGAAAGGAGCTAAAATTAACATAAACAACCCAGACTATATTTCATCCTTTAAGATGTAAACTCTCTATTATTTTCATTAATTAATCCCTTAGGATTGTCTTTTTATTTTCGGATTTTATTTCTGTTTTTATTATTTGCACATGTGGTCTTATTGCCTTAGTGCATTATACCCTTTTAGTGTGACCAAATTCGGTTATCGGGGAAATTCACTGAGACAAAGAGCGGGCTTATTTAAAATATTCTTAATGTTTACATTCGGCCAATCCTGACATTTGATCGACCTCGATCATACAATATAACGTACAACATACAATATACATACATACATATCCAAATACTGCTTATCAAATACATATTACAAACAGAAACTCACAGTTTTATCACACGCATGCATCCACGGCTTGAGCCGGGCTGATTCTAAGATACCTTTGTAGGGCAATTGAGTAAGTTGACAATCGTCAATATCAGTGACTTCGTAACGGTCATTTGGAAGAACTCGATTTATCTTATAAGGACCACGGTACTTAGGAGCGAACTTTTTGCACGACCCGGGAGTGACATCAACATTGCGAATGGCAACAAAATCATTGACTCTATAGGATAAAGGTGCCTTATGCCTTAAAGCGTACCGCTTTTCATTACGCTCCTGCGATAATTGAATTTTCGCACTTGCCTCTTGCCTAGTGGCCTCAAGGTTACAGGGGTTTTCTGAACTAAATTTCTCGTCAAGATACTCGGTTAATTCGTCTACTAAGGGGCCTCGATGATCGCAACCAAACAACAACATTGACGGAGTTTTACCGTTACTACACTGCACTGAGTTATTAATAGCGAACTCCACACGATTAACTAATTTATACCAATCGGCTTGGGCTAAAGGTTCTGACAGCTTTCCCAACATTGCGGTCAACACACGGTTCACACGCTCGACCTGCCCATTGGCTTGAGGGGCAGCAGTCGCTACTTTAATGTGGTCAATATTTCGGTTTTCTACAAATTCAGCAAACTCAAACGACGTAAAACACGTACCACTATCGGATATTACTCTTCTTGGTCGGCTATAATAATCAAAATATTTTTCTAATGCGGCGGTAACTTCTTTGGTACTAGTGGAATTTACGGGATACAATTTCACAAACTTTGGAAATGCGTCAATCACTACTAAAAGGTGCTTTCTTTTCGATGTAACACTCGGTAAGGGACATAAGTGGTCAACATGAATAGTATCAAATGGAATCGGACTTTTCGGAATACTATGCAAGGTTCTATTATGTATAGTTTTTGGAACACTATGTAGAATACACGGCAGACAATCTTTTAAAAACGACTCAACCTTTGGATTCATTAACGGGAACCAGTACTTTTCTTTCAAATTGTTTACACATTTCTCAACGCCTAAGTGACCTAGTTTCTCGTGACACCTTCTTATTAATTCCCCTTGCATGCGAGCCGGTGCATTCAAACACAGTCTTTCCTTAGCATTTCTTTTGTACACTATACCATCTATTAACTCAAATCCAACATCATTGCCTTTTTCTAAATTTTCTCTTAGTTTACGGATATCCGGATCTCTAATTTGTTCTGACTGCAATAATAAATCAACATCTTGCGGAGACGCACCCACTACACCAACCAGCTTTTCCGACTCATTTCGATCGAGCTGGTCACTTTTTTCGCTTTGGTTACTCAATCTCGGATCAACAGAACTTTCATTTAAAGAAACGCAAGGTTTATTCTTAACCAGTTTTAACCGACTTCTTTCTAAACATAGCTCACATAGCTTGAAACAACTCTTCGCTAAATGAACACACGGGTTTGTCCCAAACGGTCCTAAATAATTCTTCCCTAAAGGATCACATGGTTTTATTTTACACGGGCTTATCTCACACGGGTCTATCTTACCCGGGTTTGTCTCACACGGGTCTATCTCACACGGTTTTGTCTCACACGGGTTTTTCTCAAACGGGTCTATCTCACACGGGTCTATCTCACACGGTTTTATCTCACACGGGTTTTTCTCAAACGGGTCTATCTCACACGGTTTTGTTTTAAACGGTTTTATCTCACACGGGTCTATCTCACACGGTTTCATCTCAAGCTTGTCTATCTCACACGGTTTTGTCTTAAACGGTTTTGAACAAATTTTCCCTAAAGGAACACACGGTTTTATCTCAAACGGTTTTAAAAAATTAAACATTTGACTGTTCCAAAAGTCAGAATAGGGCCACCGCTCAGTCCATGAAAAGAACTTTTAACTAATTTATCGCAATCTAAATGCGGCATCAACGCTCTACTAACAAAACATACTGGGCTTCCGGAATCTAATAGGGCAAAATATTATTAACATCAGTGCATCCCCCTTTACAAGATATTCTTAAACTTACTAATTGAATAAATGACTTATCATCAATGATGTCCGGGTCTTCACTAGAGCTCATGGCGGCGATCTGGGTTCGCATTGGACAATTCCGGTACTGATGGCCCACTTTGAAGCACCGATAGCAACTTCCTTTTGGTCTCTCCGGGCGTTGACAGTCAAACATTAAGTGACCAATCTGGCGGCAATTGAAACATCTCTTCTCCTTTGCAGCAGGCGTAATGGCCTGCGCACGGTCTGAAGTCTGACGAGCCTGAGGAACGTAGTTTTTGGCTGGTGGCTGAACTGTCTGAAAACGCATCATCTTCTCTCGCAACTCGTCCAGAGAAGTACAATAATACAAAGGAGCTGACAATCCGCTTCGATCTTGTAGTCCGTCAACAATGTATTTGACCACATCGGTGTCTTCGAAATTGCCCTGCTGAGCAATATTTCGCATAATGATGAAATACTGTAAGAGTGACTCTCGTTTTCCAATCGGGCGCTTCCTCATCTGGTTAGCAACCTCGTAGTTTGTCATTTGTAGGCCAAATACCTTCACAAGGGCATCCTTCAGCTCGTTCCAGGTTGTAGTCCTTTCATATGTCATGTATGCTTTAGCAGATCCTTCCAGCAGTCGGTTGCCCAACGACCAACATTGGGCATCACTCAGTACATAGACTCTAGCCGCTTTCTCCAGCTCACGAATCCATACGTGAATGGACAGATCACCATCGCCAGAGAATTTAGGTACGGTAGTTTCGACATCCTTCAAGCTCATGCGGCAATTATATTCCGGTCTGCTTAAGTTCTCCTCCAGCTCCTTAACACGTGTTTTTAGCTCCATTAGGTTTTTACGTGCTGTATATAATTCGATGCTACTAAGAATCGAAGCCAATTCGTCGGGTTCGCTCGCTTGTGCGCTTTCACGAACATGCACGTTCGCGTCTGGCCCTACAGGGGTCTCACGAGACATCGTCGGCAACTGGTTAGCACCCACTTGATCCGTACTTGGCTGTTCAATGTTTCCCACGCCGCGCTGCTCAATAAGAGGCTCCGGACCAACATCCACAAGTTGTCCGGCAAGCACATTTGCAGACACTGCTGGGCTGACTGCCTGCTCTTCGGGTACATCACTCTCTCCAGATTGATTCTGTGCCATAACTGCTTTTACCAATGCTCGCAATTGGTAAATTGACGCTTCTTTGTCGCAACTTGGCCGCTAGCAACTCAAACAATGCGGTTTTGTTTAATTTAATGATCTCGGTGTATTTCATGAAAATACGTTCTTTAGGGCAAACTCCACACCTGATTTGTAAACTCTCTATTATTTTCATTAATTAATCCCTTAGGATTGTCTTTTTATTTTCGGATTTTATTTCTGTTTTTATTAATTGCACATGTGGTCTTATTGCCTATTTTTTAAGAGAGTGTGCCCGTACCCCGCCATAGTGCATTATACCCTTTTAGTGTGACCAAATTCGGTTATCGGGGAAATTCACTGAGACGAAGAGCGGGCTTATTTAAAATATTCTTAATGTTTACAAAGAAATTAAAATATCTCCTTATGAACGATCCCATACTTGCATATCCCAATTTCAAAAAACCTTTTTTCTAACCACAGATGCTATTCCTTATGCTAGTAAAACACTCAACGAACATGAACTTAATTATTCAGCTATAGCAAAGGAACTATTATCTATCGTGTGGGCAACCAAATATTTTAGGCCATACCTCTTCGGTAGACATTTTGAAATCCTAAGTGATCATAAACCTCTTGTCTGGTTGCCCAATATCAAAGAACCTAATATGAAATTACATACGTGGAAGATAAAATTGACCGAATTCGATTACAAAATAAAATACTTACCAGGAAAAGAGAATTACGTAGCAGACGCCCTTTCCAGAATTAAAACAGATGAAAACTTTTTAGGATTAACAGAAAGCACCGCAGCTACAATACATAGTGCTCATGAGGACAATGGAAATTACATTCCAATAGTAGAAAAAACCATTAGTTATTTCAACAGCCAAATAGAATTCATTAGAGGTTCAAAAGACAAAGCAGAAACAACAACTTATTTTTATAAATCACACATAAAAATAACATACAAAGAAATGACTAATGCTTACGCAAGGAATATAATCAAAAGATATCTTTGCAGTAAGACAACTGTAATATATTTTCATAATGAACAAGATTTTCCCATATTCCAACAAGCCTTTATTGAAATAATACGATCAAACACAAATACAAAAACCTCGAAATCTAGCATTAAGTTAGAGGACCTTCAAACCTTTGCGCAATTCAAAGAAATAATCCTAAAACAACAAAGAATTATTACATCCAGGAATCGAAAAACCGATTAATTTGTTTAAAGAAAAATATTATTTCCCCGATTTTCAAAACCTAATTCAAAACATTATTAATGAATGCTCAGTATGCATATCGCAAAGTCCGAAAATAGAAATACAAAACTAACTTTCGAAATAACACCAGAAACTTTTAATATCAGAGAAAAATACGTCATGGATACGTTACATGATAGACAATTTACAATTCCTTTCATGCATTGACATTTACTTCAAATTTGCAACACTTGTAGAAGTAAAGTCTAGAGATTGGTTAGAAGCTAAGAGAGCAATTATGAAAGTATTCACAAACCATCAGAAATAAAATCAGACAAAGATTCAGCATTTTTGGGTATAGCACTAAACAATTGGCTACAAGAAGAAAATGTTAAGTTGGACATCACAACAAAAAAGAAAAAATATTATTTCCCCGATTTTCAAAACCTAATTCAAAACATTATTAATGAATGCTCAGTATGCATATCGTAAAGTCCGAAAATAGAAATACAAAACTAACTTTCGAAATAACACCAGAAACTTTTAATATCAGAGAAAAATACGTCATGGACTTTTACATGATAGACAATTTACAATTCCTTTCATGCATTGACATTTACTTCAAATTTGCAACACTTGTAGAAGTAAAGTCTAGAGATTGGTTAGAAGCTAAGAGAGCAATTATGAAAGTATTCACAAACCATCAGAAATAAAATCAGACAAAGATTCAGCATTTTTGGGTATAGCACTAAACCATTGGCTACAAGAAGATAATGTTAAGTTGGACATCACAACAAGTAAAAACGGCATTTCAGACTTAGAAAAACAGTAAATGTAAAACTCAGAATTATAAATATTGAAAATGACATCGAAGATACATTAATTAAATTTGAAAAAATTCTCTACATATACAATCATAAAACGAGACAAAAATAAACTAACCGAAGGCCAGCCGATATTTGTATCTATGCAGGATCATCCAACTATAATACCCAAACGAATAAAATACATCAAATAAACAATTTAAATAGAGATAAACACGACTTCGAAATTAATACTAGATTAAAACATTAGTAAACTCAAAAACGACAAATCCATTCAAAAAGACAGGAGAAATAAATCAATTAGATAAAAACATTTTGAAGAAAGAAATAGAAAACAAAAAGTCACACACTACAAATCAAAATTCAAGAAGAAAAAGAAAGTTAATAAAAGCAAATAAGACAATTTATTAATTACAGGTCAACAACTCAAGATAGCTTTTTTGTGCATTATGCTATTTTTAACATTAAAATCAACCATTGACATAAACCCAGTAAAAGCACCGAACGGTTACTTAATATTTAAGACAGGAACCATGGATGTACGTAACAAACGAGTACTAATTAACGGAATTGGTTCAATATACAAATATCTTTTTGGTACTCTTGATCAAAACGATAAAGATGAATTAGAAGAAAAAATAAATAATCTTGAAAGCAATAGCGTACAAGCAAACGAATTAAATTACGTAATAGACACTATTAATAAAGGTCTAGGAGTACTAAACAACCTCAAGGAAGAAATGGAAAAATCAGTAAAATTAGAAGTCCTAATCTTTAATTTTGAGCATTTCACAGAAAACATCGAAAACATAGAAATGGGCATGCAGCTCACTAGACTAGGAATTTTCAACCCAAAACTTTTTAAACATAATCGCTTAGGTCATGTTAATTTGGAAAAACTATTGAATACAATAACATCCACCTGGCTTAAACCAAATTCAAACGAGATATTTATCATTTCAAACATTCCTCAAGAAATAATAAAAATACCTATCTTTGAGATACTTTCTTATCCACATGAAAATAAAAATATTTTGACAGAAAATTCATACGATAAATACTATTTTGACAAGAACAAATTCAAGCGAGATATTTATCATTTCAAACATTCCTCAAGAAATAATAAAGTCCCATATCTTTGAGATACTTCCTTATCCAGATGAAAATAAAAAAGGCAAGGTGCCACTTATTGTTGAAAGTTTATCGCACCGCATTGCATTGGGGTGCAATCTCACAGTGTCTGTTATCTGAGTACTCAGACAAACGAGACTTGAGCACTTTAGAATACCAGCTATTTACCATGTCCCACAAGGGCACTTCCATCCATGACTTCTACTTCGCCGTCTACCAACAGATGTCGTTAATACTAGACCAAATCGAAACCATTGGTTATACTCCCGAGACTATGGAAGCCATGGCAAAACAGATCAGGGATAGGGCTCTAGATACCTTCATTAGGGGTCTTAAATAAAAGAGCTAGGAACAATATTAGCCATCGTGACAGTCGTCCTCCCGTAGGACCAAAACCCCTACAGTATCCAAAAAATAACGTGCAACCTCAACGATTGTACATACCGGCAATTCCACCCAAACCTTATAATAACAACAACTTTTATAATCAAAAACCAATGCAAAATGTGTTCATTCCCGAAAACAAATTCCTTCAGACTAGTAACCCCGTATACTTCAATGCACCACCGAGGCCTTTTGCCCCGAAGCCACAGCCGGCACCAACTCCAATGGATGTCGACGGCTCTATTCTGACAAAAAAAGTTAACTACATGAACAAGCCAAACGATAGTTCACCACAACAATTTGCTCTCAAAAGAGTCAACCAACCCACTACAAATTTTCCCAATAAAGTACAGAGACAATTCCATATTGAAACAGGTATGTCAGGCGAACAATATATCACCATACCCTCTCAAGAAGAGCACTACTCCGATACGTCCGATTATAAGGCTGCTTACCAAGGCTAGGAAGACATTTTTGGATTAGTCCCATATTCTGTGGTTCATGAAAATGAACAGCAGGAGGAATATCTCACCTCACAAGGGGACAACTCAGAGTTAGTCCCACAGAATAAAGAGGAAACCAGGTCACAATCTCAGGAGCCGCAACAGCCACAAATTGAGGACACCGTTAATTTTTTAGGTTAAAGTGTTCCTCTTTGCCGTACTTTGTTGTCCGGGACAAAGACGGAACAGCATACAATTTTTTAATAGATAACGGCTCGAACAAAAACTATGTCCAACCAGAAATAGCCAAAAAAATTACAAAACAAATGAGCACAAATTTTACGCGAACACCGTAAGTGGTCGCATACTAATCACCAGCCATATCCATTTGGGTTTATTTAACGAACCCAACAAACCTATAACTTTCCTCCTATTACCTAATTTGAATCCGTTCCATGGAATTCTGGGAAACGACACACTAAGAGAATTAAACGCCATTATTGATGTGGGGAAAGATCTATTACATGTCAACAACTCCCATGTTGTTAAAGTAAAGCAGATGCGAGCCCATCAGGTCAATACGATCAAATCAGATGAGCTCACCAATCAGCAGAAACTAGGGTTAAAGGCACTCCAAGAGGAGTTCGAATCGCTATTCGCATACCCAAATAAAAAATTGACTTACGCTACTAATGTCCAAGGAGAAATCCGAACGACAACGGACTCTCCAGTCTACACCAAGCATTACCCGTACCCAGCTTCGCTAAGAGAAGTAGTAGAAGACCAGCTACAAGAATTAGTATAATACGACCCTCACTCTCGCCCTATAATTTCCCTGTATGGATAGTCCCTAAAAAAAACGACAGCCTTGGGAATAAAAAATATAGGATGGTCATCGATTATAGAAAGCTCAACGCAGTTACAGTTTCGGATAAAAACCTATCCCTGAAATTGGAGAAATGGTTGCGCAGTTGGGCAACAATAAGTATTTCTCCGTTCTCGATTTAAAGAGCGGAAGCAAAATGAGCTCTTGATGACATTTTGAGAGAGCTCATTGGAAACATTTGTTACGTCTACATCGATGATATAATAATCAGTAAATCGGAGGAAGACCATTTCCGACATCTAGCTCTAGTATTTTCTACCTTGTCCAAAGCGAATATGAAGGTCCAAGTAGATAAATGCAAATTCCTAAGACATAGGATTTCTTAGGCGTCGTAATTTCAAGGGGGGGAGTTAAAACCAATCCAGAGAAAATTCAAGCCATTAAAAAGTTCCCCATACCAAAGAACCTAAGACAACTAAGGCCCTTTCTGGGATTAGCTAGTTATTACAGAAGATTTATCAAGGATTTCGCTAAGCTAGCTAGACCTCTGACTGCGTTATTGCGAGGAGAACATGGGAGAGCTAAAAAGAATGTCTCAAGCAAGATTAAAATCCGATTCGGCGAAGCCGATCTCGATTCCTTTGAGAAAGTAAAAAATGCATTGGTTTCACAAGACGTAATGTTAGCATACCCTGATTTTAAGCAAGAGTTCCATCTAAGCTTCTCTAGAACAGAACGGTAGTCCCATTACATTTCTTTCCCGTGCGTTGTCCAAAACCGAAGAAAACTATGCCACAAATGAAAGAGAAATGCTAGCAATAGTATGGGCATTGGATAAACTAAGGATGTATGTATACGGCAAATCCAAGGTTATCATTTACACTGACCACCAGACTCTCACTTATGCTCTCAGTCCGAAAAATAACAACACAAAACTAAAGAAATGGAAAAGTTACCTGGAGGCATATAACTACGAGTTAAAATATAAACCGGGTAGTTCAAATGTGGTAGCAGACGCACTCTCTAGAAACCCTATCAGCATAAACGCTAGTAGCACGTCAGCTACAGTCCATAGTGATAATAGCTCAGGTCATGAACTCATTCCAACAATGGAAATTCCCATTAATGTCTTTAAAAACCAATTGTTTATCCTCACTGGTGATAACGAATCAACCACCTTCGAAATACCGTTCCACACATATCACAGGCATACAGTAGTGCGAAGTAATTATTCCGAAGATGATCTTGTAACCATTCTAAAAGAAAAAATGGATCCTAGAATAGTGAATGGTATTTTCACTTCCGAAGGTATCATGGGAAAAATTCAACAGATATTCCCGGATCATTTTAGGAATTACAAGGCAAGATTCCAAGTTATAGACGTCCATGATCAGAGTTGATAACAAGATATCATAACTAAAGAACACCTTAGAGCCCGTAGAAATTCCATTGAAAATAAAAAACAAATTTTATCTGAGTATTTTTTTCCCGGTTTGAAGAAAAAGGTCGAAGCAATAGTAAACTCTTGCCAAACGTGTAAACTCTCGAAATAGCAAAGACACCCTCCGAATCAAGAAATACAACCAACTCCTATTCCGACATATCCAGGCCAAATAATCCATATAGATTTATATTCCACCCAAAATAAGATCATTTTAACCGCAATAGACAAATTCTCTAAGTATGCAGAAGCAAAACTCGTAAACTCGAAAGCAGCGGAACACCTTAAAGTACCCTTACGCGAGTTATTGATAGCTTTCGGGATGACCAAAACCGTGGTAATGGATAACGAAAAGGCTTTAAATTCTGCATCAATAAAATTTCTCCTGAATGATCAGTTAGGGATAGAAGTCCACAACTACTCCACCATATGCTTCATCTAGCATCGGCCAAATTGAAAGATTCCATTCCACATATACAGAAATAATGAGATGCTTGAAGTTAGAGCACCCCGAAATGGAATTCGAGGATTTATCATTTAAAGCAGTGGATGAATACAATAGAACAATCCACAGTACCACCAACAAAAAGCCAATAGAAGCCTTTTTTGCAAGAAATTTAGTTCATACCCCAGAAAAGTAAGCACTGGAAAGGGAAAGGATTTCAGAAAACATTTTTGTTCAATGAAAGACGTTAGTATTTCATGAAGTTTTTAAATGTTTATTTATTTATATATATGTAGGCACTAGCACATAAACCAGTGACTAAAGGTTGTCGCAACCAACACATAAATTGGGTGGACTTCGGAGTGAGATTACAAAGGTAGAGATTGGGGGCCAAAGACACAGCGATGCACACCCGATGTAACTACAATTGGTATCTGATCTAACTAAGAATAATGCATTTCTTTTATAGTAAAAATAGACAGCTCACCAGTGCATAGTTCGACATAGTGTTAGGTCAGCAAAATACGTCTTTATTGCATAGCAGCTTAATTAACTAGGTCTTTATTGTTAACTGCTGACCATCTCACACCTACTTACTACTGATGAGCCATCGATATCTATAATCGGGTTACATACTAACTTGACATATATTTCTATATTATGATTGTCTTATTGTTATCTTATTTTATATAGTTTAAACACCAACATACTCCCGGCCGTTGAACACCTGTTCAACATCATCCAACGTTGACCGCAAAATTGCTGGGGGCTGGGTTTACTGCAGCAGGGGTCGGTATGGGATTGACGATCCTCACGGTTGTCTGATCTGGACCATTGTGTCTTTGGGGTTGTAAGCATCTTCTTATTCCATATACCATCACAAGAACCAATGGTATTGTTAGCGCTACGTAGGAGACGATAACATGGTGAGCCGGCTGGCTGAGGTCCTCTGGCAATTTCCAGTTTTGCTTAGTTTCCAGTTTTCCTTGAATGTTGCTTAATTCGTCGTAGCTAAGCTGCATCTTCGGGAATTGTGTTGTTGTTGGCGCTGCCTTTGTTGTTAACAATCCAGTCTTCTTGATAGTGACATCTTGGATGTTATCGTCACAGGTCACTGTGAGTTCAATTGGTCTGGTGGTGGCAAAAATCCACTGATTTTTGTGATACATGTTGTACCACACGAATGACCTGTTTGTGTGTTGTATTTGACACACTGATGATTTTGAGTTTTTGAATAACTGGAACTCACAGTTGCTATTGGCCGTAAACGTCGTTTGTTTATCAAAACAAATATATTGCTCATTGTTGAGCTGATAGCATCGTTCCAGATCTGCTCTTGAGAGCCCAATGTATTGACTTTGTTCTTTGTTGACAGCAATAATAGGAATTTGAATGTTCATCGTTACAATCCCATGAGTTCCAACTGCTGGAATGGGTACTAGGTTATACAGTTGCACTGTCTGCGTTGCCACTAATGGAAACGTGACTTTAAATATCACATGATTGTTTGCGATTGTGCCTTGTGCCTTCATTAAGCCATATAATTGTAAGACGTCGTTATCTGGAACTGGCAAATCCAAACCAAACGGAAGATGTCTCTTTAGTTGGTTCAAATGTGCCCGAAGCTGGCCTGGTGATAGTAGTAATGGGCTTATTTTACTATGATGGGCATCCGTAAATACTCGGGAAATTTCGGTTTGAATTCGTTGCAAATTCCCTGCAATAACTGTCATCTGAGTAGTTAGAGTGATATACCATTGTAATGCCTTTACCGCATTATCCTGGACCTTAGTTATGTCGTTCATTTGCTGTTCCATTAGTTTCTTCTGATTTTCAATTGTGGCTTCGTCTCGCTTGATGATATTTATTGTTGAATCAATCACAGATGTCTGGTTTTGTAGCAATGTCAATAAATAGTCTTCATTTGATTTAACCTTTCGTATAGTGCCTGACATCTCTGCTGCATACTTTGAGTCCAGCACACCAAATAAGCCGTTCGCTATGTTCCCAATTATATCCAACGGCGATCGTCGTTGGCGTTCTATGTGAAGGAGATCATTTCCTGTTCGTAGCTCTGAGTTGACATGCTCGAAGTGTCTCTGCATTGCTGTGCATGCCTCTGGAACCTTCATTAACAAGCATATTTCTCCAACCTTAACTAATCCGTCTGAAAATGTCTTCAGGTCGGCCCAATATGGTTCGAGATCGTAAAATGCTGCGATAGTCCAGTCAGATGTTGCCATTCTTCCATTCTTTCGTAGTATATGCCTGGTTTGGAGTTGAATCGAGTGATGTTGGTCCTTTGAGCAAATGCTATAGGAAGGAACGACAGCATTAGGCAGATCGTTATTGCCAATGGTGGCAGACCGGCTGATAAACGTCTTTTTGTCTTAGGTTCTGCAGTGTCCTCGATACCAGGATCTTCTTGGGCATTGGTTTCTGTGTCATTCATTCATTCCCGTCTCTCTAAGCAAGGGGGCCAATTTATGGATGGCACGCTTGTAGGTGCCTCTGGCTGTCTTAACGTCTACCACACGGACGTATCCATCCAGGCCTGGATACAATTTGATAATTCGTCCAATCGGCCACTGCAAGATTGGCACATTATCCTCCTTTAGAATTACCATCATGTCTTCTTTGACATTGTTATATGGTTTCTTCCATTTGGATGTACCCTGCAATTCCTGTAGGTACTCTTGAGACCATTGTGTCCAGAATGTATGCTTAAGCCTTTGCACTAATTCCCATTGCTCTGGAATGGATCGCTGTGTTACTGGCTCTGCATCAGGTTGAGCTACTAATGGTTCTCCGATCAATAGATGGCCTGGGGTTAGAGCTGTCAAGTCGTTGGGATCGTCTGAGTTTGGGGTTAACGGGCGAGAGTTCAGTACTGCTTCAACATTGACAATAATGGTAGACAGTTGTTCAAACGTTAAATTTGCTGTCGATACGTTTTTCAATAGTAAATGCTTAGCGGATTTCACTGCAGCTTCCCATAATCCTCCGAAATGTGGAGACCGTGGTGGTATGAACTTAAATTGCACTCCTTTTTTGTTGCAAAACTCCTTAATCGTATCTGCTGCCTTTTCTGAGTGTATAGTATCATTCAGCTCCTTCAGTTGGTTGTTTGCTCCCACAAAGTTTGTTGCATTGTCGCAGTACAATGTCTGACATCTTCCTCTGCGTCCAATGAAGCGCTGAAGCGCACCTACGAATGAGGAGGTGGACAGGTCTCCGACCAACTCCAGGTGGACTGCCTTGGTTGCAAAGCATACAAATACTGCAATGTAAGCCTTGTCGGGACGTTTTCCTCGAACTTTATGGTGGATCCAGAATGGTCCACAATAGTCTACTCCGGCGTTGAGAAAGGGTCTATTTTGAGATACCCGGTGCTCAGGTAAGTCGCCCATGACTTGTTTAAAGAACTGAGGCCGGTACTTGGTGCATGTTACGCAGCCCTGGATCACATTCCGGACCATCGGCTTCACCTTAATGATGTGGTATTGTTGCCTAGCTATTCCGCGTAGTGCCTCATGTCCACAATGAAGATTCTCTTCATGAAGTTTCCTTAGTATCATTTTTACCACTGGATCATTATACGGCAAGAGATACGGATTCCTTGTTTCCGTTGATACTGGTGCTTGTTGTAGCCGAGTTGCTACTCGTATGATTGAATGTTCATCCAGTATTAGTGGCAATGTTGCCACCGTGCTTTTGCGATCTAGCGGTTGGTCAGGTCGTTTCTTTAAGTGTCGTAATTCATACGCAAATCCTGTTTCTTGAATTTGCTTAATGATCACTCTCCGTGCTTGGTCCAACTCTTCCAACTCTAACTGAGCCGTTGGTTTCCTGTTCTGCTTGTGACAAAACCGTAGCACATACGCCACTATTCGCTGTAGCCGGTAAAACGAATTTCTGTGATTTACCGTATATATCCATTCACTCTTGTTGTTTGCCGTGGCAGTCACCATGCTGAATACCTTGGTTTTCTTCTCAGCGGTATCAATCGTGTGCTCTGTAGGCTTAAATGATGCTGGCCAGCCACGTTGTGGTCCATGCAAGAATAGTGGTCCATATAACCATAATGTATGTGTGCTAAGCTGGGCTGCTGATATGCCTCGAGACAGAACATCAGCTGCGTTGAGCGCTGATGACACATGACGCCATTGCCTTGGATGTGATACCGCATGTATTTTGGTCAACCGATTAGCCACAAACGTGTGGAAATGTGATGCCCGTGAATTAATCCAAGAGAGTACTACTGTTGAATCTGACCAGAGAAATGATTCCACACCTTCTGATCCGAATTGGAGATCCTGTCGAACTCTATCCGTGAGTTCAGCTCCAAGTACAGCTGCACATAGTTCCAGCCGGGGCAGTGTTTGTTTTTCCAGGGGAGCCACTCTCGACTTGGCGCACAACAATCTGACCGAAATTTGGCCATTTTTATAGATTGATCGGACATAAACTGCCGCACCATACGCCTTTTCTGATGCATCAACAAATGTATGCAATTCCTTTGTAGTGGGGACCTTGCCCTCAAAAATATGCCTTGGAATTTTCATGTGGTTTAGTGCCTGTACATCCTCTCGGTAAGCTTCCCATTGCTTCTCCAAATACGGCGGTAGGTCCTCATCCATCTCAATTCGTTCGGTAGCAACATGTTGAAGAAACATTTTCGCTCTTACCACTACCGGTGCGAATAGTCCTAGAGGATCGAAGATTTGACCTACTTCAGATAGCACCACTCGTCTGGTTATTCCTTGTGTATGTCTTTGAGCCTTTCCACATAATTGGTCTTCTTTGGGTGCCCATATGATTCCCAATGTTTTGACACTTGTTTGTTCCAGTGTGTCACCGAGATTGATGTCAGCAATCGTATCCTCCTTTGGAATTTCTTTTAGAAGTTGACTGCTATTTGAACACCACTTCCGTAAGTTGAAACCCTTAGGTCTCAAGATTTCTAGCAGCTCGTGTCTTATTTGCAGGGCTTCTGGTAAACTATCTGCTCCTGTAAGACAATCATCAACATAAAAGTCATTCTTTAATGCCAATGCTCCAGACGACAAATTTTCCATGTTTTTTAGCGCCAAATATTCCAGACACTTTGTCGCTAAATATGGGGCTGATGTTGTTCCATAAGTCACCGTTTTTAAACGATAAAACTTCAGTTCTTGACTTGGATCCTCTCTCCACACAATCATCTGATTGAATTGATCGGCAGGGTTTATCCAAACTTGACGATACATTTTTTCAATGTCCGCAGTGAACACATATTTGTGTGTCCTGAACCGCAGTAGAATTGAGAATAGTTGACTCTGTACAACTGGTCCTGGATATAAAATATCGTTCAGTGATTTTCCTGATGACGTTTTGGATGATGCATCAAACACTACTCTTAACTTGGTGGTGGTACTTTCGGGCTTTAGTACACAGTGATGTGGAATAAAGTAATGGTTCTTGGGTATTTGCTCCACCATTACCTGCTTCATATGTCCAAGCTGTTCATATTCTGACATAAATTTCACATACTCCTTTTTTATGTCAGGGCTCAATCGCCGCTCTAACGACATGAATCTTCTTATGGCTACTTCCCGAGATTCTCCAAGGGATGAAGCTTCTTCAGCAAATGGAAGCTTTACAATTAGTCGATTGTCAGCCGCCGTGTGTAGGTTATCGAGGAAGAATTTTTCACAATACTCTTCCTCTGGACTCCTATACCTTTTTATTGGCTCTAGTGTGTCTAGCTGCCAAAATCTTTCTAGAGATTCCTCTGGATTAGTTATGCCTACCATACATGTGATAGACGCTGACGTTGACATATTAATTCTGCCAGCAACAATCCATCCCAATTCTGAATTTTGTAATGTTGGACGGTTTCGATTTCCCCGTCTTCTTTCTGGTAGCAATATAGCATAGTGATCATCAGCTCCCAACAGCATATCAATTTTTCCTGGTTTATCAAATGTTGGGTCCGCTAATTGAATGTTGTTTGGTAATGTGACTTTCTCAGTTATCTGTTCTGTGGGTTGGTCACCTATTATGTGTGGCAATACAAATGCCTCAACTAGCATTGCGAACTTGTTGTATCTTGACCTTACAACCAAGCTTACTCGCGCCTTGCTTATCTGTGGTTGACCACCCACTCCATTTATGTGCACATGAGTCTCGTTAATTTTCAATGATAACTTCTTTACCAGTCTCTCTGAAACGAGATTTACTTGTGAGCCGCTATCCAAGAGTGCTCGAAATTCTCCTGTCCTTTCATTTATTCCTTTTACTACTACCTTGGCCGTTGCCAACAGAGTGTATTTTCTGCCAATTCCATATGCAGACGCTGCTGAAGCAGATGTAGCCATTTGGTTGCCTGTGTCTAAATGCAACATCGTGTTATGTTTTTTATCGCATTTGAAGCATCCCCTCCATGAGCAATTTTTGGCCATATGGTCTGGCTTAAAGCAATTGACACACAATTTGTGTCTCTGCACCCAATTTAGCCGCTCTGCTGCGGATTTGATTTTAAACCTTTCACATTGGAAGAGTTTGTGTTTTGATTTCTCACAGAAAGCACACAAGGTACTGTTTGTCCCAGATGCTGTTGCGCATGTCTTCCTTGGATTTAGTTTTTCAATGCTGCGATTTTCGTTTCTTGGTTTCCCAATCGCCTCTAATGTTAGGAAGCGTTGTTCCAAGAATGATAGGAAATCCTTTACTTCCTGTAGATCCCTTGTGTTTGAAAGAGATTGCTCATATAGTGCGTGGTTGAATCTATCCAATTTTCTTGTCATATGAAACATTATGACAGCATCTGACGATTCCATATTGACGCCTACATTTTTTAACGCTTGCAATGATTCAAAGATGTTATCATGCAAATTCTTTATCGAAGCTGCGTCATTTCCCACATTTGGGTGATCAAACAGCTTTGTCAGTATGGCTGTTACTAGAACTCGTTTGTTGTTAAACCGATCCTGCAACACTGACCAAGCAGTGTTATAATTGGCTTCTGTTAATTCCAGGTGCCGTATCAATCTCTCTGCTTCTCCAGAAAGGTTTGATTTTAAGTACCACATTTTCTCTATTGTGGATACATTTGACTCATGAACCACCTTTTTATAGATGTCATGAAATTGTTGCCATTTCAGATAATCCCCATCAAATTTTGGAATGGGAATTTTGGGTAGTTGCAATGACTGTATTGATTGCACTACAGGCGCTGATTGTATCTCTACATTTTCTGCTGGTGCCACACAGAATTTCAGCATTGTATTTTCTGCAGCCACAAACGTAGCTATATTATATCCGACTTCGGCTGGATTGTCAGTTAGCCGATGAATCTCATAATGGATTTCTTCAATTTGCATCCATAATTTGTCGACTACCGATTTATAATTCATTTTTTCCTCAGGCACTATTTGTCTTAATGTCCTGGACAATGAATCCAACAGCGCACCTTGCTTGCGAAGCAGTGGTTTGATCATGACTCGCTCTTCCTCTCTTTGACGAGCTTGCCTCTCTAATTTTATCTTTGCCAAGTGGTCCTTCCAATCTTCCTCAGTATTAGTTACCACCGCCTTCATTCTGGTGAAATAGTCCGTTACAAAGTAGTCATCTTCTGTTGGCACGTTATTTAATTTGTCCATTAGCTCCTGATGACTTTTTCGAAGTTCTCCCACATGTATTCCAGGAGCTCAAGTTTCTCCTCAAAATAGGCAGGCTTCGTTTTCCTGGCGATAGAATCCTTTTTGGTATTCCGAATGAAGGCCTGAATTGCTTCTCCGCGTTCTGTCTGCTGATTATAGAACTCCTCCATGTTCTTTTATATTCTTATTTACTTGCTTATTTATACTAGTACTTGACCCGATGGGAGTTTATTTATTTTGTCAAAGACAGGGAACGCTCCGACTCGTTCCTTAAATTGGTCAAGTGTAGTACAAATAAGAATAAGAACTAAATAGAAGTCGCCTTTTGTTTAGTTTTTTTTTTTAACAATAGTTAATTTTATTTCCAATATTCGTATTCTTTTTACACAGATATACGCAACGACAGTGAAACCAATTTTTTGAGTTTCTTTTATTTGTTAAAAATTGCTGACTGATGCCAAATTATGGTACTCGTATGTACTACCTGGGTTTAGCTAGGTCAGAGATTGCTGACGCCAATTTAAAATTTCTTTTTTTTTTTTGTTTATTTTTTATTAAAAATTGCTGACTGATGCCAAGTTGAAGAGACTTTATTTTACATAAAAAATAACTTATTATGATTTGGTCGCCCTGTTGACTCAAATCGTTGTTAAATGTTTTTGAAAAAGTGATCGCCTAGTTGATCAACTTTCATTCAATGGGTATGCACTGCTACCCTGTTGCGGAAAACCAACCACTAGATTTCCAATAAATTGTTTTAGTTATTTATATTGGTACGCACTGATTGCCACGTTAATCAATTGCGATTTTTTAGTCGGGACCCCAGATTGATGTGGAATGTTCACCAATTTGTGCCCTCGCTTAGGATTGTACTGCGTCCTAAGCGTGCAAAGAAAGTAGTCGCCTAGTTGACAATTTCCTTGTTGTTGAGAGATTGGTCGCCTGAGTTGACCAAATCTTCTCACTTGATGACGGTTTCACCAAGTCTGTTAATCTTTCAACTTGGAGCCGCCAATTTCGGGGTCACCAAAATGTTCAATGAAAGACGTTAGTATTTCATGAAGTTATTAAATGTTTATTTATTTATATATATGTAGGCACTAGCACATAAACCAGTGACTAAAGGTTGTCGCAACCAACACATAAATTGGGTGGACTTCGGAGTGAGATTACAAAGGTAGAGATTGGGGGCCAAAGACACAGCGATGCACACCCGATGTAACTACAATTGGTATCTGATCTAACTAAGAATAATGCATTTCTTTTATAGTAAAAATAGAGAGCTCACCAGTGCATAGTTCGACATAGTGTTAGGTCAGCAAAATACGTCTTTATTGCATAGCAGCTTAATTAACTAGGTCTTTATTGTTAACTGCTGACCATCTCACACCTACTTACTACTGATGAGCCATCGATATCTATAATCGGGTTACATACTAACTTGACATATATTTCTATATTATGATTGTCTTATTGTTATCTTATTTTATATAGTTTAAACACCAACAATTTTAAAGAAGCAAAATAAAGACCTAAGGTACCACAATAAAACAAAAAAAGCCGTCAGATTTTACGATCCAGGTGAAATAATCTATGTTAGGATTAATAAACGACTAGGTTCGAAACTAACGTCTAGATATAAAAAGGAAATAGTAGCCGAAGATCTTAATACCAAGGTTAATACCAGGTCAGGCAGGATAGTTCATAAAAACCACTTGAAGTATTGATCAAAATCCTCTTTCGACAGATTGCTCATGTTACCACTTTACTGGGGTCACACAACCATACTAGACTACAATAAGTCAAGAGTGGTCATGTTGGAAACCGGCTTAGCCGCGCGTCAGAACGGAACCTCTTTAAAATCATTCACGTCATCAAGTTAGAAAAGTATCAAATGGCCTTATCCGTCTTAAAAGAAATCGTTAAGAATTCGACAAACCGTATCAGCCTTTCTTGGCTTTTTTTTTTTTTTTTTTTTTTTAATATTCAACAACTTTGATTTATATTTCTCATACGGGACGTTTACTTAAATCGTAGAACCAGACTGTATTCACGCCATCGTCAATGGTGTGTTCCGGCTGGAGATGTGGTAGAGGAAATCGACAGGCTATGACTTTGGTGTCGTGAGGACATTCTGCAATCAATTTGTGCTCCGAATGCTGCATCATCTGCTCCACACCGAAAATGAACACGTAGTTGTAGCTGTTTATGTTGAATTTCCAAAGATCGCGTCGAAAGAAACTAGCCTGTCGGCTCACACCATGACGCAAAGCAGCCAACCGGGAGTAGTATACCAGCCAAGGATTCAACTCAACTCCGTCCGTTTTCAGGTCTTTGGCATGGGCAGCAGCTACAACTATCCGCCCGTCTCCGGAACCAATATCCAGCAGTTTTCCACTCTTAACATTTTTGGGTAGAAAGCTCAATACATTTTTAATTTGTTCCTCGGTCGCTGGGACATAAGGCAGGCAAATCCTTCGGAAAGCCGGTGCCACAAAAGAGGCACAAACCACAGACATTCCAAGAGCCACTCCACCTGTGGCTGCAATTAGTATTTTCCCACCTGTCGAGATAACCACCTTATGAGATAACGCGAATCGAGAATGAACTGAGGAGGCTCCAGCCGATGAAGTTCAGAAGCAAAAGATCGCTCGAGATACTTGGCACGGCTTGGAAATGGTTAGCGGGCACACCCGATCATGAAGATCATAAGATTGTGGTAGATAAGATCAATGAACAATTGAATGAGACTATGAGAATATTATGAAATGCAATAAGAACTACTTGGGGTTAACCAATAAGAATAAATGTAAAATCCATAATGATAAGACAATTTTAAAACGGAAGACCTGAGTAATTTAGAAAACAGTAAATGTGCAAAGAAGGAATCCACAATGTAAGGTCATCAATAACCAATGAAATCTCATTCAGAAATAATGCCAGGTACCTTGCTGCTGAACCAATTTCAAGGGTACATCAACATCAATGGAGAAAATATTACCCTAGAAGGCACCCTCATAATTCAGGCGGAAAACGCGACAGTCATCATAGAAGACTCCTGGTATATTGTGAAGACACGCTTTGAAGTCGAGGTTCAACCTCCGCTGTTACAATTACTATCAGATAAGCAACAGAGAGGCGAAAGGTTATTATTGGAACTGATCAAGGAGCTACACTTTAATAATACTAATAATCTGGAGCGAATACAAAGAGACAACTTCATTATGTCTTCGTCGAACTGGATCATTCTAACTCTTCTGGCAGCTGCAACGATAATATATATCAAGGATGGCCACGCAGTGGCTCTTTTGGCTCCCGTGGCTCTTTACCGGCAGAGGCTGGGCAGAGAAAAAGGTCATTTTTTGGTCGACCCTATTTCATCATCACACGCAATGCCCATTGGTCAACCCCACTCCGTCATCACATGCACCCCACTTTCCCAGGCCCTTGAAGAATGGTGTCGGGTTCGGGCAATAAACAAAGAATGGTCTTGCACACTTGTGTAAACAAAGAATGTTCCCACGCACTTAGTGGACTATTGGACTCAGCCAACGCCGCCGCCTACGACGACGCCAAGTACCCAAGCCTTCATCCAACATAATCGATTCATAGCATATCAGTCTTGTGCCTAAGTTCACATCATCCGGTAACTTCGCTTTAGCTCCGCGGAATTCACTCAGAGTCAGAGTCTTTCAGTAAACTTTACTGTAATTGTAATCAAGTGACTTTAAATAAAACTTTATTTTTTTATATCTCGAGTGAAGGAAGTGTTTAATTTGTATAATAAGCATTTTAAATCAAATCCCAACCACTTGTAAATACACTAAAACATATAAGAATTTTTAAACTAATTACATTGAACCAAACATAATTGTAACATGGAATTTACCAAAAACTAAACTTAATCAAAATTGCGTAAACAACGACTTAATAATAGAAGGCAATAACATAATAAAAATTTACGATTGTGCAGTTTATTTGCGACTAACTTCTTTTGGTCTCTCATCGAGTTATTGCTCTCTATTACGCATCTCGAGAGAGAGTATACAATGGTACATATATATATACTTATGTGAGTGATCATGCATGCATTGAGTTGAGCGAGAATTATTTCAACACCCTTCCTCAATGCAAGTATGTCCACAAATTTATCTTATACTTAACAAATTTGTTAACTCTACATGCATCTTCTACGGAAGATTCTTGGTCAGGATATCAGCTATCATCTCATTAGTAGACTTATACTTTAAAATAATCTGGCCATCATTAACTACTTGTCTAACAAAATGATATCTAATGTCCACATGCTTCGTCCTTGAATGGTGTACCGGGTTCTTAGCCAATTGCTGCGCGCTGAGGTTAGCGCCATACAAAACGGAAGATGTATCTTCTTCTCCGCAACCAATCTCGATAATTAATCAACGCAATACAATGGCTTCTTTGCACGCTGTATATAACGCCATGTACTCTGCCTCGGTACTGCTAAGAGCAACACTCCGCTGTGTCTCCGATTTCCATGATATCGGTCCGTCAGCCAAAAAAGATACATATCCTGTATAAGACTTGCGATCAATTTTATCGCCTCCCCAATCTGCATCCACGAAACCAGTAAATGCTGCTTCTGATTGCTTGTAATGAATCCTGAAGCCAACTGTTGAAGCCAGATATCGTTAAACATGCTTTATAGCTGCATTATGGGTGTCCTTGTTACGTTGAGCCAATTTCGATACTGAGTGGAGTATATCTGGTCTAGTCAACCAAAGCCACATTAGCTCGCCTACCATTGACTGATAAAGAGTTGCGTCAACCCTTTTGCACTCCATTTTATCGCAGGCTACCTGATACCCTGCTTCTAACGGTGTTTTAGCTGGTCTGCACTGAGCCAATAAATCCTTGATGTACTCTGACTGACCCAATGATATTTCGCCAAGCTCGCCATCACGGTGAACCTCCATGCCAAGGAACAAACGCACAGGTCCCTTGTCAACACAATCGATCGCTGCCATAATAGCTGACTTAATCCTGTCGAGATCCGATTTCTCCTGGCATCCTATAAGAAGATCGTCTACATAGACAACGATTAATGATAGATTACCTTTTGCTTGCTGTTTGTATAGACATGGTTTATTAAAGCAAGGTATAAAACCATTAGCTCGCATTAGCTCCTTCGGGCTGCCTCACGTATACGGTATCTCTCAAATCACTGTTTAAGTAAGCAGTGCATACATCCATCTGGTGTAGATACAATTTTAACTGCGCTGCTAGGGCCAAAATGAAACGAACACTCTCCAAGCGACATACCGGCGAGTATGTTTCATTGAAGTTCACTCCATAGCTCTGTGAACATCATTCTCTCGCCCCAAAATGCTCGACTTCTCCCTTTGCATCACGCTTTACACTGTAGACCCACTTGCAGCCAACAGGTTTATACCCTTCCGGTAACGTACTAAGCTGCCAAGTGTGATTTGACATCAAGGAGCCATACTCCCTTTGCATAGCCTAACGCCCATGTGAAGCAAACGGTTTCACTAAGCGCCTCATCATAGGTCTCTGAAATGATAACCTCACTTGTAATCAATGCGCTTAAAATGTTGAACTGCTTTTTTGGTCTGCCAGGCCTTCCAGTTCGAATTAGCTTTGGCCTGCCGGGTCCAACACGTTGTTCAACCACAGGTTCTGCCATTTCTTGTTTAACTGCTATCTCAAAATCTTCGCTACTGCTGCCCTTCTTGCTGACCTCTGTATCAGACTCGTCTGTACTGCTCAAGTGATCCGCTCCATCAACAGATCCTGAATCCTGATCTTCCATGTACGGAAAATCAAATTTAACGATATTAACATTCGAATCGTCATTGCCAAAACGCTCGTCGAACAAAACGTCTCGCTTCTCAACAGCTTGCCTGGTTTCGGCGTCATACAACCGATAACTGCAATAGACCCAAAAACTTTTAAATGACTTATTGATGGTTCTTACCATTCCATGCTTCCATTGGAGTCATCTTAACCAGGGCTCTCTGCTACACCGTTCTGCTGCGGCGTGTATGGCACCGTGAGCTGCTGCAATATTCCATTGCCCTCGAGAAACTCGTCAAACGATTTATTGACGTACTCGCGACCATTGTCGCTCCGAATGCACTTTAGCTTCTTTCCAGTTTGCCGCTCTACCATGTTTTTAAACTGGACAAACTTTCCAAATACTTCATTTCAAATACTTCATTCATTGTCAAAAAGTATCTGCTGCCTCCAAGCCTTTTTGTATGAAACGGGCCGCAAACATATGAATGCACCTGCTCCAAGATTTCCTTAGCTCTGTTCTTGGTCGAATTTGGAAATGGCTGTACTGTGATCTTGCTTACCATGCATATCTTGCAGGGTTCCAACGACGTAGACATTCCATGCCACAGGCCAAATCCTTCGTGCAATTTCACCCAAACTGTCATAGTTGAGATGTTCGTACCTTTTATGGCACAAATCTTCGTAAGACTGTTCAATGACATAGCATTTGCTTGGTGCTGTTCCAAGAATATACAAACGTCCAACTTTGTCCGCTTTTAAAATGCATTCGCCCTTTTGGATAACTCGTGCATACTTTTGTCCAAAGTCGACGATGCTTCCATGTTACATTCCTTTGCTCACCGACAAGAAATTACCTCTCATTTTGGGTACATACAATACATTCTTTAATGTAAGTATACGTGAATCGGTATTCAGCTTTACCTCGCCCTTTCCTTTTATCAGCCAAAACAATTTTCTCCGAATGTTTCTCGAATTTTGAAAACAAATCTCTGTTGCAACACATATGGCTGGTGGCGCCACTGTCCAGACACCAGTTCGATCGTCAAAACATTTTGCGTCCAACGCGTTTAGCAAACCTAACGATGACTGTACTGTCTTATTCGGGTTCGATGCAACATTACGAACGCTTACACTGGGACAATTCGCTTTAAAATGGCCTTTGCCGCCACACACAAAACAATTCCAAACTTTTTGCTTTTTCTTCCAATTGTCTCTCTGCATCGATTGCCTTTCCACCACTGTAAATGCTTTTGCACTCTCCATCGGTTTTTCGCTCTCTCTTTTGCGTTCTCCTTCTCTCAGCTTTATACATAACATGTTGAAACTCGGCAAATTGTCCCACGTCTCTATGGCAACAAGGAAATTGTCGAATTCGTCTGGAAGACTAGAAAGCAAAATAATCGTTGTAAGCTCGTCGAATATTTCGATTCCAACGCCAGCAAGTTGCCATCTGATCCAACGTCGTCCATTCGGTGTTCTCCCCCGTAGTTGGCCTTGCCAATACGCCTGACGCCACATTTCAAAAATCCGCATGCACCAGCACACTTTTCATCTGGATGCACCACGAGTCATAATTACTATCCTTGAGTTTATCAATCTGATATAACGCTGACATTATATTCGTTTATATAATGTTACATATACATATGTATATATACTTATGCATTGAGTTGAGCGAGAATTATTTCAACACAAACCATTACATTAACCACTTTTATACGTACTATAATAAGTTTCATTACATACTTAATCTATAAGTTTAAGGCAATGCCACAAGAATTATTAATTAAGCATTTTCGATCAAATAACAATCGTGCCTCCCACAGATATATAGTCATATATCCAACTTCAATACCCAATAACTAATAAATTTTTCGCCCCCTAAAATTTATAACTTTAAAGTAAACATCCTTTTTTTTTTTATAAACACTTGCAATAACAATTGTCCCCCTCAAAATCAAAGCGTGTGAACGCTAATTCAACATTAAAATTCGGGCCAATCAAATCGCATCAATATCGATCACGATCACGATATCGATCGCGATATAAATATTACTATAAGACATTTTTGGATCTCAGTTTTAAGTTTTCGTTCAACGAATAAAGTCCCCGCTTTTAACTCGAACAAACAATATCTTTTTTTTTTCTTTTGGAAAGACCAGATAATTAATTTTATAAGCCTACATGCAAAATTTCACTAGATCTTACGGTCTAGAAGGAGTTCGCCGGACGGACGGACATGGCTATATGAACTCGCATCGCTGATCAAGAATATATATACTTTGTATGGTCGGAGATGCTTTGTTGCACACTTCTCACAAAAATTAATATACCCTTTTGCAAGGGTATAAAAAATGAAGTAAGTAAGTCGTCTCGCCGACTTGGATATACCATACACCAGTAAAACAAATATTTTAAATTTATAATAACCAATGCATTTTCGTAATTTTAAAAAAATCTGTTGGCATGCTTTTTACAAGCATATCTTAGTTTTTCGCTCACTCAAGCATTCGAGCACCCTAGAGCCCCCACCATTTTGATCAAATTTGGTATTTTGCTTGATATTAGTATCAAATTTAAGTGTGCTAAATTTGATTGCACAAGGTAGAAAATTACGGGAGATAATCGTGTTTTTTCAAATTACGGGGGCGGAAAGGGGCGTGGCAAAATCTTTACACATAAAAAATGTGCGCAATTACTAAGCAAATATTTATATTAAGTATGGTGTCTCTAGCTAAAATAGTTTTTGAGTAAAGCGGTTTTATTTAATTTGCGGGGGCGGTAGGGGGCGTGGCAAAAAACTTTATAAATACAAAATGTGCGCATTTACCAAGCAAATATAAATACTAAATTTTGTGTCTCTAGTTGCTATAGTGTTTGAGAAAATCGGTTTTATATAATTTGAGGGGGCGGTAGGGGGCGGTAGGGGGCGGTAGGGGGCGTGGCAAAATTTTTACAATTGCAAAATACCAAGGTTATTTTGTGTTTTGTCTTTTATGTGTTTCTTTTCATTGTATTATTTATTTATTATCCTTATAGTTATCCACCAGGAATACAGAATTCTTAAGAAATTCATAGAAAAAAGCTTCTGCTCTCTGACGTGACGGTCGTGTTTTTGCATAGCTCCTGAGTTTTTATTAATATTTATTGTTTCTCTCAATTTTTAATTGTGCTTAGTTTGTTTACGCTTTCACTGGTGTTCTTTGCTTGACACCCTTTCGTTTTATTTCCATATTTCGCCAAATTAAACAGTTTAAACAGTTTTTTCTGTTTCGTGATTAGTGTTTGGTGCATTTCATTTTTTTTTCTTTTTGCTCCCCTCATCGCCCCCATCATACCATCAGTGCTAGTGGTTTTGGTGTTCTCTCTGCTTTGTGCTTGTGCTTAGTTTCTCTCCCGCGTAATCATTTTTGTAAGGCCGCCTCTCAAAGCTCGGCATATAACTGTTCTTGCACTCTCTCTTGTGCTGTGCACTCTTTGTTTTATTTGTAATTATTGATTTTTTATCGATAATTATCTTTGTGCTGTGTATTTAAAATTTATATATATAAATTTATTTATTTTTTGTTTGCCTTGTGTTTCTTTTGGCTTTTCAATGGCTTGTTGTCTACCTACTTGCAAATATTCTGATCGTTTTAATGATCAGTATAGAGCAATATCTTGTTGGCTTTGTGATAATCTTATTCGCTTAAAATGTGCTGGCCTCAATGGCCGCGACTACGATAAATTTTCTGGTTGTCTGTGTCTAAGCCTGAGCTTGGCTTAATGCGCTTAACTTGCCCATCTTGTGCCAGCAGCTTAATTTTAGCCGTATGTATAGGGATCTTCGTTTAAAGTTTCTTTCTTTAAACAAACTGGCCAAACAGCTGTCTAACAAGTGTGAATCTAGCGTACATTTATTGTCGCAATTTAAGTTTAATCCACCTTCTGAGAAGTTGCCCAAGAAATTACCCTTGAGTTGCCTCGTAAGTAGTCGCCAGCACTCTCTATTACATCGTCTCCCATATTACTTTCGCCTACACCATCTTCTTTTCCCTCTTTATGCTCTTCTTTTCAGATTGAAGTACCCATTACAAGCCCTGGTGTACCTCAATCTATCCCTCACGGGAACTCTGATCAATCACAGGATCATGCTGGCTCTCAATTACTCAATCACTCAATTATTAATCTCTAGGCTTGCTCCAGATACTTATGAGTCGTATGTGGCAGCTTACATTGGTAATATATGCACCGCTAAGGTTTTAATTCAAAAGTTTAAGTTTTCTAGGCCTCGCGAAATCTCCTCTTTTAAAATTACAGTACCAAATGAGTATTTCTCAGCTATGGTTGACACTAATTTTTGGCCAGAGGGCCTAGTTGTACACGAGTTTGCGCCCAATAAGCGCTCTCGTCTGTTGCCTGTACACCTTCCTAATTTATCTTCTGCTTCAAAAAACTAATAACGTCTAGGCTTTGCATTCGTTATCAAAATGTAAGAGGACTTCTTACCAAGCTCTCGAACCAGTTCTGTGATATCCAAACCTTTTCGGCTGACATATTAGCTTTCTCTGAAACTTGGCTTAACTCCTCTGTTTTGGATAATGAAATTCTTTCTAATAACTTTATTTCTTATAGGCTTGATCGTGTTGGTCGTCGTGGCGGTGGAGTACTCTTTGCTGTTAACTCGAATCTGTGTTCAAGTGTCGTGCCGATTGATCTGCCCTTAGGTGTTGAGTTTATTTGCGTCGAGGTTACATGTTCCAACTTTAGCTTATATATTTCTATTTTTAATCGTCTTAAAGATCGTGATTTCCTTATAGTTTTAGGTGATTTCAACTTGCCTAATATTTCTTGGCTTGTTGATGATAAACTATCTTTCTTAATTCCTTCATCTCAACATGTTTTTCTTGATTGCCTACTTGAATGTCCGCTATATCAGTTGAATTCTCTTCTTAACTCTTCTAAAAGAATCCTTGATCTTGTTTTTGTCTCTGATCCCACTGTTAGTGCTGTATCCCGAACACAGCCCCTAGTGAAACCTGAAGATCCTTATCACCCTACCATTGAAGTTACTATTTCTTACAATTCCGTTACTAAATCACTTAATAACATCGAAAATTCTCGTGGTAGATGTTTTCGTAAAACAAATTTCAATCTTCTTAATAGCCTTATTTTCTCTTTTGATTGGTCATTTCTATTTGAGGGCTGCGATATAGATTGTGCAGTGAAGTTTTTCTACTCTGCTCTTAATTCTCTAATTGATAAATGCGTTCCTTATGTGAATGTCTCTTCCGTCTCCAACGCGCCAGTCTGGACCCGAGTCTTCGCCTACCTTCTTATTCTGACAGACTTCTTCTTATTAATCTTACTTCACTTTACAACCGTAGGCTCGTTTTTGGCATTCTCTTTCTCCATAAACTATTCAACGGCGAAGTCATTTCTACTAATTTACTAGATACGCTATATTTTTGTGTTCCCTCACGTCGGACCAGAAACTTTTTTCCTATTTAACTTAGTAGATGTCTGACTAACTACTCTCTTCACGAACCTTTCCGTGTTCTTTGCCAATCTTTTAACAACCTTTCTCACCTAATTTCTCCTCATCTTTCTGTCACTTCTCTTCGCGCTATACTTTTTAATCATCTACAGCGAAACCAATGAAAATATTCTGGACTTGGATTGGTTGCAACTCATCCCTGACCACATTGGCTGTGAATCGGGGCATAGCTGGCACCTTATGCAAATAAAACACCTCCACCGGGTCGGGGATGTTTAGTTGTGTATATAGCTAAGCTATCTTCTTCAATTAATTACTATCTGTCTTTAGCATAAGCTTTTTCGTCGACTGCTGTGTTAGTTGACGTAAATAAATAAATAAATAAATAAATAAATAAATAAATAAATAAATAAATAAATAAATGAATAAATAAATGTCGAAGAGGACAACTCTGAAAGCTGGCTTAATTTAGACAAAATTCCTAAAAGCCAGAAAAATAAGATATGATTGGACTGTCGGGGGAGCATAATTAGCAATATAGATTGCATCAAAATCGATTAGTTGACGGAGGATGCGATAGAGTAGACCGGCTATGTCATTAAAAATTGAAAACTTAATTACAAACTAAAAAATAAAACCGGCTAACTTCGTCGGTGCCGAAGTTTGTATACCCTTGCAACTTTACACATACCAATTTTCTTTAACTTTAATTGTAGTAAAAATATACAACAAATGTCACTGTTTTTCACCGATCGTTCCTATGGAAGGCTTATGATATAGTCACCAGATATTAATAAGAATTGGCACAGTCATTAATAGGCATATTAAACTAATAAATATCAATTTTTATGACAATTGCGTGAGAAGTAACGAAGTTATTGTTAAAAGTCGCTGTTTTCGACCGAACGTTCCTATGGGAGCAATATGATATAGTCATCCGATTTTGATCAAATTTTGCACAGTAAATACTTTTGCACAATAAACTTACCAATATTAAATTTCTCGAGCTTTTCAGTAGCTTTTAAAATAACGAAGTTATTAAGAAAAGTCACTGTTCGTGACACTTTACCATTTGTATGGTAGCTATATGATATAGCGGTCCGATCCGGCTGAATCCGAGATATACAAACTGTGTAGTATATTCAAGCCTACATGCAAAATTTTAACTTTGTAGCTCTTACGGTCTAGGAGGAGTTTGCGTTGGTACAGACGCTCGGTCGGACGGGCGGACATGGCTATATGAACTCGTCTCGTCGTGCTGATCAAGAAAGGTTAATATACTTTATATGGTCGGAAATGCTTCCTTCTATGAGTTGCACACTTGTGACCAAACTATACGCACAGGATTTCCCCGCATCTTGTTGTTTTAGTTGTAAATAGCAAAATAAACTTTGTGAAAGCATCGATTTCTGGCTCCAGAAGTGAACAGGATGAAGTCTGCCTTCTGACCACTGCATGAGTGCCGTTCCGTATGCATCCGTATGCAACTCAGTCCCTGTAGAGTCCCAGCGTGAATAATTATGTCCTCCATATATAGATCGAATACATCCTTGTTTATCAACTCTTGAAATATATGATTTACATAGCGAATAAAAAGGGCTGGTGAATTTCGGAATCCGAACGGTGCTCTGTTGACTTCGTACAGACCCGTTTTTTGATAAAGGCTGTGTATTTTTTGGTTTTCCCTTCAATGGGGACATGGATATACCGTTCTCCAAATCCATCACCATCACAACTTGGCGTTCTGAAATTTATCCAGCACATCATCGATCACCGGATCAGGAAAACAGTCCTTTAAAACCATTACGTTCAGCTTACGAAAATCAACGCATATTTCTTGTTTGCTAGTACAAGGCGTCTAGCTCGATGAAGACGGACGTATGATTCCGGCTGTTAACTATTCATCGATCTGCTTTTCCACATCGACTTCCTCAGCAATTGCCAATCGTCTTAAAGACTGGCGAAAAGGAGTTATTTCACCATTCCACATCTACTTCGTTGACAGCTATTCTCTTCATACGTGTTGCGTCACGAACAATATGAATGTCAGCAGCTGAGCCTGGACAAATTTTCGCCGTATGTCGCTCGTTTATTGCACCTAAAGCATTTCGTAGCAGCATCGCAATCTTTACGAAAATGCTCAACAGATCCACAATTAAAGCAGTGCTTTTTCTTATTTGATGAATGAGGAAATATCTTCTGATTAGATTCGTTGGCCAAAAAAGGTTTCGGCGATCTTTTAACAACTATCTAAAGTCAACTTTTAACTACCGTGGCATTGCCAAACTTTCGGCAATACCAATGCTGTTTAAGAAAATTATTACGTCTTCCCTTCAACACCTATCCACATCCACTATTTCTCCTTTTAGAATTGACTACCCTTGTACACCATGGCTTCCGTAAAAAGTGTCAAACTGATGTTATTTATACTGACTTTAGTAAGGCTTTCGATACGGTTGATCATTCTATGCTTCTCGCGAAACTTAACATCATGGGTTTTCACCAGAGTAGTATTGAATCGGTACAGAAGCAATTTCCTAAGTTTGCGTTACGCGGTCTTAATTGGGACCCGAGTCTTCGCCTACCTTCTTATTCTGACAGACTTCTTCTTATTAATCTTACTTCACTTTACAACCGTAGGCTCGTTTTTGGCATTCTCTTTCTCCATAAACTATTCAACGGCGAAGTCATTTCTACTAATTTACTAGATACGCTATATTTTTGTGTTCCCTCATGTCGGACTAGAAACTTTTTTCCTATTTAACTTAGTAGATGTCTGACTAACTACTCTCTTCACGAACCTTTCCGTGTTCTTTGCCAATCTTTTAACAACCTTTCTCACCTAATTTCTCCTCATCTTTCTGTCACTTCTCTTCGTGCTATACTTTTTAATCATCTACAGCGAAACCAATGAAAATATTCTGGACTTGGATTGGTTGCAACTCATCCCTGACCACATTGGCTGTGAATCGGGGCATAGCTGGCACCTTATGCAAATAAAACACCTCCACCGGGTCGGGGATGTTTAGTTGTGTATATAGCTAAGCTATCTTCTTCAATTAATTACTATCTGTCTTTAGCATAAGCTTTTTCGTCGACTGCTGTGTTAGTTGACGTAAATAAATAAATAAATAAATAAATAAATAAATAAATAAATAAATGAATAAATAAATGTCGAAGAGGACAACTCTGAAAGCTGGCTTAATTTAGACAAAATTCCTAAAAGCCAGAAAAATAAGATATGATTGGACTGTCGGGGGAGCATAATTAGCAATATAGATTGCATCAAAATCGATTAGTTGACGGAGGATGCGATAGAGTAGACCGGCTATGTCATTAAAAATTGAAAACTTAATTACAAACTAAAAAATAAAACCGGCTAACTTCGTCGGTGCCGAAGTTTGTATACCCTTGCAACTTTACACATACCAATTTTCTTTAACTTTAATTGTAGTAAAAATATACAACAAATGTCACTGTTTTTCACCGATCGTTCCTATGGAAGGCTTATGATATAGTCACCAGATATTAATAAGAATTGGCACAGTCATTAATAGGCATATTAAACTAATAAATATCAATTTTTATGACAATTGCGTGAGAAGTAACGAAGTTATTGTTAAAAGTCGCTGTTTTCGACCGAACGTTCCTATGGGAGCAATATGATATAGTCATCCGATTTTGATCAAATTTTGCACAGTAAATACTTTTGCACAATAAACTTACCAATATTAAATTTCTCGAGCTTTTCAGTAGCTTTTAAAATAACGAAGTTATTAAGAAAAGTCACTGTTCGTGACACTTTACCATTTGTATGGTAGCTATATGATATAGCGGTCCGATCCGGCTGAATCCGAGATATACAAACTGTGTAGTATATTCAAGCCTACATGCAAAATTTTAACTTTGTAGCTCTTACGGTCTAGGAGGAGTTTGCGTTGGTACAGACGCTCGGTCGGACGGGCGGACATGGCTATATGAACTCGTCTCGTCGTGCTGATCAAGAAAGGTTAATATACTTTATATGGTCGGAAATGCTTCCTTCTATGAGTTGCACACTTGTGACCAAACTATACGCACAGGATTTCCCCGCATCTTGTTGTTTTAGTTGTAAATAGCAAAATAAACTTTGTGAAAGCATCGATTTCTGGCTCCAGAAGTGAACAGGATGAAGTCTGCCTTCTGACCACTGCATGAGTGCCGTTCCGTATGCATCCGTATGCAACTCAGTCCCTGTAGAGTCCCAGCGTGAATAATTATGTCCTCCATATATAGATCGAATACATCCTTGTTTATCAACTCTTGAAATATATGATTTACATAGCGAATAAAAAGGGCTGGTGAATTTCGGAATCCGAACGGTGCTCTGTTGACTTCGTACAGACCCGTTTTTTGATAAAGGCTGTGTATTTTTTGGTTTTCCCTTCAATGGGGACATGGATATACCGTTCTCCAAATCCATCACCATCACAACTTGGCGTTCTGAAATTTATCCAGCACATCATCGATCACCGGATCAGGAAAACAGTCCTTTAAAACCATTACGTTCAGCTTACGAAAATCAACGCATATTTCTTGTTTGCTAGTACAAGGCGTCTAGCTCGATGAAGACGGACGTATGATTCCGGCTGTTAACTATTCATCGATCTGCTTTTCCACATCGACTTCCTCAGCAATTGCCAATCGTCTTAAAGACTGGCGAAAAGGAGTTATTTCACCATTCCACATCTACTTCGTTGACAGCTATTCTCTTCATACGTGTTGCGTCACGAACAATATGAATGTCAGCAGCTGAGCCTGGACAAATTTTCGCCGTATGTCGCTCGTTTATTGCACCTAAAGCATTTCGTAGCAGCATCGCAATCTTTACGAAAATGCTCAACAGATCCACAATTAAAGCAGTGCTTTTTCTTATTTGATGAATGAGGAAATATCTTCTGATTAGATTCGTTGGCCAAAAAAGGTTTCGGCGATCTTTTAACAACTATCTAAAGTCAACTTTTAACTACCGTGGCATTGCCAAACTTTCGGCAATACCAATGCTGTTTAAGAAAATTATTACGTCTTCCCTTCAACACCTATCCAGATCCACTATTTCTCCTTTTAGAATTGACTACCCTTGTACACCATGGCTTCCGTAAAAAGTGTCAAACTGATGTTATTTATACTGACTTTAGTAAGGCTTTCGATACGGTTGATCATTCTATGCTTCTCGCGAAACTTAACATCATGGGTTTTCACCAGAGTAGTATTGAATCGGTACAGAAGCAATTTCTTAAGTTTGCGTTACGCGGTCTTAATTGGGACCCGAGTCTTCGCCTACCTTCTTATTCTGACAGACTTCTTCTTATTAATCTTACTTCACTTTACAACCGTAGGCTCGTTTTTGGCATTCTCTTTCTCCATAAACTATTCAACGGCGAAGTCATTTCTACTAATTTACTAGATACGCTATATTTTTGTGTTCCCTCATGTCGGACCAGAAACTTTTTTCCTATTTAACTTAGTAGATGTCTGACTAACTACTCTCTTCACGAACCTTTCCGTGTTCTTTGCCAATCTTTTAACAACCTTTCTCACCTAATTTCTCCTCATCTTTCTGTCACTTCTCTTCGCGCTATAATTTTTAATCATCTACAGCGAAACCAATGAAAATATTCTGGACTTGGATTGGTTGCAACTCATCCCTGACCACATTGGCTGTGAATCGGGGCATAGCTGGCACCTTATGCAAATAAAACACCTCCACCGGGTCGGGGATGTTTAGTTGTGTATATAGCTAAGCTATCTTCTTCAATTAATTACTATCTGACTTTAGCATAAGCTTTTTCGTCGACTGCTGTGTTAGTTGACGTAAATAAATAAATAAATAAATAAATAAATAAATAAATGAATAAATAAATGTCGAAGAGGACAACTCTGAAAGCTGGCTTAATTTAGACAAAATACCTAAAAGCAAGAAAAATAAGATATGATTGGACTGTCGGGGGAGCATAATTAGCAATATAGATTGCATCAAAATCGATTAGTTGACGGAGGATGCGATAGAGTATACCGGCTATGTCATTAAAAATTTAAAACATAATTACAAACTAAAAAATAAAACCGGCTAACTTCGTCCGTGCCGAAGTTTGTATACCCTTGCAACTTTACACATACCAATTTTCTTTAACTTTAATTGTAGTAAAAATATACAACAAATGTCACTGTTTTCACCGATCGTTCCTATGGAAGGCTTATGATATAGTCACCAGATCTTAATAAGAATTGGCACAGTCATTAATAGGCATATTAAACTAATAAATATCAATTTTTATGACAATTGCGTGAGAAGTAACGAAGTTATTGTTAAAAGTCGCTGTTTTCGACCGAACGTTCCTATGGGAGCAATATGATATAGTCATCCGATTTTGATCAAATTTTGCACAGTAAATACTTTTGCACAATAAACTTACCAATATTAAATTTCTCGAGCTTTTCAGTAGCTTTTAAAATAACGAAGTTATTAAGAAAAGTCACTGTTCGTGACACTTTACCATTTGTATGGTAGCTATATGATATAGCGGTCCGATCCGGCTGAATCCGAGATATACAAACTGTGTAGTATATTCAAGCCTACATGCAAAATTTTAACTTTGTAGCTCTTACGGTCTAGGAGGAGTTTGCGTTGGTACAGACGCTCGGTCGGACGGGCGGACATGGCTATATGAACTCGTCTCGTCGTGCTGATCAAGAAAGGTTAATATACTTTATATGGTCGGAAATGCTTCCTTCTATGAGTTGCACACTTGTGACCAAACTATACGCACAGGATTTCCCCGCATCTTGTTGTTTTAGTTGTAAATAGCAAAATAAACTTTGTGAAAGCATCGATTTCTGGCTCCAGAAGTGAACAGGATGAAGTCTGCCTTCTGACCACTGCATGAGTGCCTTTCCGTATGCATCCGTATGCAACTCAGTGCCTGTGGAGTCCCAGCGTGAATAATTATGTCCTCCATATATAAATCGAATACATCCTTGTTTATCAACTCTTGAAATATATGATTTACATAGCGAATAAAAAGGGCTGGTGAATTTCGGAATCCGAACGGTGCTCTGTTGACTTCGTACAGACGCGTTTTTTGATAAAGGCTGTGTATTTTTTGGTTTTCCCCAGTCTAAAGTCAATTTTTAACTGCAAACCGACGACAATATACCAATTTACGGACTGCACATCAACGTCACCGACCGTCGCCAGTTTTCCCATTTGAAGAAGCTAGTGCAGCTACTCCTGCTTGTACTTTTTTCGATCACGTAGCTCCGGGTGGATCTCCGGACAACTCAAAATAACTAGCACTTTCCAAATTAGGACGAGCCGCCAAATGTGAGTTGAGTGGTTATACTCAACAAAGTTTATTAATTATTTAAATTAAATATAGTTTGAAAAAGTTATAAGTATTCTAATTTCTTAGTTTAATCTACTGCTTCGGTTCACTTATTTTTTCTCTCTCTGCTGCACTCTTTTTGCTGTTCATTATCATCTATCCGATTGCTGCTGTTAAACCTTTGCAACTCTCCATCGTACCTTACGTTCAAATTTAATAATAATTTAAAAAAGTATCAATTAGATATATTTATACCGACAATCCTGAATATACACCCCTAGCAATAGATTCAAGTGTCGAACAGGAATCGGTAGAAAAACAAGAAATAGATTTAGTGGATGTCGAAGACTCTGAATCAGATGAGGGTACAGACATAGAAGAAGGAGATCTAAACAATCTAACAATTCCTGCACTATTAACATTGTAAGATGGAAATAATGAAATAGAACAGGAAGAAGAACTGTACTCAAATTTAATCGTGATAGAAAAAAAATACACATGATGGTGGACGTAATTGCCGAAAGGGCATTTCGTGTGCCATTCCAGAATTTAAAGGCAAGCATCTTTGTAAGAGCATTGAAGTTAGTAAATTCCACAAAAGGCACATTCAAAGAGATAGCTGTAGAAGTCGTAAAGTCAAAAATTCTTGGCTCAACACTATAAAGTCCAAGACGAAAACATCATTAACGCATTTATAAAGAAATTTAAGGATACTATAGTCGGTGAAACAGGGTATCACCTCGAAAATAGGCAATTTACGAAAATGAAATGGAAATCCAAACTCAGTGTTGTTTGGCCATAGAGGCCGTGATAATTATAGAAATAATTGTCGCGGTAGAGGAAATGGTCACGGTTATTATAACAATTATAATTAAAACCGCCCAGCAACCTTTCGATACTCGTCAATAAAAACTACTAAAATTCAGTCAAAATACATTCGTAACTTTCAAAAAGAGTTGGTACTATTAATAGACGCAGGTGCGGAAATATTTATACTGAACCAAAATTCCGACACCTTTCAAAGCATTCAAACCAATCAAATAAAAAATATAATGTAGTATACTTTTAGGGTTAGCATTAGGCCACATAATCTTAGGGGATAGATTATAGGTACTTACCTGATTAGAACTTATACATAATGTTTAGCTTTAAGTACTGTTAAGGACACTAGATATAAGACACAACGTATTCGTCTCCATATAAATACGGCGCTTGTCGCCCCAATAAATAACTTAAAATCAAACCTTGCCTACGCATATTATATGGCAATCCTGCCTTGAAAAAAAATTTTTAAAAATCCTTGCCACAAAAAAGGCAACTTTCAAGGATACTAATGCCAAAGGACAGCAAGGAGGAGCTCCGGAAGGCAATAGAGGATGACAAAGCGATGCAAATATATACCATATAATTTATGGGGTCGGAAACGTCCTCTTCATCGTAACTCTAAAGTTTGACGATGTAGGGACAATAACATTAGTAGCTGATGTATCACTAGTAAAACAAAAACTATAAGGAAAGACAATACAGTCAACATACACAAACGGACAAAACTTAGTGGAATAAATAAAAACGTTCTAATTACTGTGAGGTACATTATATGCAATAATAATGTACCACACAACAAACAAGCGATAAGGAAGGAAAACATACTCCAGCGCACTATGATAAGCCAGATACAAGATACAGTCGAGACGAAAACCGGTGGAGCTACGATATACGACAACACATGGCCGATCGAACCACATGCAACCGTTGGCGATTTCGTACAAGCGGGAAGATGCGTGTGAGGCATAATGTGAGAACTCGGCGGTCAAAGATTACGATATACGAGTTGTACGATATACGACAGAACATAGCGCTAAACGATCGAACCGAATCGAGGCAATGATTTACGAGCAAACATGGCCGATCGAACCACACGCAACCGCTGCCGATTTCGTACAAGCGGGAAGATGCGTGTGAGGCGTAATGTGCCTTCTTAAAAAAAAAAATAAAAAAAATACTTGCCAAAAAAGAAGGCAACTTTCAAGGATACTAATGCCAAAGAACAGCAAGGAGGAGCTCCGGAAGGCAATAGAGGGTGACAAACCGAACGAGAGTTTCAATAAAATCAAGAGTAGCAGTATAGACACCATTAATAAATCAAGTAATAAAACTTTCACTGAGCTAATATATAGTTTAAATAAGTAACTAATTAGTATATCAACTAAACATAATATAAAATTCACAATACCAGCAGATCCGAATTAAGAAGGAACTTTTGAACCTCTAGTAACAAAAGACACTGAAAAGACACATTTCAAGATATATAAAACCAAAAATTGGGCAAACAAAAATTGAATTTCTTATTACTGCTTCCATGCTGATTCAGGAGTATGATGGTGGGTAGAAACACTTCAAAGTTTCATAGATTCATTGGAATTAATTAATGAAATAAGGGCAGAACACTAAGAAACAGCTATTAAAGTCATAAAAAAAAAACTAAAAGAAGATCTTAGACTACTAGTAACGAATAAAAATACATTAAAAAAGGAAATTAAGGGCGAAACAGTACAAGTAGCAGATTGAAAAAATGAAATGAAATTAAATGAATTTAATACAAAATGGCAAGAATGCAAGTTTATTTATGTCTGAGATAGAAAATCTAACTAAATCACTAAAACGCGCGTTTACAACAGACAACATAAACCCTGAAACAGCAAAGAACTATGCAACCCGCAACTATGCAAGCAGAAGTAAAATCAATAATAAAGATCTGCAACAATAAAAAAGTAAGAACAATAATAGAAGTAGGCAATTTCAATATTGTTAGACTTACAAATGTAGAAGAAAATACGAAAAACTTCGAAAGTCCTCTGATGTCAAGAATACAACAAATAAAATATATAGCTTTAATCTCAACCTTAATAGCCTCGTAACTCTAAAGTTTGACGATATAGGGACAATAACATTAGTAGCTGATGTATCAATAGTAAAACAAAAACTATTAAGGAAAGACAATACAGTCAACATACACAAACGGACAAAACTTAGTGGAATAAATAAAAACGTTCTATTTACTGTGAGGAACATTATATGGAATAATAATGTACAACACAACAAAAAAGCGATAAGCAAGGAAAACATACTCCAGCGCACTATGATAAGCCAGATACAAGATACTGTCGAGACACGAACCGGTGGAGCTACGATATATGACCGAACATAGCGCTAAACTATCGAACCGAATGGGGGCAATGATTTACGATCAAACAAGGCCGATCGAACCACATGCAACCGTTGGCGATTTCATACAAGCGGGAAGATGCGTGGGAGGAGGAACATGAGAAATCGGCTGCATGAGAGCAAGTGAAACGAAATCAAGTTAGGGCTATGCTTGTAAATCGAGGAGTAGGGGGGAAAGAATAAATGTAAAAAACGATAACGGCTTGTGGACTTGTGTGGGGAATACGCAAGCCGAAGAGGGAGGGTGAGTAATGGGGAAGCCCTCTATCCAATGGATAAAATGGGCCCAATGTATTGAGATACATATAAATTCAGCCACTTATATTTATTAAGATGAACAGGCTAATTATTAAAAAGTTATATATTAAGTTAAATATAACAATATATATGTATGTTATAATTCTAAGGGGGGAAGATTGGGGCGAAGTTGTGTATGACGAATAGATCGGGGGGAAGCGACGGACGACGGCAAAACAAAAAAGAAAGCAGCGAAGGTCAACGGGAGAGGATGGGCGCCATTAGGGAAGCGCCGCCAATGCGAGAAAGTAATGGAAGCCAACATAGCGACCGAGATGCTATGCAGGCAAGGGAGAAAGACAAGGACAAGAAACGGATGGGCGCGCAGCCACAAAGAAAGTGGACGTCTGCGCCAAGGATTTACGGGACTTTCACCACGCATAGCAACAAGTAGATGCGTAGGTGAAAGCCGATGGAAAAGTACCAGCTGTATAGCGGTACAAGACAAGTCAATTCCTGCGGCCATAGGAGTTGCCTATATAAAGGCAGCACAGATCAAGAGAAATCATCAGGTTATCAGGTTATCAAGTCATGATCAGATCAACAAGTCGGTATCAAGTCATCAAGTCAAAAGGTCGTGATCAACCAAGAAGTTTTAATGCCTTACAAGTAACCTTAAAAGCTCAAGCAAGTGAAAAGCAAGTCCTGTGAAAAGGATCGAGGAGAAGTACAATAACTGAGAGCCTCTCAAGTTATCAGGCAACAAACAAGTCCTTAGAATAGGACCAGAACACCGTGTTCGAAACTTCGTCAGAGAAATTAGTCATACACAGCCGAGCCCAAAATATTATAAATAAATACCTGTTTTGAAAACAAATCAAACAAACGTGTTCCAATTTCACCAGGGCAGAAATAAATTTGTCGAACCTAGCCCAAGAGATATTGGAAATATCCCAAGAGACGAAAAAGGATCGTTACAACTGGCGCGCAAAGTGCTATACTAATATAGCAAGCACATCAAAAGCATGCGAAGACATTATAAAATATCAAAGAAGCAAACATCGGCTGTGCCGAAGTTTATATACCCTTGCAGTCCATGGCCATAATATTTTTTCATGTTCCAAACTCTTTTTCTGTATCGCAATTCATTAATGCACAGAACCTTTCAAATATCATTTCAATTTCTTCTTCTTCTTCCCCATCCCCTTTACACGCATGCCGCGACTCGCACGCATACACATATACATAGTTTATGTAGCGTTGCGTCTGTATGTGTGCATGCGTGTGCTCTGTTGATTTGATGATGACGTAGTAGGCAGCTAGCCGAACCGATTTATATCGGCTGTAACTTGTGTTCTATATATCCGATCAGATTTAAATTTTGGGATCTGAGATTTTATATATAATACTATCATATTGGTAATACATGGCGATACTCCAATTTTTGCAATTTTTGCAAAAATGTTTCCTCCAGAGCTATATGATATAGTGGTCCGATTCTCCCAATTTTCATACTTTATTTTCAACATTCCCAGGTAATAAAAAGCCCCCAAAAAAATTTCATCCCGATAGCTCTTAAGATGGCTGAGTAAAACGCATACGCACAGACGGACGGACAGACGGACATGGCTATATCAACTCAGCTTCTCATGCTGATCAAGAATATATATAATTTATAGGGTCGGAAACGTCTCCTTCTGTGCGTTACAAACATCTGACCAATTTTATAATACCCTCTGCAAGGGTATAAAAAGGAATCTGAGTTATTCAAAAAAATAAATATCGCCACATTGGCAATTCCTCCGTTCCTACCACCAAGATGGGGAAGCGAAGGAGCACTAGATAGCACCGAAAACAAAAGGGATGTAAGAAGACAAACAATAAAACCCGAGAAATCGGTGTTAAATACAACAAGCAAGACCTCCGAATATGCTAAAGTGGCAAAACAAGTGAGAGAGTGGACTTTTAGATTTGATGGCAATTCTAGACCTCTAGAATTCATTAAACAGATAAAATCGTCAGCGGACATGTATGGCATCGAACTAGACATGAAACCAAGAGCAATGCCAGAGCTACTGAAAGATATCCGGAATACATAATAGAAAACAGCCAGGTATACAGGAACATTACGCACAGAGCGGGGCAAGAAGAGGTGGTAACACGGAAATTTTGTGTGCCAAAAGCACTCCGGAACCAAGTGATGATCGAAAACCATACTTCCACAATGGCAGGGCATACGGGAAACAGGCGATCTATCGCCAGTACTGCGTCAAGATATTACTGGCCAGGAATGCAACGAGATATCAGGACGTTTGTGGGAAAGTGCACAATATGCCAACAATACAAACCTAGTCAACATTTAGTTAATATCCCATTTAGTTAATAGATAAAAAAAAAGTAATTGAAGGATACTATAAAAGCTATTAAAGGTATCACAAAAAAGGGAAAACAGCCGATAGATTCACCTCCAAAATAGGCAATTTACGAAAATTATAGATTATTATAGAAATAATTATCGCGGTAGAGGAAATGGTCGCGGTTATTATAACAATTATAATAAAAACCGCCCAGCAACCTTTAGATACTCGTCAATAAAAACTACTAAAATTCAGTCAAAATACATTCGTAACTTTCAAAAAGAGTTGGTACTATTAATAGACGCAGGTGCGGAAATATTTATACTGAACCAAAATTCCGACACCTTTCAAAGCATTCAAACCAATCAAATAAAAAATATAATGTAGTATACTTTTAGGGTTAGCATTAGGCCACATAATCTTAGGGGATAGATTATAGGTACTTACCTGATTAGAACTTATACATAATGTTTAGCTTTAAGTACTGTTAAGGACACTAGCTATAAGACACAACGTATTCGTCTCCCTATAAATACCGCGCTTGTGGCCCCAATAAATAACTTAAAATCAAACCTTGCCTTCGCATATTATATGGCAATCCTGCCTTCTTAAAAAAAAAAATAAAAAAAATTCTTGCTACAAAAAAAGGCAACCTTCAAGGATACTAATGCCAAAGGACAGCAAGGAGGAGCTCCGGAAGGCAATAGAGAATGACATAGCGACGCAGGGAGGAAGAAGAGTTTACGGCCATGCCTCTGGTTTTGAGGTCAAATCGACGAGGCGGCCACCTGGTCTGCTTTAGGCAAAGGTAAACTACGACCCACCACCACCACGGGCAAAAGCGTACCGCATTTGTAGTAAAATCGACCAATTAAAAGAGCTGCACAAAAAGCAGATACAGGCGAAGCAGCAGATGCAGAAATAATACAAAAAATATCAAAGAAGCTAACATCGGTTTACTATTACATTAGTAAATTTCCAACTGCTTTCCCTACTTTTCGTGTTAAATATATATGAGAGAGTGGTCCGATCCTAAAGATTTTCAAACTTGATCTGCCTACGCTAATAAAAAGCACAGAAAAACAATTTCAGCCCGATAGCTCTTAAGATGCCAGAGTGAAGTTGATTTGCACAGACGGACAGACGGACATGGCTATATCCACTCAGCTTCTCATGCTGATAAAAAATATATACTATATAATTTGTGGGGTCGGAAAAGTCCTCTTCTGTGCGTTACAAACATTTAAACAATTTTATTATACCCAAATGCATAAATAAGACAATTGATATACACTATCAATTGTTCGAGAGTTTCAATAAAATCCAACTATGCCAGCATAAGTAAAATCAATAATAAAGAACTGCGACAATAAAAAAGTAAGAACAATAATAGAAGTAGGCAATTTCAATATTGTTAGACTTACAAATGTAGAAGAAAATACGAAAGACTTCGAAAGTCCTCTGATGTCAAGAATACAACAAATAAAATATATAGCTTTAATCTCAACCTTAATAGCCTCGTAACTCTAAAGTTTGACGATATAGGGACAATAACATTAGTAGCTGACGTATCACTGGTAAAACAAAAACTATTAAGGAAAGACAATACAGTCAACATACACAAACGGACAAAACTTAGTGGAATAAATAAAAACGTTCCATTTACAATAGGCGAAACCAGACTCAAGGTCAGCAACCGCTCAATGAAACACACCTTCCAGGTAATAGAAAATGATTTTCCCATCATATGTTTCGGGGGCAAATAGCTTTGTTGTAACCCCTCTCAATAGGGGTAACATTAAAGAAATTAAATGTCAAACCCAAACTGAGGACAATTTCCGCATCATCGAAAAGTACCTCCGTAATGCTAACATCAACTTCTATACCTACCAACTAAAAAGCAGTAAAGGGCTCCAGGTTGTGTTAAAGGGGATTGAGCCATCGGTCCCTACTCAAGAAATAGCAGACGCGTTGGTCGAAAAAGGGTTTGCGGTCAAGTCCGTTGTCAACATCATCAACAGGAATAAAGTCGCACAGCCGCTCTTTAAAATCGAGCTCCAACCAGATGCAAAGCGGTCGAAGCCAAATGAAGTGCACCCGATCTACAACCTACAGCTTCTACTGCACAGAAGAATCACCGTAGAGGAGCCCCATAAGAGACGCCAACCACCGCAGTGTAAAAACTGCCAGGAATACAACCACACCTCTAACAATTGCAATCTTAGGTCAGTGTGTGTTGGCTGCGGCGAACATCATGAAGATGGAATTTGCACCAAGGACAGAAACAACGTCGCACTAAGACTATGCAGCAACTGTGGAGGGAACCACACGGCCAACTACAGAGGATGTCCTGTCTTTAAGGATCTTAAATCACACCTAAACGGGCGCAAACCCCCAGCCGGACCAAAAATCATCTTCAACGCCTCCAAAACTACACCGGAGGTTTTCTTCGCCAAGGCTGTTAGATCATCCAACATGACTGCTACAACCAGTCCTAGTGTATCCTTCGCTAGTGTGCTCCGAACTGGACAGACGGAGCCCGCGAAAGAGACCCCGTCACTCCGCCATCTACAGAATCCGCAACCTAGCGCACCAGAGCTTGGCCAGCAAACTCCAAGTGGTCTAGAGGCCCTATTGATCTCACTCAATCAAAACATGACCACTTTTATGACGTTCATGCAAAACTGTATGCACGAACTGATGCGGAATCAAAACCTGCTTATCCAGAAGCTTATCGAGAATAAATAATGGCTTCCCTACGTCTATGTCTTTGGAATGCTAACGGCATCTCCAAGCACAAAAATGAACTGCAACTATTCCTAGACTCAAGTGAAATCGACGTTTTGCTGATTTCGGAAACACATTTAACATCAAAAAATAATTTTCAAATACCAAAATATACCTTCTACGCAACAAACCATCCAGACGGAAAAGCTCATGGCGGGACCGGTATCCTAATCAAAAACCGTATAAAACATTCGTTCCTCAACAGATTTGAAACGCAGCACCTACAAGCAACTGCTATAACCGTCCAAACCAGCTGCGGCAACACTACACTGGTCGCCCTGTACTGCCCACCACGCTTCTCAATCTCTGAAAAGGAATTTACCGATTTCTTTAACACACTCGGAGATCGCTTTATTGCAGCAGGGGACTATAACGCCAAACATACGCACTGGGGATCTCGCCTGGTAAATCCTAAAGGAAAGCATTTGTACAACACAATAGTCAACCCTCTCAATAAGATGGATTGCGTCTCACCGGGTAGGCCTACTTATTGGCCCACAGATCCACAGCAAGTGCCTGACTTGATTGATTTCGCAGTAACCAAGAGGATTCCACGTAATCGGATCACTGCGGAAACACTACTAGATTTAACTTCCGATCACTCTCCAGTGCTATTCACATTATTAACAAGACCTCAAGTACTTGATCGCCCATATAGGCTTACAAACAACAAAACAAATTGGCTTAAATTTAAAATGTACATGAGTGCCCACATTGACTGTTCGCCGAAACTGGATGCTGCAGAGGACATTGATATGTGCGTCTCTGCACTTGAGTCGATGATGGGAGCTGCAGCAAGAGTATCTACTCCACATGCCTCTTCTTACACCAAACCTGTTGACAGGCCTACGAACCGGCGGATAGAACAATTAGTAACGGAAAAACGACGTCTAAGAAGAGAATGGCAGATTACTCGATCACCAGCAGCAAAACTTCGCCTAAGGCAAGCTAATCGCAACCTCTCCAAGGCGTTAAGACAAGAGGAAAGCTGGGCTCAAAGGAAATACATAGAAAAGCTCAGTCCAACCAGCACTAAACATCCTCTGTGGAAAGCCCACCCAACTTTAAGCGCTCCTACAGAGACAATTTCACCGATAAGGAGTCCAACCGGTGGATGGGCCCGCAGTGACGAAGAGAGGGCATCCGTATTTGCCACACATCTTAAAATGGTTTTCCAGCCAAATCCAACATCAAACTCATCTGTACTTCCCCCTTCGAACACATTAACGGATAGTGAGTACTCGGAACTCCAATCGGACGAGATCACTGCACTTATTAAAAACCACATAAAGCCGAAAAAAGCCCCTGGCCATGACCTAGTCACACCGAAAATGATCCTAGAACTCCCTATCATTGCAATACAATATATCTGCAAACTGTTCAACGCTATAATAAAAATTGGCTACTTCCCAAGAACATGGAAAAAGTCCACTATCATCATGATTCCTAAAGTGGGAAAGGACAAAACCCAGCCATCATCCTATAGGCCAATTAGTTTGCTGCCATGTCTTTCGAAGCTTTTTGAAAAGGTCCTGCAGATCCGCCTAAACTCATTTCTGGCATCGGAGAACACAATCCCTTCACACCAGTTTGGCTTCCGCGAAAAACATGGTACAATTGAACAAGTCAATCGCATAACATCCGAAATACGAACAGCATTCGAACTAAAAGAATACTGTGCGGCTGTCTTTCTCGACGTTGCCCAGGCTTTCGATAGAGTTTGGCTGGAGGGTCTGATGTTCAAAATCCGGCAAAAACTGCCACAGTACTCACACAAACTCATGGAATCTTACCTTACAATAGGAAATTCGCTGTAAGATGTAATGGCTCCGTCTCCGCTGATTTTGAAATCAAAGCTGGTGTACCGCAAGGCAGTGTACTCGGCCCATTGCTCTACCTGCTGTACACTGCAGACTTACCAAAGAGTTTAGGACTTACAACGTCCACTTTTGCCTTTGACACGGCAATCCTTAGCAGATCCAAATGCCCAATACAAGCCTCTGCAAAACTAGAGGAACACCTTAAGGTGGTAGAGGAATGGCTAGCAACCTGGCGTATCCGGGTCAACGAACAGAAATGCAAACATGTTACATTTGCGCTTAACAGAAGAAACTGTCCAGCTCTAATGCTAAACAACGTACCAGTTCCTCAAGCCGTGGATGTCACTTACCTTGGCATCCACCTAGACAGAAGACTAACTTGGCGCAAGCACATCGAAGCAAAAAAGTCACAGCTTAAACTGAAAGCGAGTAGCCTACATTGGATCATCAATGCTCGGTCCCCTCTACGTCTGGAGTATAAAGTCCTCCTATACAACTCCTTACTGAAACCCATCTGGACTTACGGAGCCGTACTATGGGGAAATGCAAGTACCAGCAATGTCGATATTATACAAAGAGCGCAGTCGAAGATTTTAAGATCAATCACGGGGGCCCCGTGGTATATACGAAACGACAACATTCAAAATGATCTAAATATACCTAGCGTAAAATCTGAAATAGGTACTCAACAACTAAAGTATTCTGCGAAACTGGATGCACACCCAAATGTTCTTGCCAATTCCCTTACGCGAACTAATAATAGAACTCGTCTTAAAAGAAATGACAGACCAACCCAATAACAAGTGATTAGGGCCGCCTGCAATATCCCCAGGATTTATCTTAAGTACTAGTCTAAGAAAAATATCTCAAACTTGTTGTTAGGCTCTAATTTAAGAGTAGATTCAAGAAATATATATTAAACGTTAAAAAAAAAAAATATTTTTCGGGGCTTGATTTTATAAAATCAAAATCAATTGCAAACACAATTACTCAACCAACAAATTAGTAATAGACCCCGTATAAATCACGATATAATATTAAATTAAATGTGGGAATGGAACGAATCAGAGGCGGTCGATTGTATTGAACCAGTGCTGAGGCCCATAAGTTTGAACTTAACAATGATATCGATAAGAAAAAACAATCGATAATAGAAGAGTGCTGAGTGAAGTCTTAACGACCGGTTGTGTTCCTCGTGGCTGCTCGACAATAAAATAGTTATACTAAGTATTAATAAAATTCAGTAAAGTTGTTTTCTTGGTGTCAGAAGTGAGATGCAATTATATTGTTCATCGGGCGAACTTGCATCCAGCAAAACAATGTTGTTAAATAAAGAACACAAATAATTAAATTCCAAGTGGCGAAAAATTCATTAAAATTGAGTCGCCAAAGACAAAGAAAGTTCGAGAAAAAATGAAAGAGATAGCGAAACATCCAAGATTAAATGAAAGAGAATTGTGGAGCTGTGGAGCGATACAAAAGCTAACAAAAGAAACTCGTATCAGGCAAAGTCAGAAATTCAGCTGAAAGAACATACTACAATTGGCCCCCAAGTGGCCAATGTAAACAAAAATCATAATGAGAGGGATAATAGAAAGTCAAAAATATTTAAACAGCCGAGAAAATGTTTTAAGTGTAGCGAAGCATCTCATTTGTTAAAATGCTTTAAATGCGATCAGCTAGGGCATAAAGCATCAGTACAACAAGAGTTATTTTATTTTGATACCTTTAGCTGTTCTTATCATTTACACTTGCATAAGAATCCCGACTTTAAGGAGCTGATTCAATCTCTGAGTCTCTTACTACTGGTGGGGGAAAACTAAAGTGTTCCTTTTTCTCGAAAACCAAAATGAATAGGGTTTCCAGGGAGATGGAAACAATAGCCCGATCTTCATTTGATGAATTCAAAATATGAACTGGTTTTACTTACAAACGTGTTGTGTATATAAATGAACTCTTAGAATCTAGGAGGTGACAATTGTAAACATCCGCTGTTTTGTAGAGTAAAGTGGGGTGATGTTATGTGGGTAAATGGAATGGGAAGAGAAGTGGTGTGGGTAAGTGGCCGATATATTACTATATAAATGAAAAAAAAAATGAAATCTAGGAGGCAATTGTTCTTAAAATTACTTATTCTAATGACCCACGTTTTTCGGGGTTTGAAAATTATTCATAACGCGTGTTTTTTTACGCTTTTGGTTTTTCACGTTGGCAACACTGACATACCGCATGATGTTCATGACAGCTGTGGAAGTGAAAAATGCTCAGTTTAGTTTGTCATTTCATCATGAAAGACTTACGCCCGAACAACGTTTACATGAAGTCATTTTTAAAAAGTAATTGGCAGAGATTGTTTTATCATCTCAAATAAAAATTTAACAATAATATTAAAATTTTGTGAGTTTCATTTCAATTTTAAAAACCAAACGCTTAAAAAAACACCCGTTACTTCATGCTCAGTGTTGGTTACTTTATAACGTGCGGTTGTTAAAATCTTAAGTGTTTTCAACAGCGTGTGGATGCATGTTTTGTTTGGTTTTCAAGCAATATTTGTGATTTGAAACTTTATCACTTATTTTTGTTTTATGTTTTTGTTTTGTTTTGTGTATTTCTTCAGTGAATCTGATTTTCTACTTCCCCTTTTTAGAAAATAAGTGTTATTTTTTTGATTAATGATAATGATAATTAATGATTGATTAAAGTTAATATTTGTATGTTAGCAAAAATGTTTTATTAGTGTTTGCCCAGACAAATTTTCTTTCTCTTTTTATACCCTTGCAGAGGGTATTAAAAAATTGGTCAGATGTTTGTAACGCACAGAAGGAGACGTTTCCGACCCTATAAAGTATATATTGTATATTCTTGATCAGCATGAGAAGCTGAGTTGATATAGCCATGTCCGTCTGTGCGTATGCGTTTTACTCAGCCATCTTAAGAGCCCCAGGGGGCTTTTTATTACCTGGGAAAAATAAAGTATGAAAATTGGGAGAATCGGACCACCATATCATATAGCTCTGGAGGAAACATTGGAGTATCAAAAATTGGAGTATCGCCATGAAATTTACCAATATGATAGTATTATATATAAAATCTCAGATCCCAAAATTTGAATCTGATCGGATATATAGAACACAAGTTACAGCCGATATAAATCGGTTCAACTTGCTGCCTACTACGTCATCATAAAATCAACAGAGCACACGCATGCACACATACAGACGCAACGCTACATAAACTAAATGTGTATGCGTGCGAGTCGCGGCATGCGTGTAAAAGGGGATGGGAAAGAAGAAGAAGAAATTGAAATGATATTTGAAAGGTTCTGTGCATTAATAAATTGAGATACAGAAAAAGAGTTTGGAACATGTAAAAATATTATGGCCATGGACTGCAAGGGTATATAAACTTTGGCACAGCCGATGTTAGCTTCTTTGATATTTTTTTTTAGCTATTTCTATGACTTATTGTCATCTTTCTGTTTTTCCTTAACGTTACAAGAACGTTATTCTACCTCGATTAAATGCTAGTTCTAATATAAACTTCTTTGGCATCACCATCTATGTTACATAAAGGTTCAATTCTATTTATGTGGAAATGGAACGAGTCACAAGAAGTGGTCGATTGTATTAAACCAGCGCTGAGGGCCATAACAATGATATCGATAAGACAAAACAATCGATAATAGAAGATTGCTGAGTGAGGTCTTAACGACCGGGTGTGTTCTTCGTGGCTGCTCGACAATAAAATTGAATGTTATACTTAGTATTAATAAAATTCTTCTGAAAAAATAAAAGGCAATCCCACATAAATATGATTAATAATAGGAATCAGTCAACACACACAAGTGTTCTGTATTCCATCTAGGACAGAAAAAATAGTACGCATTGTAATAGCCTTAACCAATAATAACACCTTTACCCCTGATCAAGAATTGCACCCAGGGGTATTCGATGCAAAGATTCCAAGACTAACCCATATATACGCATATTAAATACCAACAACACAGACGTCGAAATTACTAATATAAACCTCTTAAATGAAAATTTGTTCGATTACGAAATCCTAAAAATAAACAATCCACATGATTCGAAACATAAAGCTACCATAATTATCAAACTAGAGCCCCATTTTTCCGACTTCGTGAAGGAAACTATACATAAATTATACTCAAAATTGATGATATATTCGCAATAGAATCTGAACGAATTTCCTCAAATAACTTCTATAAACAAAAATTAAGACTCAAAGACGCACCCAGTCTACGCCAAAAATTACAGAATAGCGCAGCGCCAGAAAAATGAAGTCAATAAACAAGTGGACAAATTTATCAGTGATGATATCATTGAACCCTCGATGTCTGAGTTCAATATTAATTATTAGTTCCTAAAAAGTCTCTACCTGGCAGCAATAAAAAATATCAAAGAAGCTAACTTCGGCTATGCCGAGTTTATATACCCTTGCAGTCCATGGCCATAATAATTTTACATGTTCCAAACTTTTTTCTGTATCTCAATTCATTAATGCACAGAACCTTTCAAATATCATTTCAATTTCTTCTTCTTCTTCCCCATCCCCTTTTACACGCATGAAGCGATTCGCACGCATACACATATAGTTTTTGTAGCGTTGGGTCTGTATGTGTCCATGAGCAATGACGTAGTAGGCAGCAGGCAGCGATTTATATCGACTGTAACTTGTGTTCTATTTATCCGATCATGAAATGAAATTTTGGGATCTGAGATTTTATATATAATACTATCATATTGGTAAATTTCATGGGGATACTCCAATTCTTGCAAAAATGTTTCCTCCAGAGCTATATGATATAGTGGTCCGATTCTGCCAATTTTCATACTTTATTTTTCCCAGGTAATAAAAAGCCCCCAAAAAAATTTCATCCCGATAGCTCTTAAGATGGCTTAGTAAATCGCATACGCACAGACGGACGGACAGACGGGCATGGCTATATCAACTCAGCTTCTAATGCTGATCAAGAATATACATACTTTACAGGGTCGGAAACGTCTCCTTCTGTGCGTTACAAACATCTGACCAATTTTATAATACCCTCTGCAATGGTATAAAAAGGTGGAGATTTGTTGTTTATTATAAAAAAATTAATAAACAACTAGTAACATATACATTCCAACTACCTAGAATGGCAGATATCGTCGACCAACTATGTACATAGGTCGTGCTAAATATTTCTCTTCTTTAGACTTAATGTCAGGATTTCATCAAGTAGAATTAGAAGAAAACTCTGGGAATATAGCATCATTTTCCACAGATAAGGGCTCATTGAGATTAAAACCATTACCTATGCATTAAAAATTGCACTAGACTCGTTCCGAAAAAAGATGTCCCTTGCATTTCTTCTCAAACATTCCTAATTCCTGGACGATCTAATTGCCATTGGATGCTCTGAAAGTCATATGATTAAAAACTTAAGAAATGTCTTTGAAACTTGTCGAAAGTATAATTTGACACAAATGCACAAATAATCTTCATCTGAATGCAAGTTTAAAATTATTCACGAATACCCCGACTCCCAAGAAGGGCGACGTGGCCAAACGATTTGTAGCTTTGTGCAATTACTACCGCAGATTTATACCAAACTTTGCATATTATGCAGAATTTATCAGTAGACTGTCAAGAAAAATGACCATCTAAAAACCCATCGTCAAAGCTTACTAGAATAAGATTATATTTAGAAGATACATACATACATACAAATACATTAGAGGACAAGAAAATTAGGCAGCCGGCGCTCTCTTCAGAATTGAATTTGAAAATATAAAAAATAAAAAATTCTGTATCACAACTGATGCAAGCAAGATCGCATGTGGAGCCATCCTCAGCGAAGAACATGATGGACTCCAATTACCCATATCAAATGCATCTAAGGCATTCACAAAAGGCGAAAGCAATAAGTCAACAATCGAGCAAGAACAGCAATACATTGGGCAATTCAATATTTCAAACCATACATATACGGAAAAAAATTCCTAATTAGAACTTTTCATCAGCCATTAACATATCTATTTTCTCTAAAAAACCCATCGTCAAAACTTACTAGAATAAGATTAGATTTAGAAGAGTTCGATTTTACTATAAAAACACCAAGAATATATGAAATAATAAATCCTAGCGAAGCCAAAAAATACATCTCCAGAATTAAATTTGAAAATATAAAAAATATATAAACTAATAAAATACTTAAAGTAGCAACAAGATCAGAAAGAAAAATATTAACACATAAGGTAAACAAATGAAATAATAAATCCTGCCGAAGCAAATAAATAATCGAAACTTAGATTCAAAAAATAAAAATGTTTTATTACCAAAAATAAAAAAAAAATGCTCTCCTTCTACATAGGCGATTTCATCATTAATGAAAGAATAGATCTAGATCTATTTCTTCCAAGGATTGAAAAACAAGCTAGTGCTCAAAGAATCTATAAACTTTGCATATCAGGCACAATTTATCAATAAACTATCAAGAAAAAATGTAGAATTCATCCGGGATACAAACTGTCAATCAGCTTTCGAATACTTAAAAAAGCAATTATTAAGTCCACATATACTCCAATATCCGGACTTCAATAAAAAATTTTGTATTACAACTGATGCAAGCAAGATCGCATGTGGAGCCGTTCTCAGCCAAGAATATGATGGACTCCAATTACCGGTATCATACGCATCTAAGACATTTACATAAGTCGAAAGCAATAAGTCAACAATAGAGCAAGAATTAACAGCATTACATTGGGCAATTTAATATTTCAAACCATACATATACGGAAAAAATTCCTAATTAGAACTTTTCATCAGCCATTAACATATCTATTTTCTCTAAAAAACCTAAAGAAGAGTTCGATTTTACTATAGAATACATCAGAGGACAAGAGAATTTCGCAGCAGATGCTCTCTCCAGAATTGAATTTGAAAATATAAAAAATATACAAACTAATAAAATACTTAAAGTAGCAACAAGATCAGAAACAAAAAAGTTAACACATAAGGAAAACAAAATTAACAATAACAGAATAGAAATACCAAGAATATATGAAATAATAAATCCTAACGAAGTCTAGAAATATGCGAAATTCAGATTCAAAAAATGCAAATGTTTTATTACCCGGAATAAAGAAAAATTATTATTTGATCATTAATGGAAGAATAAATCTAGATCTATTCCTTCCAAGGCTTGAAAAAGAAGCCGTTGCTAAACGAATCTATAAACTGAAGGTAGACATGTCAGAAAAATTATTCAGGTCACTGACGGTTAACAAATCAAAACAAAAAGGAAAAGACATATTAAAAAAGTTAGAAATAGCAGTTCTACCACAAGTAAAAATATTAACAAATGATAAGAAGAATAAAAATACCTTAAATAAATATCATTATGATCCACTAGAGGGAGGTCGCTGCGGGGTAAACAGAACGCTAGGAAAAATAAAAGGAAAATTTATTTTCTCGAGATGTTGAAACATACATTACAAATTGCGAACAATGCAAACTAGCCAAAACAACCAGAGACAACAACTCCCCCTTGTCTATAACACCAACTCCTGCAACCACTTTTGACACAATGATCATAGATACAATTGGACCATTACCAAAAACAATAAACGGTAATGAATATGTAGTTACTATTATGTGGGAACACAATATATGAATTCAGTAATAATAGAACTCTTCAAAAACTTTAACATGACCAAAATTAATTCCACGGCCTACCTTCATGAAACTCTTGGAACAGTAAAAAATACCAATACCAAACAAAAGTGCAAAGGCGGTTGAAAAATTTATTTTAATTTACGGATCAGTTAAAACAATTTTAACAGACATGGGAACAGAATATACGAATTAAGTACTAATAGAACTCTACAAAAATTTTAACATCACTAAAATTAACTCCACGACTCATCATCATCAAACTCTTGCAACAGTAGAAGGAACTTTCGATGAGTACATCACCATCCACCGTACATGGTTATTCACCGTTTGAACTAGTCTTTGCGAAACATCCTAAAACTGTCCCTTTTTCATCTGAGACTGAAGGATCCCATTTACAACATCGATGACTTTAATAAGGAAATGAAATTCAAGTTACAAATAGCGCAAAGTAGATCAAAATTTCTTATTGAAAAATTTAAGGCATCATAGAAGGAAATATATGATAAAATTCCAAAAACGATATCTATAACTGAAGGACAAAAAATACTTTTAAAGAATGAAACATGGCATAAATTAGAAAACAAATACATAGGCAAATATAAAATACAAAGCATAGGCCCAAATATTAACATAGTGGTAACAGATAACAAAAACAAAAAGCAAACAGTACACTTAGAATAAAATTACTATAAATTAATAACAAAAATATCAGGGACCTTAACTGTTATAACTTATAAGGTAAATCTAAAATAATCAATAATAATAATTATTTTGAAACTTTTTCCATTTAACTCAATCTTAATTCTTATTTTTGATTTTTAAAATAAAACTCGAAAATACCTTTTATTTTTGATTTGTATTAAATCTTTGGACATCCGCTAAATCATTATCGATCAAATTAATTAATTCTCATTTTTCAGCTCAGAAGTGGGATCAGTACTCGGAAATATACATATTTCCGTAAAAGCCACCAATTTCGACAAGTTTTGACCAACTCAAGTCAAATTGTCCTGACCAGCCCCACAATGGGAATCACCAAGGAGGAGATGACGAGAGCTCTGCGCGCAAGCGGAGTTGAGGTGCCGCCGTCAGCCACAGTCGTACAAATATGCCGACTTCACGCTTCTTTGAGCACCGCCACACGAGACGGCGAAGAATCAGCGCCGTCGTCGCCCGCATGCAGTACCTGCTGCGTCTGCCGCTCCCGCTGACGTCGTTGCTGTGTCGGCTGCTGCTACACCCGCCGCCACATTACCCGCCGCTGCAATACCCGCTACCGCCGTACCCACTGCTGTGCCCTCCGCTTATATGTCCGGCGCTGCCAGGCATACCGCTGCCCTGCCCGCTGTACAGTCAGCCATGCTCGGCGCAAATGCATGCCGCTGCCTCGCTTGCCGCACCCGTCACTGACTTGGACGTTCCCTTGTCTGCGGACCAATGGGAAGTCATGCCTGCCTTAGTGCCCTCCGTGCAGTCGTCCGCTACACCCATCACACCTGCTCCTTCTGCCTCCTCCAGCCTGGACGAGCAACATGAGTTGTTACAACTGCAGCAGCAGATCCTCAAGCTGCAACAGAGTATGGATGAATCCCGAGCACCGAGACAGCAGGTCAGTGACCTGTGCGTTATCGAGAGCAATGGCTGAACGATCTGGAGGATGCGTTCGAGATCCTGCATCTAAACGACTGTCTACGCCTGGTTGCTTGTCGTCGCATGCTGGAGGGTACAGCTACGGTAAACTCAAATCAATCCTTCTCCGAGAGTTTGGACGCTCGCTTACTGATTTTTCCTTTTCTTCCTTGAGGTTGTTTAGTACTTCTAGACCTTTATTAATAGTGTCTATTACGTAATTTAATTCGTTTGCTTGAACGCTATTGCTTTCAAGATTATTTATTTTTTCTTCTAATTCATCTTTATCGTTTTGATCAAGAGTACCAAAAAGATATTTGTATATTGAACCAATTCCGTTAATTAGTCCTCGTTTGTTACGTATTACAATTTGTATTCCATTAATTTCCCTACTTAGTTTTTCTGTTAGGTATTGAATATGGATTATGTCTTTAATTTCTTGTGCTTGTTGCATTAAATTGTTGTATGTAATGTCTATTAGCGTTAAATTCACTTTGAAATAATGATATTCAAAGTTTGTAGGTAAATCCATGGTTCCTATCTTAAATATTAAGTAACCGTTCGGTGCTTTTACTGGGTTTATGTAAAAGTATTGGCTGCATGTTGATTTTAATGTTAAAAATAGCAATATGCACAAAAAAGCCATCTTGAGTTGTTGACCTGTAATTAATCAATTGTCGTATTTGCTTTTTCTTGAATTTTGATTTTTATTGTGTAAGTTTTTGTCCTCTATTTCCTTCTTCAAAATAATTTTCATCTAAATAATTTATTTCTCCTGTCATTTTGAATGGATTTGTCGTTTTTGACTTTACTAATGGTGCTTGTTTAAATCTAGTATCAATTTCGAAGTCGTGTCTCTCTCTATTTAAATTGTTTATTTGATGTATTTTATTCGTTTGGGTATTATAGTCGGGTGAACCTGCATAGATAAAGATGTTTTATGGTTGTATATGTAGAGAATTTTTTCAAATTTGATTAATTTATCTTCGATTTTCACTATTTATAATTCTGAGTTTTTCATTTACTGTTTTATGAAATCTTTCTACGTCTGAAATGCCGTTTTTACTTGTTGTGATGTCTAACTTAACATTTTCTTCTTGTAGCCAATTCTTTAATGCTATACACACAAATGCTGAATCTTTGTCTGATTTTATTTCTATTGGTTTTCCCATTTCAGTGAATACTTTTATGATTGCTGTCTTGGCTTCTAACCAATCTCTACACTTTACTTCTACAAGTGTTGCAAATTTGGAGTAAATGTCAATGCCTGAAAGGAATTGTAAATTATCGATCATGTAAAAGTCCATGATGTATTTTTCTCTGATATTAAAAGTTTCTGGTCTTTGGTCTTTGCGATATAGCATACTGAGCATTCATTAATAATGTTTTGAATTAGGTTTTGAAACCGGGGAAATAATATTTTTCTTAAAACAAATTAATCGTCTTTTCGATTCCTGGATGTAATAATTCTTTATGTTGTTTTAGGATTATTTCTTTGAATTGTGCAAACGTTTGAAGGTCCTCTAACTTAATGCTAGATTTCGAGGTTTTTATACCCTTGCAAAAGGGTATATTAATTTTGGTCAGAAGTGTGCAACGCATAGAAGGAAGCATCTCCAACCATATAAAGTATATATATTCTTGATCAGCCCCCAAAAAAATTTCATCCCGATAGCTCTTAAGATGGCTGAGTAAAACGCATACGCACAGACGGACGGACAGACGGGCATGGCTATATCAACTCAGCTTCTAATGCTGATCAAGAATATACATACTTTACAGGGTCGAAAACGTCTCCTTCTGTGCGTTACAAACATCTGACCAATTTTATAATACCCTCTGCAATGGTATAAAAGGGTGGAGATTTGTTGTTTATTATAAAAAAATTAATAAACAACTAGTAACATATACATTCCAACTACCTAGAATGGCAGATATCCTCGACCAACTATGTACATAGGTCGTGCTAAATATTTCTCTTCTTTAGACTTAATGTCAGGATTTCATCAAGTAGAATTAGAAGAAAACTCTCGGAATATAGCATCATTTTCCACAGATAAGGGCTCATTGAGATTAAAACCATTACCTATGCATTAAAAATTGCACCAGACTCGTTCCGAAAAAAGATGTCCCTTGCATTCCTTCTCAAACATTCCTATATATGGACGATCTAATTGCCATTGGATGCTTTGAAAGTCATATGATTAAAAACTTAAGAAATGTCTTTGAAACTTGTCGAAAGTATAATTTGACACAAATGCACAAAAAATCTTCATCTGAATGCAAGTTCAAAATTATTCACGAATACCCCGACTCCCAAGAAGGGCGACGTGGCCAAACGATTTGTAGCTTTGTGCAATTACTACCGCAGATTTATACCAAACTTTGCATATTATGCAGAATTTATCAGTAGACTGTCAAGAAAAATGACCATCTAAAAACCCATCGTCAAAGCTTACTAGAATAAGATTATATTTAGAAGAGTTCGCTTTTACTATAAAATACATTAGAGGACAAGAAAATTAGGCAGCCGGCGCTCTCTTCAGAATTGAATTTGAAAATATAAAAAATAAAAAATTCTGTATCACAACTGATGCAAGCAAGATCGCATGTGGAGCCATCCTCAGCGAAGAACATGATGGACTCCAATTACCCATATCATATGCATCTAAGGCATTCACAAAAGGCGAAAGCAATAAGTCAACAATCGAGCAAGAACAGCAATACATTGGGCAATTCAATAATTCAAACCATACATATACGGAAAAAAATTCCTAATTAGAACTTTTCATCAGCCATTAACATATCTATTTTCTCTAAAAAACCCATCGTCAAAACTTACTAGAATAAGATTAGATTTAGAAGAGTTCGATTTTACTATAAAAACACCAAGAATATATGAAATAATAAATCCTAGCGAAGCCAAAAAATACACCAGAGGACAAGAAAATTTCGCAGCAGATGCTCTCTCCAGAATTGAATTTGAAAATATAAAAAATATATAAACTAATAAAATACTTAAAGTAGCAACAAGATCAGAAAGAAAAATATTAACACATAAGGTAAACAAATGAAATAATAAATCCTGCCGTAGCAAATAAATAATCGAAACTTAGATTCAAAAAATAAAAATGTTTTATTACCAAAAATAAAAAAAAAAATGCTCTCCTTCTACATAGGCGATTTCATCATTAATGAAAGAATAGATCTAGATCTATTTCTTCCAAGGATTGAAAAACAAGCTAGTGCTCAAAGAATCTATAAACTTTGCATATCAGGCACAATTTATCAATAAACTATCAAGAAAAAATGTAGAATTCATCTGGGATACAAACTGTCAATCAGCTTTCGAATATTAAAAAAACCAATTATTAAGTCCACAAATACTCCAATATCCGGACTTCAATAAAAAAATTTTGTATTACAACTGATGCAAACAAGATCGCATGTGGAGCCGTTCTCAGCCAAGAATATGATGGACTCCAATTACCGGTATCATACGCATCTAAGACATTTACAAAAGGCGAAAGCAATAAGTCAAAAATAGAGCAAGAATTAACAGCAATACATTGGGCAATTCAATATTTCAAACCATACATATACGGAACTGATCATCAGCCATTAACATATCTACTTTCTCTAAAAAACCTAAAGAAGAGTTCGATTTTACTATAGAATACATCAGAGGACAAGAAAATTTCGCAGCAGATGCTCTCTCCAGAATTGAATTTGAAAATATAAAAAATATACAAACTAATAAAATACTTAAAGTAGCAACAAGATCAGAAACAAAAAAGTTAACACATAAGGAAAACAAAATTAACAATAACAGAATAGAAATACCAAGAATATATGAAATAATAAATCCTAACGAAGTCTAGAAATATACGAAACTCAGATTCAAAAAATGCAAATGTTTTATTACCCGGAATAAAGAAAAATTATTATTTGATCATTAATGGAAGAATAAATCTAGATCTATTCCTTCCAAGGCTTGAAAAAGAAGCCGTTGCTCAACGAATCTATAAACTGAAGGTAGACATGTCAGAAAAATTATTCAGGTCACTGACGGTTAACAAATCAAAACAAAAAGGAAAAGACATATTAAAAAAGTTAGAAATAGCAGTTCTACCACAAGTAAAAATATTAACAAATGATAAGAAGAATAAAAAATACCTTAAATAAATATCATTATGATCCACTAGAGGGAGGTCGCTGCGGGGTAAACAGAACGCTAGGAAAAATAAAAGGAAAATTTATTTTCTCGAGATGTTGAAACATACATTACAAATTGCGAACAATGCAAACTAGCCAAAACAACCAGAGACAACAACTCCCCCTTGTCTATAACACCAACTCCTGCAAACACTTTTGACACAATGATCATAGATACAATTGGACCATTACCAAAAACAATAAACGGAAATGAATATGTAGTTACTATTATGTGGGAACACAATATATGAATTCAGTAATAATAGAACTCTTCAAAAACTTTAACATGACCAAAATTAATTCCACGGCCTACCGTCATGAAACTCTTGGAACAGTAAAAAAGACTATTGGGATGAAATTTAACACCACACCATCTACCGTACATAGTTATTCACCTTTTCAACTAGTCTTTGCGAAACATCCTAAAACTGTCCCTTTTTCATCTGAGACTGAAGGATCCCATTTACAACATCGATGACTTTAATAAGGAAATGAAATTCAAGTTACAAATAGCGCAAAGTAGATCAAAATTTCTTATTGAAAAATTTAAGGCATCATAGAAGGAAATATATGACAAAATTCCAAAAACGATATCTATAACTGAAGGACAAAAAATACTTTTAAAGAATGAAACATGGCATAAATTAGAAAACAAATACATAGGCAAATATAAAATACAAAGCATAGGCCCAAATATTAACATAGTGGTAACAGATAACAAAAAAAAAAAGCAAACAGTACACTTAGAATAAAATTACTATAAATTAATAACAAAAATATCAGGGACCTTAACTGTTATAACTTATAAGGTAAATCTAAAATAATCAATAATAATAATTATTTTGAAACTTTTTCCATTTAACTCAATCTTAATTCTTATTTTTGATTTTTAAAATAAAACTCGAAAATACCTTTTATTTTTGATTTGTATTAAATCTTTGGACATCCGCTAAATCATTATCGATCAAATTAATTAATTCTCAGTTTTCAGCTCAGAAGTGGGATCAGTACTCGGAAATATACATATTTCCGTAAAAGCCACCAATTTCGACAAGTTTTGACCAACTCAAGTCAAATTGTCCTGACCAGCCCCACAATGGGAATCACCAAGGAGGAGATGACGAGAGCTCTGCGCGCAAGCGGAGTTGAGGTGCCGCCGTCAGCCACAGTCGTACAAATATGCCGACTTCACGCTTCTTTGAGCACCGCCACACGAGACGGCGAAGAATCAGCGCCGTCGTCGCCCGCATGCAGTACCTGCTGCGTCTGCCGCTCCCGCTGACGTCGTTGCTGTGTCGGCTGCTGCTACACCCGCCGCCACATTACCCGCCGCTGCAATACCCGCTACCGCCGTACCCACTGCTGTGCCCTCCGCTTATATGTCCGGCGCTGCCAGGCATACCGCTGCCCTGCCCGCTGTACAGTCAGCCATGCTCGGCGCAAATGCATGCCGCTGCCTCGCTTGCCGCACCCGTCACTGACTTGGACGTTCCCTTGTCTGCGGACCAATGGGAAGTCATGCCTGCCTTAGTGCCCTCCGTGCAGTCGTCCGCTACACCCATCACACCTGCTCCTTCTGCCTCCTCCAGCCTGGACGAGCAACATGAGTTGTTACAACTGCAGCAGCAGATCCTCAAGCTGCAACAGAGTATGGATGAATCCCGAGCACCGAGACAGCAGGTCAGTGACCTGCGCGTTATCGAGAGCAATGGCTGAACGATCTGGAGGATGCGTTCGAGATCCTGCATCTAAACGACTGTCTACGCCTGGTAGCTTGTCGTCGCATGCTGGAGGGTACAGCTACGGTAAACTCAAATCAATCCTTCTCCGAGAGTTTGGACGCTCGCTTACTGATTTTTCCTTTTCTTCCTTGAGGTTGTTTAGTACTTCTAGACCTTTATTAATAGTGTCTATTACGTAATGTAATTCGTTTGCTTGAACGCTATTGCTTTCAAGATTATTTATTTTTTCTTCTAATTCATCTTTATCGTTTTGATCAAGAGTACCAAAAAGATATTTGTATATTGAACCAATTCCGTTAATTAGTCCTCGTTTGTTACGTTTTACAATTTGTATTCCATTAATTTCCCTACTTAGTTTTTCTGTTAGGTATTGAATATGGATTATGTCTTTAATTTCTTGTGCTTGTTGCATTAAATTGTTATATGTAATGTCTATTAGCGTTAAATTCACTTTGAAATAATGATATTCAAAGTTTGTAGGTAAATCCATGGTTCCTATCTTAAATATTAAGTAACCGTTCGGTGCTTTTACTGGGTTTATGTAAAAGTATTGGCTGCATGTTGATTTTAATGTTAAAAATAGCAATATGCACAAAAAAGCCATCTTGAGTTGTTGACCTGTAATTAATCAATTGTCGTATTTGCTTTTTCTTCTTGAATTTTGATTTTTATTGTGTAAGTTTTTGTCCTCTATTTCCTTCTTCAAAATAATTTTCATCTAAATAATTTATTTCTCCTGTCATTTTGAATGGATTTGTCGTTTTTGACTTTACTAATGGTGCTTGTTTAAATCTAGTATCAATTTCGAAGTCGTGTCTCTCTCTATTTAAATTGTTTATTTGATGTATTTTATTCGTTTGGGTATTATAGTCGGGTGAACCTGCATAGATAAAGATGTTTTATGGTTGTATATGTAGAGAATTTTTTCAAATTTGATTAATTTATCTTCGATTTTCACTATTTATAATTCTGAGTTTTTCATTTACTGTTTTATGAAATCTTTCTACGTCTGAAATGCCGTTTTTACTTGTTGTGATGTCTAACTTAACATTTTCTTCTTGTAGCCAATTCTTTAATGCTATACACACAAATGCTGAATCTTTGTCTGATTTTATTTCTATTGGTTTTCCCATTTCAGTGAATACTTTTATGATTGCTGTCTTGGCTTCTAACCAATCTCTACACTTTACTTCTGCAAGTGTTGCAAATTTGGAGTAAATGTCAATGCCTGAAAGGAATTGTAAATTATCGATCATGTAAAAGTCCATGATGTATTTTTCTCTGATATTAAAAGTTTCTGGTCTTTGGTCTTTGCGATATAGCATACTGAGCATTCATTAATAATGTTTTGAATTAGGTTTTGAAAATCGGGGAAATAATATTTTTCTTACAACAAATTAATCGTTTTTTCGATTCCTGGATGTAATAATTCTTTATGTTGTTTTAGGATTATTTCTTTGAATTGTGCAAACGTTTGAAGGTCCTCTAACTTAATGCTAGATTTCGAGGTTTTTATACCCTTGCAAAAGGGTATATTAATTTTGGTCAGAAGTGTGCAACGCATAGAAGGAAGCATCTCCGACCATATAAAGTATATATATTCTTGATCAGCCCCCAAAATAATTTCATCCCGATAGCTCTTAAGATGGCTGAGTAAAACGCATACGCACAGACGGACGGACAGACGGGCATGGCTATATCAACTCAGCTTCTAATGCTGATCAAGAATATACATACTTTACAGGGTCGAAAACGTCTCCTTCTGTGCGTTACAAACATCTGACCAATTTTATAATACCCTCTGCAATGGTATAAAAGGGTGGAGATTTGTTGTTTATTATAAAAAAATTAATAAACAACTAGTAACATATACATTCCAACTACCTAGAATGGCAGATATCCTCGACCAACTATGTACATAGGTCGTGCTAAATATTTCTCTTCTTTAGACTTAATGTCAGGATTTCATCAAGTAGAATTAGAAGAAAACTCTCGGAATATAGCATCATTTTCCACAGATAAGGGCTCATTGAGATTAAAACCATTACCTATGCATTAAAAATTGCACCAGACTCGTTCCGAAAAAAGATGTCCCTTGCATTCCTTCTCAAACATTCCTATATATGGACGATCTAATTGCCATTGGATGCTCTGAAAGTCATATGATTAAAAACTTAAGAAATGTCTTTGAAACTTGTCGAAAGTATAATTTGACACAAATGCACAAATAATCTTCATCTGAATGCAAGTTCAAAATTATTCACGAATACCCCGACTCCCAAGAAGGGCGACGTGGCCAAACGATTTGTAGCTTTGTGCAATTACTACCGCAGATTTATACCAAACTTTGCATATTATGCAGAATTTATCAGTAGAATTCAGAATTGAATTTGAAAATATAAAAAATAAAAAATTCATCCTCAGCGAAGAACATGATGGACTCCAATTACCCATATCATATGCATCTAAGGCATTCACAAAAGGCGAAAGCAATAAGTCAACAATCGAGCAAGAACAGCAATACATTGGGCAATTCAATATTTCAAACCATACATATACGGAAAAAAATTCCTAATTAGAACTTTTCATCAGCCATTAACATATCTATTTTCTCTAAAAAACCCATCGTCAAAACTTACTAGAATAAGATTAGATTTAGAAGAGTTCGATTTTACTATAAAAACACCAAGAATATATGAAATAATAAATCCTAGCGAAGCCAAAAAATACACCAGAGGACAAGAAAATTTCGCAGCAGATGCTCTCTCCAGAATTGAATTTGAAAATATAAAAAAATATATAAACTAATAAAATACTTAAAGTAGCAACAAGATCAGAAAGAAAAATATTAACACATAAGGTAAACAAATGAAATAATAAATCCTGCCGAAGCAAATAAATAATCGAAACTTAGATTCAAAAAATAAAAATGTTTTATTACCAAAAATAAAAAAAAAATGCTCTCCTTCTACATAGGCGATTTCATCATTAATGAAAGAATAGATCTAGATCTATTTCTTCCAAGGATTGAAAAACAAGCTAGTGCTCAAAGAATCTATAAACTTTGCATATCAGGCACAATTTATCAATAAACTATCAAGAAAAAATGTAGAATTCATCTGGGATACAAACTGTCAATCAGCTTTCGAATATTAAAAAAACCAATTATTAAGTCCACAAATACTCCAATATCCGGACTTCAATAAAAAATTTTGTATTACAACTGATGCAAGCAAGATCGCATGTGGAGCCGTTCTCAGCCAAGAATATGATGGACTCCAATTACCGGTATCATACGCATCTAAGACATTTACAAAAGTCGAAAGCCATAAGTCAACAATAGAGCAAGAATTAACAGCAATACATTGGGCAATTCAATATTTCAAACCATACATATACGGAAAAAAATTCCTAATTAGAACTGATCATCAGCCATTAACATATCTATTTTCTCTAAAAAACCTAAAGAAGAGTTCGATTTTACTATAGAATACATCAGAGGACAAGAAAATTTCGCAGCAGATGCTCTCTCCAGAATTGAATTTGAAAATATAAAAAATATACAAACTAATAAAATACTTAAAGTAAAGTAGCAACAAGATCAGAAACAAAAAAGTTAACACATAAGGAAAACAAAATTAACAATAACAGAATAGAAATACCAAGAATATATGAAATAATAAATCCTAACGAAGTCTAGAAATATGCGAAACTCAGATTCAAAAAATGCAAATGTTTTATTACCCGGAATAAAGAAAAATTATTATTTGATCATTAATGGAAGAATAAATCTAGATCTATTCCTTCCAAGGCTTGAAAAAGAAGCCGTTGCTCAACGAATCTATAAACTGAAGGTAGACATGTCAGAAAAATTATTCAGGTCACTGACGGTTAACAAATCAAAACAAAAAGGAAAAGACATATTAAAAAAGTTAGAAATAGCAGTTCTACCACAAGTAAAAATATTAACAAATGATAAGAAGAATAAAAAATACCTTAAATAAATATCATTATGATCCACTAGAGGGAGCGGGGTAAACAGAACGCTAGGAAAAATAAAAGGAAAATTTATTTTCTCGAAATGTTGAAACATACATTACAAATTGCGAACAATGCAAACTAGCCAAAACAACCAGAGACAACAACTCCCCCTTGTCTATAACACCAACTCCTGCAACCACTTTTGACACAATGATCATAGATATAATTGGACCATTACCAAAAACAATAAACGGAAATGAATATGTAGTTACTATTATGTGGGAACACAATATATGAATTCAGTAATAATAGAACTCTTCAAAAACTTTAACATGACCAAAATTAATTCCACGGCCTACCGTCATGAAACTCTTGGAACAGTAAAAAAGACTATTGGGATGAAATTTAACACCACACCATCTACCGTACATAGTTATTCACCTTTTCAACTAGTCTTTGCGAAACATCCTAAAACTGTCCCTTTTTCATCTGAGACTGAAGGATCCCATTTACAACATCGATGACTTTAATAAGGAAATGAAATTCAAGTTACAAATAGCGCAAAGTAGATCAAAATTTCTTATTGAAAAATTTAAGGCATCATAGAAGGAAATATATGACAAAATTCCAAAAACGATATCTATAACTGAAGGACAAAAAATACTTTTAAAGAATGAAACATGGCATAAATTAGAAAACAAATACATAGGCAAATATAAAATACAAAGCATAGGCCCAAATATTAACATAGTGGTAACAGATAACAAAAACAAAAAGCAAACAGTACACTTAGAATAAAATTACTATAAATTAATAACAAAAATATCAGGGACCTTAACTGTTATAACTTATAAGGTAAATCTAAAATAATCAATAATAATAATTATTTTGAAACTTTTTCCATTTAACTCAATCTTAATTCTTATTTTTGATTTTTAAAATAAAACTCGAAAATACCTTTTATTTTTTGATTTGTATTAAATCTTTGGACATCCGCTAAATCATTATCGATCAAATTAATTAATTCTCAGTTTTCAGCTCAGAAGTGGGATCAGTACTCGGAAATATACATATTTCCGTAAAAGCCACCAATTTCGACAAGTTTTGACCAACTCAAGTCAAATTGTCCTGACCAGCCCCACAATGGGAATCACCAAGGAGGAGATGACGAGAGCTCTGCGCGCAAGCGGAATTGAGGTGCCGCCGTCAGCCACAGTCGTACAAATATGCCGACTTCACGCTTCTTTGAGCACCGCCACACGAGACGGCGAAGAATCAGCGCCGTCGTCGCCCGCGTGCAGTACCTGCTGCGTCTGCCGCTCCCGCTGACGTCGTTGCTGTGTCGGCTGCTGCTACACCCGCCGCCACATTACCCGCCGCTGCAATACCCGCTACCGCCGTACCCACTGCTGTGCCCTCCGCTTATATGTCCGGCGCTGCCAGGCATACCGCTGCCCTGCCCGCTATACAGTCAGCCATGCTCGGCGCAAATGCATGCCGCTGCCTCGCTTGCCTCACCCGTCACTGACTTGGACGTTCCCTTGTCTGCGGACCAATGGGAAGTCATGCCTGCCTTAGTGCCCTCCGTGCAGTCGTCCGCTACACCCATCACACCTGCTGCTTCTGCCTCCTCCAGCCTGGACGAGCAACTGATGACACTACGAAAACATGAGTTGTTACAACTGCAGCAGCAGATCCTCAAGCTGCAACAGAGTATGGATGAATCCCGAGCACCGAGACAGCAGGTCAGTGACCTGTGCGTTATCGAGAGCAATGGCTGAACGATCTGGAGGATGCGTTCGAGATCCTGCATCTAAACGACAGTCTACGCCTGGTTGCTTGTCGTCGCATGCTGGAGGGTAGGTGGCGGTGTTGTTACGCACGGTGCCTGTGCACAGCTACGGTAAACTCAAATCAATCCTTCTCCGAGAGTTTGGACGCTCGCTTACTGATTTTTCCTTTTCTTCCTTGAGGTTGTTTAGTACTTCTAGACCTTTATTAATAGTGTCTATTACGTAATTTAATTCGTTTGCTTGAACGCTATTGCTTTCAAGATTATTTATTTTTTCTTCTAATTCATCTTTATCGTTTTGATCAAGAGTACCAAAAAGATATTTGTATATTGAACCAATTCCGTTAATTAGTCCTCGTTTGTTACGTTTTACAATTTGTATTCCATTAATTTCCCTACTTAGTTTTTCTGTTAGGTATTGAATATGGATTATGTCTTTAATTTCTTGTGCTTGTTGCATTAAATTGTTATATGTAATGTCTATTAGCGTTAAATTCACTTTGAAATAATGATATTCAAAGTTTGTAGGTAAATCCATGGTTCCTGTCTTAAATATTAAGTAACCGTTCGGTGCTTTTACTGGGTTTATGTCAAAGGATTGGCTGCATGTTGATTTTAATGTTAAAAATAGCAATATGCACAAAAAAGCCATCTTGAGTTGTTGACCTGTAATTAATAAATTGTCGTATTTGCTTTTTCTTCTTGAATTTTGATTTTTATTGTGTAAGTTTTTGTCCTCTATTTCCTTCTTCAAAATAATTTTCATCTAAATAATTTATTTCTCCTGTCATTTTGAATGGATTTGTCGTTTTTGACTTTACTAATGGTGCTTGTTTAAATCTAGTATCAATTTCGAAGTCGTGTCTCTCTCTATTTAAATTGTTTATTTGATGTATTTTATTCGTTTGGGTATTATAGTCGGGTGAACCTGCATAGATAAAGATGTCAGCTGGCGTTCGGTTAGTTGTTTTATGTCTCGTTTTATGGTTGTATATGTAGAGAATTTTTTCAAATTTGATTAATTTATCTTCGATGTCATTTTCACTATTTATAATTCTGAGTTTTTCATTTACTGTTTTATGAAATCTTTCTACGTCTGAAATGCCGTTTTTACTTGTTGTGATGTCTAACTTAACATTTTCTTCTTGTAGCCAATTCTTTAATGCTATACACAGAAATGCTGAATCTTTGTCTGATTTTATTTCTATTGGTTTTCCCATTTCAGTGAATACTTTTATGATTGCTGTCTTGGCTTCTAACCAATCTCTACACTTTACTTCTACAAGTGTTGCAAATTTGGAGTAAATGTCAATGCCTGAAAGGAATTGTAAATTATCGATCATGTAAAAGTCCATGATGTATTTTTCTCTGATATTAAAAGTTTCTGGTCTTTGGTCTTTGCGATATAGCATACTGAGCATTCATTAATAATGTTTTGAATTAGGTTTTGAAAATCGGGGAAATAATATTTTTCTTAAAACAAATTAATCGTTTTTTCGATTCCTGGATGTAATAATTCTTTATGTTGTTTTAGGATTATTTCTTTGAATTGTGCAAACGTTTGAAGGTCCTCTAACTTAATGCTAGATTTCGAGGTTTTTATACCCTTGCAAAAGGGTATATTAATTTTGGTCAGAAGTGTGCAACGCATAGAAGGAAGCATCTCCGACCATATAAAGTATATATATTCTTGATCAGGACGACGAGACGAGTTCAAATAGCCATGTCCGTCCGTCCGTCCGTCTGTCTGGATCAACGAAAACTCCTCCTAGACCGTTGGAGCTACAGAGCTGAAATTTTGCAAGTAGGCTTGTACATACTGCAGGCGTTGTATATCTCGGATTCAGCCGGATCGGACCACTATATCATATAGCTCCCATACAAATGGCAAAGTCACGAACAGTGACTTTCTCAATAACTTCATTATTTTCATAGCTATTGTCATGAAAGTTGGTATTTGTCAGTTTTGTATTGCTATTAATATTTGTGCCAAATTTGATCAAGATCGGGTGACTATATCATATAGCTCCCATACAAACGGCAAAGTCACGAACAGTGACTTTCTCAATAACTTCATTATTTTCATAGCTATTGTCATGAAAGTTGGTATTTTTCAGTTTTGTATTGCTATTAATATTTGTGCCAAATTTGATCAAGATCGGGTGACTATATCATATAGCTCCCATACGTGGCAAAGTCACGAACAGTGACTTTCTCAATAACTTCATTATTTTCATAGCTATTGTTATGAAAGTTGGTATTTGTTAGTTTTGTGTTCCTATTAATAGTTGTGCCAAATTTGATCAAGATCGGGTGACTATATAGCTCCCATACAAACGGCAAAGTCACAGTTCAAATAATGGAATACTAGTTTTGGCAAAACTTAGTATTTTGCAAAATGTAGAATTTCTATTTGAGTCTCAAAACCTAACAAATCCGAGACAGGTTTATCAGTCGATTGCCTTCACGTACTATAATACGTCGTTTCTAATTGTTTATAGGAATTCACAATTCCCTATAACAAGATTTCGTAATGAAATTATGAAAGATGTAGATAAAGTTCGAGCTCTTCGAGCAACTTATAATGTGGTAGTAGTAGGGGATTTCAATATTTGCCGATATAAAGATATTTGATATGTGTAAAGAAAATATAAATTTCAGCAACAGTGAATAGTTTTTACAGACCGCATAAAGTTGCAAGGGTATACAAACCGAAGTTAACCCCGGCCCTCTGGTTGTATTTGTGTTTGATCGTATTATTTCAATAAAGGCTTGTTGGAATATGGGAAAATCTTGTTCATTATGAAAATACAGTACAGTTTTCTTACTGCAAAGATATCTTTTGATTATCATTTCTTTGTATGTTATTATTATGTTTGATTTATAAAAATAAGTTGTTGTTTCTGCTTTGTCTTCTGAACCTCTAATGAATTCTATTTGCCTGCTGAAATAATTAATGGGTTTTTCTACTATTGGAATGTAATTTCCATTGTCCTCATGAGCACTATGTATTGTGGCTGCGGTGCTTTCTGTTGATCCTAAAAAGTTTTCATCTGTTTTAATTCTGGAAAGGGCATCTGCAACGTGATTCTCTTTTCCTGGTAAGTATTTTATTTTGTAATCGAATTCGTTCAATCTAATCTTCCATCTCTGTAATTTTATATTAGGTTCTTTGATATTGTGCAACCAGACAAGGGGTTTATGATCACTTAGGATTTCAAAATGTCTACCGAAGAGGTATGGCCTAAAATATTTGGTTGCCCATACGATAGATAGTAATTCCTTTTCTATGGCTGAATAATTAAGTTCATGTTCGTTAAGTGTTCTACTAGCATAAGAAATAGGTCTATGGTCCTGTGAGATGAACGCACCTAAAGCTATATTGCTAGCATTTGTGGTTAGGAAAAAAGGTTATTTGAAATCGGGATATGCAAGTATGGGATCGTTCATAAGGAGATATTTTAATTTCTCAAATGATGAAATATAGTCTGGGTTGTTTATGTTAATCTTAGCTCCTTTCTTCAATCCGAGAGTTAAAGGTTTTGCAATATGTGCAAAGTTTGGTATATATTTCCGGAAGAATCCATATAATCCTAAGAATGATTTTATTTCTTTTGGGGTTTTAGGGATAGGGAAATTTTGAATTGCTTTGACTTTATCTGGGTTTGGTTTGATGCCTTCTGTGGTTATGACGTGACCTAAAAATTCTGTTTCCTTTTTTAAGAACTCGCATTTATTTAATTGTAGTTTTAGATTAGCTTTGCGCAATTGAGTAAAAACTTTTTTTAGTGATGCCAAATGTTCTTCTAATGAGGTGGAATACGCAATTATATCGTCTAAATAAACTAAACAATCTTTTTAGATTAGATCTTCTAGTAAATTGTTTATACATCTTTGGAACGTTGCTGGTGCTTTTTTTTAGCCCAAATGGCATTCGTGTGTACTCGTAATGACCATGTTTAGTGGAGAATGCGGTTTTTTCCATTGATTTGGGATCCATTTGGATTTGATGGAATCCTTTGGCGAGGTCAATGGTTGTGAAATATTGACATTTTCCAAGTTTGTCTAATATTTCATCCATTACCGGTATTGGGAACTTGTCATCGACAGTAATCTCATTTAGACTACGATAGTCGATTACTAAGCGGAACTTTTGTTCCTTGGATGCGTCCTCTTTTTTAGGTACGATCCAGATTGGAGAACAATAGGGCGATTTCGATTTTCGAATGATTCCCTGTTCTATCATTTCATTAATTTGTTTATTGACTTCTTCGTCAAAGATTTGTGGGTATTTGTATGGGTGTTTGTATATTGGGTCCTCATGTTTTGTATGAATAGAGTGTTTTATTGTACTCGTGAAAGTCAAATTTTCACCTTCGCGGTATTGAATGTCACTGAATTCTTACAAGACTTTTTTAAATTTTTGTTTTTCTTCGTTGTTCAAATGGTCGAGTCTATACTCATTGCTTTCTTCTATTTAATTTTCAATTTCAAAATTTGTGTCTGGGTCCCTTTCTGTAGGTGTAGGTATAATTTCATAGTTTTGCGTATTCTTCTTCATATTTTATCTGGGCTTTGCAGGCTTTTAGGAAAGTTCTGCCTATCAACATGTCGTATTTATTTGAAAATTTATGGATATAAAATTTTTGTTCTGTCGGACAAAGTTTGCTGGGTGCAAGGAAAATGATTTCTTTTAATTCTACTGCTCCTTCAATTATGTGAATTTTGGAATCTCCTGAATAGGTTTTGAAATTAAAAAAGTTTTCGGACATTATATTTATAGAAGATCCCGAGTCGACTACAAATCTTGTTATTGTTCATTGTTATTCTGATGAAGGATTTGTCCCTATCTCTTCTTCCGATTGATCCGAGGCATTCTGATGAAAATTTTCTGATGTGTCCATTTTGCTAATTCCACTATTACTTTCTCTTTGCCTTTTTGTAGGCTGGTTTGCTACATAATTTTTTGGATAGCTATTTTGCTGTTGATAATTCATTGGATTTTGATCCCTGTCAATATTTAATTTTTGTTGAAACTCTTGGAAAAGTTATTGGTTTTGTGTTGTATCGGATTGTTTTGTTTGAGATGGAGTACTATAGGGTACAAAGGGTTTTCCACCTTTTTGTTTTTGATTTTGGATTGCTTTTAATTTGATTTTCTGTTTTCTGTTATACTATTCTCGTATAACCCTTCTCTTTGAGCTACTTGTTTCAGCTTGCTAACTGTGGTTATATCATATCTAGCTGACGTCATAAATAATCTATCGGGTAATTTTTTATTTATTACATCTTTTATAGTGTTATTTAAAGCATTTGTATAAAGAACGGTGTTATTTGCATCGTTGTCCAGACTTAGTTTGTTTGTGATAATATAGGATTGGTCTTCTAATTCTGTTACAAACTTACGAAGGTTTCCTGTATAGTTGGTGTTATAGAGGCGTCGAAGAAGTTCCTAACAAGGGGTCTGCGTCTTCAATTCATTGATGAGGAATAATCTTAGTTCCGGCCAGGTGTTGACTTGTCCAGGTATCGTTTGTTCGAGTTAAAAGCGGGGACTTTATTCGTTGAACGAAAACTTAAAACTGAGATACAAAATGTCTTATAGTAATATTTATAGGCTAAATTTGTGAGCGCTTTAATCGTGATCGTGATCGATATTGATGCGATTTGATTGGCCCGAATTTTAATGTTGAATTAGCGTTCTCACGCTTTTGATTTTTGGGGGACAATTATTATTGCAAGTGTTCAATTGTTTATGAATAAAACGGATTTTATTGGCCTGTGTTTTAATTATGAGTTAGCGTTCTCACGCTTTTGATTTTGAGGGGGACAATTGTTATTGCAAGTGTCCAAGTTTTTATAAAAAAAAACGGATGTTTACGTTAAAGTTATAAATTTTAGGAAGCAAAAAATTTATTTGAAATAAATTTTATTTATTTCAAGCTAGCCAAATGCAGTTTTGCGTATGGGTAACTAGAGTACCTGGGGTACTTGGCCAATTCTGCCGGTATCACGCCCAAACCTCGAATCCTTCTGAACCCTGAAATCGAAACTGATCGAATCTCCCGTGTTATCCATATGCAACCCGAAGTCTGAAACAGAGTTACACTGTGAAGCTATTTCAACTGGTTTCGGAGCAGTGCTCTTCCAAACAAACCGACGGTAAACTTCACCCCGTGTTCTACTTCTCTAAGACAGCCTCCACCGCCGAATCGAAACTATATAGTTATGAACTATAAACGTTAGCGATCGTCTACGCTTTGAAACGCTTCGAAACGTACCTTAAGTTCATCCCGTTCAAAATCGTTACGGATTGTAATTCGCTGGCGTTGACACTGAGGAACGGTGAACATTCCGCTAAAATTGCTCGCTGGGCCCTGCCCGTTAGAAAATTACAACTATACGATTGTACACCGCTCGGTCGTTAGTATGCCCCATGCCGATGCCCTGAGCAGAATGGAAACTGCCGCATACGCAGTTAACTCAGAACTGTGACCCTGAGATTGTCAAACTCCGAGATGATTCACAGAAACACGAAATAGCAGATTTCGAAGTACGAGACGGAGTAGTGTACCATCTGTCCCCAACGAGTGTACCCCAACTTTATGTCCCCTCCGAATCTTCTCGTTGTCATTGACGCTTTCACTAAATTTGTGATGCTGTTAAAATCTCCGTATTTTGAGAATTACAGTAGCCAAGTCGAGAGGGCTAACCGTGTCTTGGGCCCTATGTGAAGTAAACTGACGGAACCCGTGGACCACGCGGATTGGGTCCAACAACTGCCGAACATAGAATTCGCATTGAACAATTCTGTCCACTCCACAACGAAATTCGCGGCTTCCGTACTCCTATTCGGAGTCGAACAACGAGGTGTTGTAGTAGATGAACTAACCGAACGGCTGGGTGAGAGGACAGCTGAAGTCGATGCCTCAGAAATAGACGTCTGTAAAATAGCCTTCCGTAATATTGTCAAGTCTCAAGAATATAATGCTGAGTATTATGCGAAGCATCACCTCCCTGCCGTTAGCTTTGATGAGGGTGATTTGGTAGTTATCAAGAATGTGGATACTTCGACAGGTACAAACAAAAAACTTATCAGGCGGTATCCCACGTAAGGGCAACCCATTACGTTGTTCATAAAAACCTGCCGTATAATTGGCTACTAGAAGCCTCCAAACTAAAGCTATAGATAGCCCCTAATAAAGACTGCACTTCTGATATCCAAACAAAGGCAACACTAGCCACTTTACCCCCTTGTTAGCACTTAGAATCGAGGACGATTCCTCGTCAGGACGGCCGAGTTGTAAGAATTAAGAATTATTGTTCTGTTCGATTAATTTTAGCTATCTATGCATGTATCGCTGTTAGTATTTGTATGTGGAAAATATCGAAATGTGGCCGGCCTAAGGCCACACTGGAAGTAAGCTCGCTCTTCTTCCGGTGATGCTGAGCCAAGCCAGACGTGCTAGCTGCGACAGAAAATTAAATCTTTGGATATCGGCTAAATCATTATCGATCAAATTAATTAATTCGCAATTTTCATTACAAATGATTTATTTTTTTTCCTCAAAAATAACAGTTATGGGTTGAGGAAAAAATAAAAACAAAAAGTAAAAGTTATTTTCGAGTTTTATTTTAAAAATCAAAAATAAGAATTAAGATTGAGGCTTTTTGTAACAATTATTACTTCGATGATTTTTACGAAAAATATTTGGGAAATAATTATTTTGGGTCCCTGAAAAATATAAATATTTTTTCTTTGAAAAAAAGGAGGCGTAGTATACTTTTAGGGATAGCATCAGGCCACATACTTTTAGGGGATAGTTTATAAGTAATTACAATTTATACATAATGTTTAACTTTAAGTAGGACACTAGCAATAAGACACAATGTATTTGTCTCCCTATAAATACCGGGTTTGCGGCCCAAACTAATAAGTATTTTAATCAAAAGGACTTCTATTGAAATACAAACTTCTAAACACAAAATTCCACATGATTTTCGTATATTCAACTTACACTTCGCTATTCCATGTGATGGAATACTAGGAATCGAATTCATTAGAAAATACAACTGTCAATTAGATTTCAACCCGTCGGAAGACTGGTTAATAATCAGGCCAAATAATTTGAAATACCCAAGTTATGTCCCAATTTCATACAGTACTGGCAACTTAATAGTTTTGCCAGCAAGATCTCAAGTTGTCCGAAAGATTGTATAACCTTTGCCCTCCCCTGTCCCTTGTTCCTTGTGTTTGTTTTTCTGTGTGTATTTCTTTCATTTCCGTATTTGTGCATTTTTTTTTTATGTATTGCCTTTGTTCCTCCCTTTTTTTTTTTTTGTAGTTTTTGTCATGTGTTTTGCTTGTTTTTGTTTTTGGGACTCAGCTCGCATCTTCTATTGGCCATTTGGCGTCTTTTATTGTTGGCGATTACTGAGTATCTTTTCGTTAATGTTGGCGGATTAGGGCATCTTTTCTTTGTATATCCCTTGTGGGTTTTTCCTTTTGGCCCGTTCCGCATCTTTTCTTATCATTGTCTTTCATCTATTTACCCTACTTATTATATCTTCCTCTTACTCTGAGATGCGGTTTGTGACTTTGCTAGTTTTTCGATACGATGTACTTTGAGATTTTCAGCTCTAATTTCATGTTTTTGAGTTCTCTGTTCAGCCGGCCGGTCTGTGCAGATTTCTCGCCGCCATGTCATTAGAGTCGTCTATACTCATTGCTCATCAATTTTCATGCCATCCTCTTCCTCGCATATTTGTTGCTTCAATTGGCTGATGTGTGCTTGTCTGCTTTTTTTTGTTTCTTTGTGCCGTAATTTGCATATGACCGGAGATGCAAAACCTGTCACTTCATATGGGCCTCCAAACTTTGGTGCCAGCTTTGCTGCGAATCCTTCTGCAGCATTTGAAAGGTGGTGTTCTTTCGCCCATACTGTTGTTCCAATTGTTGGTCTCTACTCTCTCCTCCTTAGGTTATAGTGACGTGCCTGATCTTGTGCAGCCGTCTCCAGATTTCGTCTTATTAGCTCGAACAGCTCTTGCACTTCTTTTGCCTTTGCCTCTGGTGGTATGCTTTGCTTTCCTGTGCCTGTCGTGACCCTATCGTATAACGCGCCTGGGATTCTAGGTTCACGTCCTTGTATCACATATGCTGGCGTAAATCCAGTTGACTCTGATTGACTAGTATTTACAGCCAGTGTTATTTCTGGCCAGCTCTCATCCCAATTCCGTTGATTTTCACCGGTAAACTGAGCAATCATTGTTTTCACTGTTCTGTTTGCCCTTTCGGTTGGGTTTTCTTGTGGTGTGTATGGAGCTGTTAATTGGTGTTGGCATCCCCATTCCTCTAGCATTTTCTTAAACGTTCTGGTAGTGAATTGGACCCCATTGTCCGTTATTACCACTTTAGGAACTCCAAATCTCGACAGAATCCTTTCCCTAAAGGCCTTGATTAGATTCTCCGCAGTTGCCTTTCGCATGGGTATCAGTTTTGTCCATTTTGAAAATCGGTCAATGATTACTAGTAACATTGAGTTTCCATGTTTCGACCGTGGTAAGGGTCCGACGAAATCAGCGCAAACGGTGGCCCATGGTTCATCCGGTATTTGCGTCAGCATTTTCCCTGCTGCTTGCTGTTGGTTGGGTTTGTATTGCTGACACGTTGTGCACTTTCCCACGAATTTCCTGATATCTCGTTGCATTCCTGGCCAATAATATCTTGACGCAGTTCTAGTAATCGTTCGCCTGTTTCCTGTGTGCCCTGCCGTTATGGAAGTGTGGTTTTCTTTTATCACTAGGTTCCGTAGCGTCTTGGGCACACACAATTTCCATGATATTACTTCTTCTTGGCCTGCTCTATGCGGAATATTCCTGTACACCTGGCTGTTTTCTAATATGTAATCTGGATATTTCTGTGGTTGTTGTTGTATTTTCTTTATCATATCTTGAATCCACTCACATTCTTTGTTTGCTTGTCGTAATCGGGCGCCATTGTGTACTATTCTTTTGCACCCTTCCATCGGTTGTCTTGATAGTGCATCGGCGACAATGTTTAATTTGCCCTTTCGATATGCTATTTCGAAATCGTATTGTTGTAATTCCAGTGCCCATCGAGCTATGCGGCCCGTGGGGCTCTCTATACTATTCAGCCACTTCAACGCCATGTGGTCTGTCACCACCTTAAATCGGTATCCCTCGAGATATGGTCTCAGCTTGCGTACTGCCCACACTATTGCTAAGCATTCCTTTTCTGTTGCCGAATAGTTATTCTCCGCTTGATTTAACTCTCTCGACAGATATGAAACCACTCTTTCCCCCTCCTCGGTGTTTTGTACTAGTATGGCCCCTAATCCTATGTTGCTTGCATCTGTCTGGAGTACGAACATTTTTGTGAAGTCTGGGCATGCCAATACTGGGTCACTCGTGAGTTTTTCTTTTACCGATTCGAATGCTGCCTGATGCTCTTCGCTCCAATGCCATTTGGTTTTTTTCTTGAGCAGTGTGTTTAACGGGTGTGTTATCATAGCAAAATTTGGTACGAATCGTCTGTACGAACGCGTTTGGTATCATTTCTGGGCCAATGACTTGGTCCAGTGCCCGTTGGAACGTTGCTGATGCGGAGTGTAACCCGAATGGCATCACTTTCCATTGGAATAAACCTTTCCCTGGGACTGTGAATGCTGTCATTGGCCTGCTGTTTTCTTCCAACGGAATTTGCCAATAGCCGTCCTTCAGGTCTAGGCTGCTTATAAATTTCGCTTCACGTAGTTGGTTTAAGATGTAGTCGATGCGTGGCATTGGGTATGCATCTTTTATAGATTTTGCGTTAATCTGTCTAAAATCTACGCATAATCTCCATTTGCCCGTCTGCTTCTTTCTCACCATCACTATGGGTGAGCTATATGGGCTTTGTGATGGTTCGATGCATCCCATTGTCAACAGTTCATCGACCTTTGTGTTGATTTCTCCCTGTATTTTTGGATTTTTTGGATTTTTTTAATACCTTTGTTTTATTGGTATATCATCCTTCATTGTGATCCTGTGTATCCCTACTTTTGATGATCCCTTGATTTTCCCCAATTCCATCAGTTCGTGTTCTTGTTCAAGCATCTCATGTTCTTCCGCCAACTGCATCAGCTCATCTAGGTTTCTGACTCTGTGCGGCCGAACGAATATCCTCAAATCTGGAGTGCAATTTTCTAATATAACCTCCAATTGCTCGTACTCTGGTATTTTAAGGGGTCTCATCATTGTTTGCATGTCGACCATATAGTCCTTGAAATACTCGTTTCTGTTTTGTTTGCGATTTTTCACTTGATCAGCCAATTTGTTGAAGAATCCTCTTGGCAGGAAGTATTTCTTGAAGCCCTCAATGAACTCCTTCCACGATCGCCACTGCTTATTGTTTGCGACGTACCACTTGAGTGCTTTGTCTTTCAGTAGTTCTGGCATTGCTCTTGGGATCATGTCCAGCTCGATGCCATACATGTCTGCTGACCACTCGATTTGTTCTATAAACTATAGCGGTCTGGAATTGCCATCGAATCTGAAAGTCCACTCCCTCACTTGTTTTGCCACCTTGGCGTATTCGGTGGTCCTGTTTGTTGTGTGTGTTGCTGCTTTCTTGGGGTCTATCGTTTGTCTCCTTATGTCCCTCTTTGTCTCTGCGCTATCTAGGGCTCCTTCGCTTCCCCATCTTGGTGGTAAATATGTAGGAATTGCTAGTGTGGCGATGTTTATTTTCTGGAATTCCTCAGCCTCCTTGTCTATGCCATTTTCGCATGTTTTTGACGTGCTTGCTATTGTTTTCATTTTTGAGATTTTTCGAGTACTTTGTTTCCAATCTATTTATTTCCTCCTTCCAGTCTGGGTCCGTTTCATTCCTTTCTACCCACTCGCCTAGCTGTTTCCTCATTTCCTCCACTGTGCCGGTTATCTCGATCCCGATCCTTTGGCCTGTCTGTACCAAATCCTCCTTCTTCATGTGGTAAATCCATCCTTTTCCCATTTTGATCTTTTTATGATTTATAAACTGCAGTTTTTATTTCTAAATTTCACCAGTATAGCACGTTGGGCGCCAGTTGTAACGATCCTTTCTCGTCCCTCGGGATATATGCTATCTCTTGGGCTAGGTTCGGCACAACAAAATTTATTTTGTGCCCCGGTGAAATTAGAAACACGTTTGTTTAATTATTAGTTATGGTGGTATGTTTATTTATGACTGTTTATGGGCTTGGTTTGATATGACGGTTTCTCTACGGTAGTTCTGGACTTGGACAGCGTTGGTGAGTCACTTCGAATCCCTCGTCGTCGCTTCTTGCCTTCCTCTTGCTCCTGTTGCCGATTATTGTCTCGGTCTGTATCGTATGCTTGATTCGTGCTCCACACCTCTGCACCCTTTCGCTATGCTCGTTGAGATGGCTCTTGTTTTATGGCTTTGGCAGGATGTTCCTCAGTAATTGGTACTCGTCAGGATATATAGATCCTGGAATTTCGGCAGTAGGATATATCCTCGTGCCTACCACTGACTTTGGTTACTCCTGGAATTGCTTGGCTTCTCTCCAATTCACTCTAGCTTGGGTACGGTGTTTGTTATCCTTATGTAAGGACCTTGTTGCTATCGGATGAACTGTACAGGTTACTCGTAAGGCCTGTATAGTTCCTAGTTTTTCTGTTGCTTCTTGTGTTTCCTTGATAAGTTCTTAAGGTTACTCGTAAGGCCTTAATTACTTGTTACTTGATCACGACTTGATGACTTGATAATCTGATGACTTGATGATCTTTCTTGACGGGCGTTGCCTTTACATAGACAGCTCCCGCGGCCTCAGGAATAGCTTGGTGTAGTACCGCTATACAGCTGGTACATTTCCATCGGCCCTCTGCTTTCACCCACGCATCCACTTGTTGCTATGCAAGTGGCGCATATCTAAATCTTTGGCGCATATGTCCACTTTATTTGTGGCGCCCATTTATTTCCTTGTCCTTGTCTAGCTCCCTTGCATCTATGTGCTTCCATCACTTTCACCCATTGGCGTCGCCTTTCCATTGGCCGCCCATCGTATCCCGTTCTTTCTCTGCATTCTTTCTCTGTCAGCGCTGCCGTCGCCCGTCGCTCCCTTTGATCCACTCGTCATACCCAATTTCGCCCATATTCGCTCCATATTATATTTATATATATATATAGTAATTGTATTGACTTAAAGTATTGTTTAATAATAAATAGCCTGATTAATTTAATATACAACATCGTTTAATTTCCCATGCAATGCACTTTCATCCGCATATCGTATCTATCAGATAGAGGGCTTCACCATTGTTCATCCCTCCCCCTTCGGTTCGCATATTACCCTATCCAATCCACAAACCATTATCGTTTCATACAATACATGCATGCCCCGCACCCGTCTCGTGAGCTTGCTTAGCCGTCACTTTCGTTCTCTTTCGCTCACTCTGCCTCCCACGCATCTTCCAGCTTGTACGAAATCGCTCGCGGTTGCGTGCGGTTCGATCGATCCGTTCGTTTGATCGTAACCGTATCGTACATCGTGCCTTGTATATGTGGCTGCCAACTTCTTGCATTATGCTTCCCACGCATCTTCCCGCTTGTCCGAAATCGCTCGCGGTTGCGTGTGGTTCGATCGGCCGTGTTTGATCGTAGCCGTATCGTATGTCGTGCAATTGCCGACTTCTTGCATTATGCTTCCCACGCATCTTCCCGCTTGTACGAAATCGCTTGCGGTTGCGTGTGGTTCGATCCATTGCGTTTGATCGTAACTTATTTGCGTTGCACTGGTTCGATCGACCAGTGCCAATATTGGTCGTATATCGTACATCTGGTTTGTGTCTCGGCTGTATCTTGTATCTGGTGCGTTATTTACAACGTTGGATTGCTTCGCTGCCGGTTTGTTGTGTGGGATATTATTATGATTTATAATATTCCTCACAAACTTTTAAATTTATTATCGGTTTAATTAATTAATAATAATTTCAGCATTCGAATTTTATTTTCATTTCGCGAATACTTGCTGTCGTTTTTGTTTAAATTTAAATAAAATCAAAACTTACAACAATACTCGCATTAGCGGTGTTGTTGTTTTGCTTATCTCTTTTGCTTTTGGGTCTTTACCGTTTTTAACTAACTCTCGCGCTCTTGCGTACAAATTGTTGTTGCATGTGTTCAGTTTGACGCGCTCTCCCGTTCTTTCCTATTCTTGATTGATTTGCGCTCTCGTCTTTTGCCTACCCGCGACTCTGTGATACGTGTTTTTGCTTTTGTGCTTTCATCTCTTTTAATTCTTTAGTTGTGAAGGCTTACTCTGCACATTAACCCTTGTGTCAGAACTGGTTAGTATATTCTTATTCACAGATTTTTTAACTTTAGAATTTCTAATTTTTATTTTTCGTATTTCCTTGTTTAAAATAAATTTAACTTTTTGATAAAATGGTTGTCTGCTCAAAAAATAATTGTATAGTTGCCACTAATGCGGTTGACTCCCATGATTATATTCTTTGTTGGTTGTGTGACAATGCGGTTCACGTTAAGTGTGCAGGTTACACAGGCAGAATCAAAGAGTCTACTGCTAAAGGTGGTGGCTTAAAATATGGATGTGATGCTTGCCGGGAGGTCGAGAATGAGATGCGCTCTTTCATGAGGCGGACTAGAGATAGTTTTAACACCTTAAGGGCAGGTTTTAATAAACTCCAAGTGGAGTTTACTGCGGTGGAGACTCAGTTCAGAAGTTTATCGCTTATGAATGAGTCTCCGAAACGTAAAAGGACCAGTCCTTGGGGTGTTTCTGTATCTGTAGATCCGCCAGCATCTCTTATCGTCCCCGACCGGTCTCATGCACCATCCACTCCTAAGGTACAGCAATTGATATCGTTTAAGAGCCCGGTTGTGAATGCTATTAGTAAGGAATTACCGATATCACCTGGGAATGGGAATCTCTTAAAAACGATGCCTATTGTAGTGTCCGATAAGTCCGGGCAATTACCCATTCCAATGGAAATTGCCGATAGTTCTAAAAGTATCGAGGGCCCCGTAAACAAGTTGACTGCTGCAGTGCGTGACTTGTCCGATGTTACTGCTGCGGCTGACGCTTCGGGACCTCTCGTTGACACACCACCAAAAAAACATATATTTGTTTCTAGGCTAGACCCTGTTGTCACATCTGATGATGTAATACCCTATATTCGGAAGAAAGTTAACGTCTCGAATATTGCGGTGAAGTTTAAAGGACATTTCGTCCTTTAAAATTAGTGTTTCTGCCAATATCTTCGACACCATATGTCGAGAAGATTTTTGGCCGAATATATAATAGTTAAGGAATATACTGTAAAAAAGAAAAATCGGCAACCGATCGCTTGCCAACAACAACAACTAATACTATTCCTGCCACATCAGCATCTGCTGGTGTGTCAAAAAACTAGCTTCGTCCCTTAACCTGGGTTACCAGAACGTTAGAGGACTGAAATCTAAACTTCCTAATCTCTATGTAGTTAGTCTTTCTTTTGAGCATAATATTCTAGCTTTTACAGAGACGTGGCTTAAACCTGATATTGCTGATGCATCGGTTTTTCCCACAAACTTTTCTATATTCAGACGTGACCATATTTCTCGCATAGGTGGTGCCGTTCTGATAGCTGTTGATGCTGCTTTATCATCTGAAATGATTCAATTTTCTAGTACCCAGGGATTGAGTTTGTTGGTGTTAAAGTAAATTTTAAATCTCTTAATGCTTTTATTACTTGTTCCTATATTCCACCATTGTCAGACATGGTGGTATATTCAAATCATTTAGAGGCAATTCAGTTTGTCTCCTCTTTGGTTTCCAGTCAAGACATGTTCATAGTTTAAGGTGATTTTAATTTACCCGCTTTAGCATGGTCACCAACAGATGAATGTACCATGTTGCTGCCCTCTTTGTCACATGACTTTATTGATGGCCTTCTAGGCTTATCTTTATCCTAAGTCAATCCTGTCTTAAATTCTAATGGAAAATCGTTAGATCTTATTTTTGTATTGAATTCTTCTTATTGTGAGGTTTCTAGGATCGAACCATTTGTTCTTCCAGAATACAAATTTCATCCTACATTAAATTTAAAAATTGATCTGCCCTTGCTTTCATCATTACTTGGTTCAAATGTTACCTCTAACTAGGTGCTTTCGTAAGACTGACTTCGCCAGCCTTAATGAAAACATTGCTACTTCCGATTGCTCTTATCTGTACAATTGTAGAGATATGAACTCAGCTGTTCGTTTTTTCTATGATACTCTGAATTCACTCTTTGATATTTGTGTGCCTCTTGGTAATCTGGAGCAGCTTAACAAACCTCCCTGGTTCTCTCGTGAGCTGTCCAATTTGAAAAATGTAAAGACACGATATTATAAGAAGTTTCAAAAAACACGTCGTTCATCAGATTGTGCTCTGTATGTATACAGTCGCTCGTTCAAAATTCATGATGCTTAATACACAATGCTCTAAGAATAATCTTCAGCGGTGTAAGCTTCAGTTTACTTCTGACCCTAAACAATTTTATAATTTTGTTAATTCTAAACGTAAGACCTCTGTGCACCCATCTTTTTTGTCTTTTCAAAATAAAACAGCGAGCACTGATCAGGCAATTGCCGATATGTTTGCGAGTTTTTTCAAAACAACTTATTCCTCAACGGAATATCGAGCAAGTCCGTATCCTTATCATTTAGAAAAGGCTAATTGCATTTTCAATCCAGTGATTTATGAAGGTTCTATTCTTAGCGAACTTAAATTAGTTAAACCCGTTTATTCTCCGGGGCCAGATGGTCTTCCTGGATGTGTACTCAGGTTCTGTGCAAACGCATTATGTAAACCCATTTTAAAATTGTTTCTATTGTCTGTCGAATCTTCCTCTTTTCCATCTATTTGGAAGGAGTCGTATATCATTCCTCTGCATAAAAATGGCAAAAAGTCCGAAGCCTCTAACTATAGGGGTATCTTAAAATTGTCCGCTATTCCGAAAGCTTTTGAGAAAATTATAACTTCTCAATTGCAATTTCACTGACTTCAGCAAAGCCTTTGATTCCGTTAATCATACCCTATTACTTTCGCATCTGAGCGACATTGGGTTTCCACCCCTTTTCCTATCTTGGGTTCGAGAATATTTAGCAAATAGAAAACAGTACCTCAAGGTACTCATCTTGGCCCTCTGCTTTTCACACTATTCATTAACGATTATAATCGGCTACCAGCTGATCTTAAAAACTTTCAATCCTAGTGCCAAATTAATCTACTAAATCTTAATACTACCAAATGTAAGGTAATGACATTTTTTCCTCAACTGGTCACTTATTTTCTAAACAATAGCCCTTTAGAACGTCTAAATAATATGAATGATTTGGGCGTACTTATGGACCATAAGTTAAATTTTAACACCCATATTTCCACCACGGTCTCAAAGGCCATGAGTGTCCTGGGTTTCATTAAAAGATGGTCAAAAGAATTCGATGACCCCTATACAACTAAAGTTCTTTTTACTTCGCTTGTCCGTCCTATTTTAGAGTATGGATCTTGCATTTGGTCACCTCAATATGAGTCGCACCAGATTAGACTTGAATCCGTTCAAAGCTGGGATCGCAATGTCAATTTGCCTTCGAATTCTAGTAGACTTCTCTTGATTAACCTTCCTTCCCTAACTAACCGTAGAACTATGCTGGTGCAATTTTCATGCACAAGCTCCTAATTGGTGATATCGACTCGCCTGAGTTATTAGCACAGGTAAATCTGTCGGTACCATGAAGACGGAGTAGACATCCTTTGATACCTTTATCCCTTAGTCGTTGTTCTTCTAACTATGCCATGCATGAACCTTTTAGGGTCCTCTGCTCTGATTACAACCTTCTATTCCCTGTAATCGGTTCAGAGTTTTCTATCAATATGCTTAAAATATCTATTCTATCCCATTTAGTTAATAGATAACTAGTATTATTTGTTTGTCTGTTTTTTCTCTTGTGTATTTGTCCACGCGATTCGTGCCGTGCGTTATACGGCTGCACCCCTCGGTCGGTCGGGTGGGAGGTGGGCAGTTATCTGCTTGGGCTCGCGCGTAACAGGCTTTGTCCTGGTGTCGCAGGGCCCACTTGAACGTACTGCGCATAGTATCGTCAACGTCCGCTAAGCTGAAAAAAAACACCTGAAATATTTTAAAAATGCTATTTTGCAGCACCTTCGCCACACATCGCTAAAAAGCCAAAGGTGGAGCTGTAATTATAGGATGCTGAAGTCTATACTCGATAATTGGGGCGAAATCAACAATATTTTGAAAAACAACGAACGAAGCCAACGTATGTTACATATTATTATAACAACATTACAAGCCCTCGTTGAGTTATGTGGCGTTTTTGAAACCATCTTTAAATGAAGTAAGTAAATCTACTCGCCGACTTAGGTATACCATACACCAGTAAAAAAAATATTTCAAATTTATAATAACAAATGCCTCACTCAAGCACACGACCGCTCAACAAACCAACGCCCAACTATAAGCTAACATCGGCTGTGCCGAAGTTTATATACCCTTGCAGTCCATGGCCATAATATTTTTCTGTATCTCTTCTTCTTCCCCATCCCATTTTACACGCATGATGATGACGTAGTAGGCAGCTAGCCGAACCGATTTATATCGGCTGTAACTTGTGTTCTATATATCCGATCAGATTCAAATTTTTGGGATCTGAGATTTTATATATAACACTATAATATTGGTAAATTTCATGGCGTTACTCCAATTTTTGCAAAAATGTTTCCTCCAGAGCTATATAATATATGATTCTGCCAATTTTCATACAATATTTTTCCCAGGTAATAAAAAGCCACCAAAAAAAATTTCATCCCGATAGCTCTTAAGATGGCTGAGTAAAACGCATACGCACAGACGGACGGATCGACGGACACACGGGCAGACGGACATGGATATATCAACTCAGCTTCTCATGCTGATCAAGAATATATAGTCATATATCCAACTTCAATACCCAATAACTAATAAATTTTTCGCCCCCTAAAATTTATAACTTTAAAGTAAACATCCGTTTTTTTTTATAAAAACACTTGGACACTTGCAATAACAATTGTCCCCCTTAAAATCAAAGCGTGTGAACGCTAACTCATAATTAAAACACAGGCCAATAAAATCCGTTTTATTCATAAACAATTGAACACTTGCAATAATAATTGTCCCCCAAAAATCAAAAGCGTGAGAACGCTAATTCAACATTAAAATTCGGGCCAATCAAATCGCATCAATATCGATCACGCCATTTAAGGGCTCACAAATTTAGCCTATAAATATTACTATAAGACATTTTTGTACTTCAGTTTTAAGTTTTCGTTCAACGAAACGCTTTTAACTCGAACAAACAATATCTTTTTTTTCCCTTTTGGAAAGACCAGATATTTAATTGGCGCAGTCGGTAGGATCGGTAAAAGTGAACTTGTTATTCTATCCGTGTGACACATAAAAATCACTATTAAAATCCGATCCGACATCAAGAACTTACGCGGAGTGCTCAAAAGCCTACAACAGTGGAAAATATTTACGCCAACTGTGCGTGAAATAATTTCCTCTACTGTGTGTTACAAAAATAAACTCCAATTGTGGAACAAAAACGCCTATTTGAGTGCGAAAAAAAAAAACACAAAACACCAAAAACCCAGAAAATCAACAAAACAAAAATGGCCTTAGAACTCACCGAAGCCCACCTCAATCAAGCACTGTCTTCATTAAGACAGGTGGCAAACTATGTTGGAGCACCAGAGAATCTGACGTCATTCATAAGGAGGATAGATTTCATCATGCACTTGTATCCAGCCCATGATATAAGGCAACATAACATACTGTTCAGCGCAATCAAGATGCAGCTCACTGGAGAGGCACAACGGCTCTCGCAAATTGGACAAGTCATCACCTGGCCGGAACTAAGATCATTCCTCATCAATGAATTGAAGACGCAGACCCCTTGTGAGGAACTTCTTCGACGCCTCTACAACACCAACTATACAGGAAACCTTCGTAACTTTGTAACAGAATAAGAAGACAAATCCTATATTATCACAAACAAACTAAGTCTGGAAAACGATGCAAATAACACCGTTCTTTATACAAATGCTTTAAATAACACTATAAAAGATGTAATAAATAAAAAATTACCCGATAGATTATTTATGACGTCAGCTAGATATGATATAACCACAGTTAGCAAGCTGAAACAAGTAGCTCAAAGAGAAGTGTTATACGAGAATAGTATAACAGAAAACAGAAAATCAAATCAAAGCAATCCAAAATCAAAAACAAAAAGGTGGAAAACCCTTTGTACCCTATAGTACTCCATCTCAAACAAAACAATCCGATACAACACAAAACCAATAACTTTTCCAAGAGTTTCAACAAAAATTAAATATTGACAGGGCTCAAAATCCAATGAATTATCAACAGCAAAATAGCTATCCAAAAAATTATGTAGCAAACCAGCCTACAAAAAGGCAAAGAGAAAGTAATAGTGGAATTAGCAAAATGGACACATCAGAAAATTTTCATCAGAATGCCTCGGATCAATCGGAAGAAGAGATAGGGACAAATCCTTCATCAGAATAACAATGAACAATAACAAGATTTGTAGTCGACTCGGGATCTTCTATAAATATAATGTCCGAAAACTTTTTTAATTTCAAAACCTATTCGGGAGATTCCAAAATTCACATGATTGAAGGAGCAGTAGAATTAAAAGAAATCATTTTCCTTTGTCTTTGTCCGACAGAACAAAAATTTTATATCCATAAATTTTCAAATAAATACGACATGTTGATAGGCAGAACTTTCCTAAAAGCCTGCAAAGCCCAGATAAAATATGAAGAAGAATACGCAAAACTAGGAAATTATACCTACACCTACAGAAAGGGACCCAGACACAAATTTTGAAATTGAAAATTAAATAGTAGAAAGCAATAAGTATAGACTCTACCATTTGAACAACGAAGAAACACAAAAACTCAAAAAAGTCTTGTACGAATTCAGTGACATTCAATACCGCGAAGGTGAAAATTTGACTTTCACGAGTACAATAAAACACTGTGTCCATACAAAACATGAGGACCCAATATACAAACACCCATACAAATACCCACAAATCTTTGACGAAGAAGTCAATAAACAAATTAATGAAATGATAGAACAGGGAATCATTCGAAAATCGAAATCGCCCTATTGTTCTCCAATCTGGATCGTACCTAAAAAAGAGGACGCATCCAAGGAACAAAAGTTCCGCTTAGTAATCGACTATCGTAGTCTAAATGAGATTACTGTCGATGACAAGTTCCCAATACCGGTAATGGATGAAATATTAGACAAACTTGGAAAATGTCAATATTTCACAACCATTGACCTCGCCAAAGGATTCCATCAAATCCAAATGGATCCCAAATCAATGGAAAAAACCGCATTCTCCACTAAACATGGTCATTACGAGTACACACGAATGCCATTTGGGCTAAAAAAAGCACCAGCAACGTTCCAAAGATGTATAAACAATTTACTAGAAGATCTAATCTAAAAAGATTGTTTAGTTTATTTAGACGATATAATTGCGTATTCCACCTCATTAGAAGAACATTTGGCATCACTAAAAAAAGTTTTTACTCAATTGCGCAAAGCTAATCTAAAATGAAGTAAGTAAGTCGTCTCGCCGACTTGGATATACCATACACCAGTAAAAGAAATATTTTAAATTTATAATAACCAATGCATTTTCCTATTTTAAAAAAAAACTGTTCACATGCTTTTTACAAGCATATCTTAGTATTTCGCTCACTCAAGCATACGAGCACCCTAGCGCCCCCACCAGCCAACGGCCAACTCCGGCCATATGGAAAAACGTTTATATGCATAACTTGACTATTTTTATTCCGATTTTGATCAAATTTGGTACTTTGCTTGATACTAGTATCAAATTTAAGTGTGCTAATTTTGATTGCACAAGGTAGAAAATTACGGGAGATAATCGAGTTTTTTCAAATTACGGGGGCGGAGGGGGGTGTGACAAAATTCTTACACATCAAAACTGTGCGCAATTACTAAGCAAATATTTATACCAACTATGGTGTCTCTAGCTAAAATAGGTTTTGAGAAAATCGGTTTTATTTGATTTGCGGGGGCGGTAGGGGGCGTGGCAAAATTTTTATAAACACAAAATGTGCGCATTTACTAAGCAAATATGCATACCAAATCTTGTGTCTCTAGTTGCTATGGTGTTTGAGAAAATCGGTTTTATATCATTTGCGGGGGCGGTAGGGGGCGTGGCAAACATTTGAAACAAACTCGATAAGCGTACATATGACACGAGTCTACATACCAAATTTGGTGGCTCTAGCTCTTATAGTCTCCGAGATCTAGGTGTTCATACAGACGTACGGACGGACGGACGGGCGGACGGACAGACGGACATGGCTAGATCGTCTCGGCTGTTGATGCTGATCAAGAATATATATACTTTATGGGGTCGGAAAAGCTTCCTTCTGCCTGTTACATACATTGTAGCGACTTTAATATACCATTTCACCCTATGGGTGTATGGTATAACTACAATTAAATAAATGCGAGTTCTTAAAAAAGGAAACAGAATTTTTAGGTCACGTCATAACCACAGAAGGCATCAAACCAAACCCAGATAAAGTCAAAGCAATTCAAAATTTCCCTATCCCTAAAACCCCAAAAGAAATAAAATCATTCTTAGGATTATATGGATTCTTCCGGAAATTTATACCAAACTTTGCACATATTGCAAAACCTTTAACTCTCGGATTGAAGAAAGGAGCTAAGATTAACATAAACAACCCAGACTATATTTCATCCTTTGAGAAATTAAAATATCTCCTTATGAACGATCCCATACTTGCATATCCCGATTTCAAATAACCTTTTTTCCTAACCACAAATGCTAGCAATATAGCTTTAGGTGCGTTCATCTCACAGGACCATAGACCTATTTCTTATGCTAGTAGAACACTTAACGAACATGAACTTAATTATTCAGCCATAGAAAAGGAATTACTATCTATCGTAAGGGCAACCAAATATTTTAGGCCATACCTCTTCGGTAGACATTTTGAAATCCTAAGTGATCATAAACCCCTTGTCTGGTTGCACAATATCAAAGAACCTGATATGAAATTACAGAGATGGAAGATAAAATTGAACGAATTCGATTACAAAATAAAATACTTACCAGGAAAAGAGAATCACGTAGAATTTCCAGAATTAAAACAGATGAAAACTTTTTAGGATCAACAGAATGCACCGCAGCTACAATACATAGTGCTCATGAGGACAATGGAAATTACATTCCAATAGTAGAAAAACCCATTAATTATTTCAACAGGCAAATAGAATTCATTAGAGGTTCAGAAGACAAAGCAGAAACAACAACTTATTTTTATAAATCAAACATAAAAATAACATACAAAGAAATGACTAATGCTCACGCCAGGGATATAATCAAAAGATATCTTTGCAGTAAGAAAACTGTACTGTATTTTCATAATGAACAAGATTTTCCCATATTCCAACAAGCCTTTATTGAAATAATACGATCAAACACAAATACAAAAACCTCGAAATCTAGCATTAAGTTAGAGGACCTTCAAACGTTTGCACAATTCAAAGAAATAATCCTAAAACAACATAAAGAATTATTACATCCAGGAATCGAAAAAACGATTAATTTGTTTAAAGAAAAATATTATTTCCCCGATTTTCAAAACCTAATTCAAAACATTATTAATGAATGCTCAGTATGCAATATCGCGAAGACCGAAAATAGAAATACAAAACTAACTTTCGAAATAACACCAGAAACTTTTAATATTAGAGAAAAATACGTCATGGACTTTTACATGATCGACAATTTACAATTCCTTTCATGCATTGACATTTACTCCAAATTTGCAACACTTGTAGAAGTAAAGTCTAGAGATTGGTTAGAAGCCAAGAGAGCAATTATGAAAGTATTCACTGAAATGGGCAAACCAATAGAAATAAAATCAGACAAAGATTCAGCATTTCTGTGTATAGCATTAAAGAATTGGCTACAAGAAGAAAATGTTAAGTTAGACATCACAACAAGTAAAAACGGCATTTCAGACATAGAAAGATTCCATAAAACAGAATTATAAATAGTGAAAATGACATCGAAGATAAATTAATCAAATTTGAAAAAATTCTCTACATATACAACCTTAAAACGAGACATAAAACAACTAACCGAACGCCAGCGGACATCTTTATCTATGCAGGAATGCTCAGTATGCAATATCGCAAAGACCGAAAATAGAAATACAAAACTAACTTTCGAAATAACACCAGAAACTTTTAATATTAGAGAAAAATACGTCATGGACTATTACATGATCGACAATTTACAATTCCTTTCATGCATTGACATTTACTCTAAATTTGCAACACTTGTAGAAGTAAAGTCTAGAGATTGGTTAGAAGCCAAGAGAGCAATTATGAAAGTATTCACTGAAATGGGCAAACCAATAGAAATAAAATCAGACAAAGATTCAGCATTTCTGTGTATAGCATTAAAGAATTGGCTACAAGAAGAAAATGTTAAGTTAGACATCACAACAAGCCCTACACACCAACGGCATTTCAGACGTAGAAAGATTCCATAAAACAGAATTATAAATAGTGAAAATGACATCGAAGATAAATTAATCAAATTTGAAAAAATTCTCTACATATACAACCATAAAACGAGACATAAAACAACTAACCGAACGCCAGCGGACATCTTTATCTATGCAGGATCACCCGACTATAATACCCAAACGAATAAAATACTTCAAATAAACAATTTAAATAGAGATAGACACGACTTCGAAATTGATACTAGATTTAAACAAGCACCATTAGTAAAGTCAAAAACGACAAATCCATTCAAAAAGACAGGAGAAATAAATCAGTTAGATGAAAAACATTTTGAAGAAAGAAATAGAGGACAAAAAGTTACACACTACAAATCAAAATTCAAGAAGAAAAAGAAAGTTAATAAAAGCAAATACGACAATTGATTAATTACAGGTCAACAACTCAAGATGGCTTTTTTGTGCATATTGCTATTTTTAACATTAAAATCAACATGCAGCCAATCCATTGACATAAACTAAGACAGGAACCATGGATTTACCTACAAACTTTGAATATCATTATTTCAAAGTGAATTTAACGCTAATAGACATTACATATAACAATTTAATGCTACAAGCACAAGAATTTAAAGACATAATCCATATTCAATACCTAACAGAAAAACTAAGTAGAGAAATTAATGGAATACAAATTGTAAAACGTAACAAACGAGTACTAATTAACGGAATTGGTTCAATATACAAATATCTTTTTGGTACTCTTGATCAAAACGATAAAGATGAATTAGAAGAAAAAATAAATAATCTTGAAAGCAATAGCGTACAAGCAAACGAATTAAATTACGTAATAGACACTATTAATAAAGGTCTAGGAGTACTAAACAACCTCAAGGAAGAAATGGAAAAATCAGTAAAATTAGAAGTTCTAATCTTTAATTTTGAGCATTTCACAGAATACATCGAAGATATAGAAATGGGCATGCAGCTCACTAGGCTAGGAATTTTCAACCCAAAACTTTTAAAACATAATCGCTTAGGTCATGTTAATTCGGAAAAACTATTGAATACAAAAACATCCACCTGGCTTAAACCAAATTCAAACGAGATATTTATCATTTCAAACATTCCTCAAGAAATAATAAAAACCCCTATCTTTGAGATACTTCCTTATCCAGATGAAAATAAAAATATTTTGACAGAAAATTCATACGATAAATACTATTTTGACAACAACACTTTGTTTAATAAAAATACAAAACAAATAGAAACTAATGAATGTATAATAGGCATTTTGAATCAAATCCCAACCACTTGTAAATACACTAAAACATATAAAAATTTTCAAACTAATTACATTGAACCAAACATAATTGTAACATGGAATTTACCAAAAACTAAACTTAATCAAAATTGCGTAAACAACGACTTAATAATAGAAGGCAATAACATAATAAAAATTTACGATTGTGCCTTACAATTAAACGAAATATCAATAATAAATTCATTGCTTGATTATAGCCAAAGCATTTATGTAACAAACAATATCACCAGGCTAGAACCTATTTCCTTTATCCAAACAAAAGAGATAATTAACGAACACACCAAATATTATACTGTATTCCAAACTATTACATTAACCACTTTTATACTTACTATAATAAGTTTCATTACATACTTAATCTATAAGTTTAAGGCAATGCCACAAGAATTATTAATTAAGCATTTTCGATCAAATAACAATCGTGCTCCCACAGAAAAAATCGAAACCCCAATTGTTGAAAAAATTGAATCCCAAATTATAAACAAAATTGATACTCCAATCTTTACAGCGGAGAAAAACCCCTCGCTATATCCCAATGTATCCGCCTGAGGACAGGCTAATTTTTTTAGGATGGGTAAGTCATATATCCAACTTCAATACCCAATAACTAATAAATTTTTCGCCCCCTAAAATTTATAACTTTAAAGTAAACATCCGTTTTTTTTATATAAACACTTGGACACTTGCAATAACAATTGTCCCCCTTAAAATCAAAGCGTGTGAACGCTAACTCATAATTAAAACACAGGCCAATAAAATCCGTTTTATTCATAAACAATTGAACACTTGCAATAATAATTGTCCCCCAAAAATCAAAAGCGTGAGAACGCTAATTCAACATTAAAATTCGGGCCAATCAAATCGCATCAATATCGATCACGCCATTTAAGGGCTCACAAATTTAGCCTATAAATATTACTATAAGACATTTTTGTACTTCAGTTTTAAGTTTTCGTTCAACGAATAAAGTCCCCGCTTTTAACTCGAACAAACAATATCTTTTTTTTCCCCTTTTGGAAAGACCAGATATTTAAATATATATAATTCTGTGCGTTACAAACATCTGACCAATTTTATAATACCCTCTCCAAGGGTATAAAAACACGAAAGAAATGAAGGCGTATTCTTTTGATCACAAGCTAGCGGATACTGAGGTTAAAGATGTAGATGGACCTTGTTAGTTCTATACCCTCCCAACCATGAATCTTTGTTGTTATTTGTAAAGATTCCCATTAAAAAAACTGATCGATATCAAGTCATGTACCCATGTCACTAGGAAAATTAATTTTAAAGCTTAAGCAATCATATTCAAATTCATTATAATTTCAGATAGAAGCATTTCTTGTTTTACACATTAAATTTTAAGGAAATATATACAGACTAATTTTACAGCATCAGCTGGTCTGGTATGACTCAACATTTTGAGATTCAGAACTTTCAGACTTGAAAACAATGGAACTCAAAGTAAATTAAACTAGTAGTATAAAAGAGAGCTTACTAGTTACATGTTATTAATTATTGTAGAAGATTATAGAATAAAAAAATATCAAAGGAATATAAAATAAATCAAGTTAATATTGATTTTTTTTAATTATTCATCTCATTTCCAGTTCTCTTTTTTTTTTTAAATTCGTTAGGGTTATTTTAAATTTTCAAGCTGCACAAATTTACTCATTTCGCTTCAAGTCAAACATTATTTACGGAAATCTATTTTTTTTTTTTTTTTATTATTTGGTTGATCACAAAACGCTGAAACAGAAATTAGATCAACAAATCAGAGTGTCAATTGACTACCATCACCCCATAGTTCGCAAAAACTTGGTTGAAAGTCGCTGAAAGGCCTTCCATCGCTGCACTGTGGGAGGGTGTTTTATATGATGATTTCTCCTTTGCGCTTTATGACCACCATTAAACTCCGTTTCTCCCACTTCGCTTTTACATTTACTCTATTTTACGTTACTCTTGTCTTGAATTATTTAATATAACCTTAACGAGACTTTAATTGATTTAATATTTGACTTATTTACATTCTCTCTTTTTTTTTTAACTTGATTAGGACTTTGAAATTGAAAGGAAAAATATCTGCACTTAACGAGTTCGTGCAAAACGATGTTAATTTAAAAAAAAAATTGTAGGAGCTTTGGAGGTGGTCACATGTATTGCACTAAATCGGGTGACAGTAAGCAGTATCCAGAATTGGGATAAAAGCCAAGCTTTGTCTGGTTCAGCAGCGGCAGAAGGTTAGATAGGGCCACTCGCCTTTAAAGCCTTGCAGTACAAAAAATCCGATTCACCGAAGGTTAGGACAACTTTTGGTGGTTAGTTGGCGGTGTCTTTCCAATGTCCGAATGCCAATTCCAGAATGCAACAACAACCAGAAATTCGGCTGCACGTGCTCCGGCAACAGAAATAGGTATTTGAAAACTCGCCGGTTTTCCAGAAAATAATCCTGACAAACGCAAGCTATCAGCAATATTGGCCAGAAAATGGGAGGTTTCCAATCTATGATATAGAGTAAGATGCAGATGGCGGCGGGGTAAAATTTTAAATTAACCTACATACCTGCTATAATTTATAACCAAAGATTTGGGACACAGCTTTTTTTTCCACAACTTTTCTCCTCAGTATTAAAATGCAATGAAGCCTAGCAAAAAAAAAAAAAAAAGTTTTAACTGGTCAGTCGGATTGAGTGGTGTTATGGGCTCTTGTAACAATTTTAATTCCTTTAAAAGTTTTTAATCTGAACCATGAGTAACCATGTCCAGTCCGAACAAAGCTTTAAAGGGTGAGCAACCTAAAGATTGATGCAACGATGATCGCAATGCGCAAGATATACTCGTTAAATGTTGATCCCAAAGCGTTTGATCCAGATTTTTTAAATACGAACGGATCGCAGCTAACAGAGAACGATTAACACGCTCAGCTGCGTCTCTTTCGCTGTCCCTAATCAGATGTTATGATGATAACCGAACTCACTTTGTATCATCGGTCAGAATTCGGGCCTAGCCAAATCTCTGCAGTTCCAGATGAATAAGCAGTCAATTCATTGATATCCGCTGCAACATTTGTTCTATTGTAATTAAAAGAAATGAATGAAATCAATAAACTACAATGCTAACGCCGACATCACAAGCCTATTGTGCTTTCTGGTCGTAAAATCGAAACAATCAAAATTGACGAATTCCAAGAAAAACACAGCTTCTGGTAGCACACTCCATTCTTCATTACTCCGAATTACTGGCATTTTGATTATTTTTCCACAAAAATTACTTTAGATACTTTATTTAATTTGTTTAAATATATTTTATCATATAACATTTATTTCCCTTGTTTTGAAAGTCAGGCTGAGCAAAATTATGGGTGCGGTACTAATATAGAGGAAGAACTGAACTAATCGATAGTTCAATCTCAGAAATTTATATGTGAAGGGATAGAGAAATCTTGTCGTCCTAGATCTAATCATCTATATCAAAACCAAATCGACAATACTAATTTCAACCAATATGATAAACCGAACTCACTTTGTATCATCGGTCAGAATTCGGGCCTAGCCAAATCTCTGCAGTTCCAGATGAATAAGCAGTCAATTCATGGATATCCGCTGCAACATTTGTTCTATTGTAATTAAAAGAAATGAATGAAATCAATAAACTACAATGCTAACGCCGACATCACAAGCCTATTGTGCTTTCTGGTCGTAAAATCGAAACAATCAAAATTGACGAATTCCAAGAAAAACACAGCCTATAATATACGTCTGTTACTATTTTGTAGAGTTTGCATATGTTTCTAAGTATATTCACCGATGCATGCTTAAGCGCCTTATCACTAGTCAGAACTCGGATTCTCCAAATATCTGCATTCCTAATGAAGAAGTCACTCAAACAACAATCCGTGAATACAAAAAGAAACCGAAATGAAAAGAAAATAAAAATATTTGTTAGCAAAGGATAGGTAAAAGGCTGGGGATTTTATTAAGAGATAGAACAAGAAGTAGAAGAAGGAAAAAGGAACCTGAAATTCTTGAACCCTTCAGTTCAGCCTGAATCCTATAAAAGAAAACACGGTTGAACGGAGAAACTGTATACAAGTCTAACAGGCCCCACGTTGGGCGCCAAAATTATGTAATGTGCACAACCCGGATTGAATGCAGATCACGTACATCCCCTCTTAATCAAAGAATCTTCTTTGATCCAAGAAGAGGTCAGGTTCAGCCTATATTGGTAGTCTCTCTCGCTGTCCCTAATCATCAGATGTTATGATGGGCAAGACTACCAAAAATTAGGCCAAAGGACTTCTGGCTGTCGGCTAGCAAACAGTCTTTGGGGGGGTTCTTTGGACCAGCATTTCTCAATACACCCGTAGTTAATATTACACAATTATTTGACCAAAAGAGATGAACTAGAAGGATAGAAAAAAATAGTATATTAGTATCGCACGAATAGGGAAGCTATGAGGATCCGTCGAAGGCCTTCGTCGTCCGCTGGATGATGCTTAGGAATAACATTTTAGGTTAAATCAAGCGTCTGGCATTCCTATGCAACAAATTCGGTCTAAGAGATTTCCAATCCGCAACGAAGAAACTTTCTCTGCCCGTATCCTATTCGGGCGGCTATTCCAAGCTGGTTGACTTTGTCGAAATGTCTCTGTGCCCTTCACGGTGTGCAGCTTATGAGCCCACGGTGTCTCAAAAATTATCCCTGGCCAATTCTCCGAATTCAAATATAAAATTCCTTGCTTAGGCTTTCAGCATTCAATTTGATCATGGCTAAGTTTCCAAAGGAACTTATTAGAAACTTCCAAAGATTTAAATATCCACAAAAATTAACTTACGATAATAAGATTCACAAAACTTTGTAATAGTTGTTGTCCTAGATGCTCCAGATTTATATTTAATTAATGATTCGGCTTAATGGCCAAAAAAATTTCAGATTTAAATTTTTATATATTTTTTCTGGAGAGGAGCAGCGTGGTTTAGGCGTCTAGCCAGGGCGGAAGTTCGTCAGAAAAGAGTGTGACCAATGCATGCGATCGCGCATGATGCCACTTCGCTAGGGTTGCACTAGTAAAACTATCGAACTTCTAAGCTCAGCTGATCATTTTCATCGACACAATTACCCACCACTTACTGAAATACAAACTAACGCCTTAAAATTTAAAAATAAAACTAACGGCAGAAACTGGGCACTACAACCACAGGATAATACTAGAGCTTGCTTCAGAGTATTAACCTGAAAAAAGACAGTTACTGCCTAATGTCCTTAGCATGATAGGTTCCTAGCGGTTTACCATTTAAATCCTCTAACACATAATAACAGTTTCACAATCTCTCTCGAACTCGAGACTTTAGCCAATACAAGTTTAATTTAGCACTAACGCATTTTTGGAAGTTACTCTGTCCAAAATTACGTCTAAAGACTTCTTGTCCTACTTTGAAATTAACCTCCTTGGTTCTCATTCTCTCTTGGTTTGCATTCTGCTCCGCTGCCTGTGCTATATTCTTCTTAAGTAAATTACGCCGTAATGCCAACTGATCGTCTTTTCGCAACAGGTTATTCGATTCATTTAGCATATTAATCTTTTCGAGAAAAGTGTATTGCGAACCATGGGTGGCCATGTCAAAGCCAAACAAAGCATGGAAAGGAGAGCATCCTATAATCTGATGATACGAGTGTGCACAACTTATAGCAGGTATGTGTAGATCCCATTCGCGGTAGTCCTCTTTGAGATAGGCGTTTACCCTCTGTTTACCCTCTCAGAGGCATTCGACTGTGGGGAATAAACTGCTGTATATATATGTTTTATACCCAATGTCGTCAACCATACATTAAATTCGCTTGCCTTGAATTGTGATCCGTTGTCGCTAACCAATATCTCGGGAACACCGTATCTAAAGAATATATTACCCTGTAGGTACTCTTGAATCACATTACTCTTAAATACTTTAAGGGGTTGAAGCCAATGATATTTCGATAAATGATCAACAACTATCAGGAGTCCAATATGACCACGTTTACTTCTCGGATATGGTCCCAAAAGATCAATATATAATCGCTGAAAAGGTCTCTCTGATACTGCGGGCTTACCCATTGGTGGCTTTAAGATTTGGTTAGGTGCTTTCGTTGACTTGCACGTCTCACAGCGTCGTATATATTCACGCACCTGTACCACCATGCCAGGCCAAAAGAATGTCCGACGTATGAGCTCCAAAGTTTTTGCCATTCCGCCATGTGCAGATATCGTGTCTTCATGAGCTCGTTTTATAATTTCTTTTGACAAACTTTGGGGGATCCATAATCTCCTTTCAAATCTGATTGTCGCATCAACCAAACTAAACTGGCGTGATCGGTTATGACTTCGAATTCCTGTAGTTCCAGATAGCAGCGGAATTTTTCAATTGCTTCCAAAGCAGCCCAGCACTCGCGCTCTGTTACGCTATAGTTTCGTTGAGCTGTTGTTAACTTCTTCGACATAAACGCTATAGGTTTCTCAGCTCCTTCTTCGTCCAATTGAACCAACATTGCTCCGATGCCATAGTTGCTTGCATCACAATGCACGAAGAATTTCTTGTTGAAGTCTGGATTAATCAAGATCGGTGCAGAGGTAAGCTTTTCCTTAAGTTTTTCAAAGGCAGCTTGAGCTTCCTGTGTCCATAAAAATTTCTTTTTCTTAGCAATTGGGTTATCGGAAATGTAATATCAGAAAAATTATCAATGAATCTACGATACCAACCAACAACACCCAAGAAACCTCTGGTTTGCTTTATCGTTTTTGGAATTGGCCAAGTCTCTATTGCTTCTATTTTGGCCGGGTCTGTTGAAATTCCTCCTCTTCCTATAATATAGGCCAGATATGGCACTTCTGTAACACAAAACTTTGTCTTTCTAAATTGCTGGGACGTACGAATCAGAATTTCCAAATGAGTATCAAAGTCTTCTGACACCACACAAAGATCGTCTAGGTATCCGAACACACAGTATTTCAGATCTGCTGGAATTAGATCGTCTATCAATCGTGCCATGGTTTTCGAAGCGTTGCATAATCCGAATGGCATTACAGTGAACTGGTACAAGGGGCGGCCGGGTATCGTAAAAGCTGTTATGGGTTTGGATTTTTCTGAAAGGGCAATTTACCAGTAGGCATCTTTTAAATCAATTTTTGTTATAAAGTTTGTCTTGGGCAGTCTCGCGAAAATTCCATCTATGCTTTGCAGCGGATATACGTCCTTTTTGGTGACTTCATTTATTTTTCTTGCATCCAAGCATAATCGCACTTTTCCGGGTTTCACAACCAGACGCATAGGAGAACTCCAAGGACTATTGGCTCTCTCGATCACTCCTATTTCCAACATTCGGTCGATTTCTTTATACATTAACTTTTCCACCGCTGGCGACACAGGATAGAAGCGTTGTTTGATTGGGGTTGCCTCTTTGATCTCTATGTCATGAACAATAAGTGGAGTTCGGCCTAATCCCTGTTGTTTAAAATCCGGAAACAATTGAATAACATCGTTTAATCTTTTTTCTTGCTCTGGGGTTAATAAACATTTCTTTTCGTCATCAATGGAGTGAATATTTTTATCTAATATGGGAGTCTCACAACGATATGAAAATTCTGGACATATTTCAAAAGATTTCCAGAAATCGATTCCTAAAATAACTCGTTTCGCTAATGACGGGATAATAAAAAGAGAAAGAGGGTTTCGCTTGCTTTCGTATTGTACCTCTGTTCTTATTATTCCGGTAACTGGATGTCTTTTCCCATCTGCTGTGGCCACACTTAAAACAATAGTTGAAAATTTGGGATATTTCGTCCAGTCTTTTGCTGCTAAATCAGATCCGATACAACTGATATTAGCTCCAGTATCCAATAGACCAAGCTCAGAAAATTCGAGAAACTTTACTGGAGCTTAGAAACGGCCATCTGCGGCTTCGTTAATCATAGACGCTATTATTCGTCTTTGTGCATCTTTTACTTTCTTCCAAAAGCGACGCAGACGTTCGCTTGAGCGACTTCTAATGAACTGGCAAGTAGCTACCTCCTGTGCAAAGATTTTATTTCGTATCGCTAAATAGTTTTGCAGCCGTTGATGGTATGGTAGTCTGGGATACGGCTGAATTTTATTTTCTCGCTGATTCGTACCGGTATAATCTGTCAAATCTGGTGTTTTGTTGTTTGTCGCTGTATTATCCTTGACATCTACTGAGGGTCACTCGATTGCGACGGAATGATGGGCCCTGATTGGAGTTTTTCGAACGGGATAGGCATACATCACATTGTGGTTTGTAGACATTTTTCTTTCCACAACCGTAGCAGAAAATGCGGCGCTCTTTTAAGCACATGTCCCATCTGTGTCCTTCGGTGTCACAATTCCAACAAATATATTTCTTTTCCTTGACTTGAATTGCATTTAACTCCGGTTGAATATCTTCTTCCTCGGGATTTTCGTCTATCTCTTCGAGTAAAGCGATATTCTTCCTAACATTTGTATACTTTGTAATGCGTTTTGCTGATTCTTCACGGAGAAATTGCTCTCGGCGGTGCACCAACTGGCTAAGTTTAGATACCGATTCAATTGGAACGTATAATAAAGCTTCTCGTACTTCTGAAATCAGGTTTCTTTGTAGCTGATGTACGAGTCGTTTTTCCTCCAAAGGTATTACCAATCTCGATATCAAAGTCATTACGTCTTCATAGTAAACATCAAATGCTTCACCATTCCTTTGTTTTCGGTTACGTATTTCTTCAAGAATCAAATCATCATCCTTAAAATCGTCGTATTCTTGTTTTAAATCCATACAAAATTCTTCCCAAATAACTTCGTCATGTTCTTTTCGATAACGCCGATACCATTCCTTGGCTCTTCCGGTTAACAGTAGGTGCAAATTTCTGCATAAAGGTGAAAAATCACTCTGAAAATTATCTACAGTTAATGCTTTTATTCTGTATAGAAACTCTGATACTGTAGGACCATTAGGAGACGCATCAAATTTAATACCCCAACTTTGTACTAATTGGGCGGCTTTTCCAGGATTAAAATAATGGTGTGATATTGAATCTGATCTTGGGGTTGGAACGCGATGCTCATCGTGGTTGCTAGATCGCCCAACTGAATTATTTAAATTCAAATTTCCCAATCTCTGATCAATTAAATATTCCATTCTCTCAAAAATTGAATTAACATTTATCTCAACTGCTCGATTTGAAATTGCTTGTAGCTGTGACCGAGCTGAACGCTGGATGTGTTGATTCGAGTTCTCCGGTTTACGTGCCGTTGAAGATTTAGGTTTTCTACCTCTACCTCCTGAGTTTACCTGACTAGCCGGAGATGCTACATTACTTGATTGTGATTGAGGTATAGTATTATGGGTCTTCTTATTTTTATTACTTTTGGGACCCGTGGCTTGATCTGGCATTATAAATTGGACTAAATCTTTCTGGTGGCATAATTTCTTACAAAAATTACGTTCCTGATGTTCCTGTATAATTTTCTATACACTCCTGATGGAAAAACATGATTACATTTAGTAATTTTAAGCTCTTCTGTTTCTAATAATGCTTTCAAGCAAATTGTACATTCTGCTTCTGGTAGCACACTCCATTCTTCATTACTCCGAATTACTGGCATTTTGATTATTTTTCCACAAAAATTACTTTAGATACTTTATTTAATTTGTTTAAATATATTTTATCATATAACATTTATTTCCCTTGTTTTGAAAGTCAGGCTGAGCAAAATTATGGGTGCGGTACTAATATAGAGGAAGAACTGAACTAATCGATAGTTCAATCTCAGAAATTTATATGTGAAGGGATAGAGAAATCTTGTCGTCCTAGATCTAATCATCTATATCAAAACCAAATCGACAATACTAATTTCAACCAATATGATAAACCGAACTCACTTTGTATCATCGGTCAGAATTCGGGCCTAGCCAAATCTCTGCAGTTCCAGATGAATAAGCAGTCAATTCATGGATATCCGCTGCAACATTTGTTCTATTGTAATTAAAAGAAATGAATGAAATCAATAAACTACAATGCTAACGCCGACATCACAAGCCTATTGTGCTTTCTGGTCGTAAAATCGAAACAATCAAAATTGACGAATTCCAAGAAAAACACAGCCTATAATATACGTCTGTTACTATTTTGTAGAGTTTGCATATGTTTCTAAGTATATTCACCGATGCATGCTTAAGCGCCTTATCACTAGTCAGAACTCGGATTCTCCAAATATCTGCATTCCTAATGAAGAAGTCACTCAAACAACAATCCGTGAATACAAAAAGAAACCGAAATGAAAAGAAAATAAAAATATTTGTTAGCAAAGGATAGGTAAAAGGCTGGGGATTTTATTAAGAGATAGAACAAGAAGTAGAAGAAGGAAAAAGGAACCTGAAATTCTTGAACCCTTCAGTTCAGCCTGAATCCTACAAAAGAAAACACGGTTGAGCGGAGAAACTGTATACAAGTCTAACAGGCCCCACGTTGGGCGCCAAAATTATGTAATGTGCACAACCCGGAATGAATGCAGATCACGTACATCCCCTCTTAATCAAGGAATCTTCTTTGATCCAAGAAGAGGTCAGGTTCAGCCTATATTGGTAGTCTCTCTCGCTGTCCCTAATCATCAGATGTTATGATGGGCAAGACTACCACAAATTAGGCCAAAGCCAACACATCTACATCCAAACAGTCTTTGGGGGGGTTCTTTGGACCAGCATTTCTCAATACACCCGTAGTGCATAAAATAAAACAAAGTCCCTAGAGCACGAATATTACACAATTATTTAACCAAAAGAGATGAACTAGAATGAATAGGGCTTCCAGGACGAAGGAAATAATAACCCGATCTTCATTTGTTGAATTCAAAATATGAACTGATTTTATTTACAAAAGTGTTGTGTATATAAATGATTTCTTAAACTCTAGGAGGCGACATTTGTTCTTAAAAATGCTTATTCTAATGTTCATATTTCATGCTCAGCGTTGGTTACTTGATACCGCGCCGCTGTTATAATCTTAAGTGTTTTCCACAGAGTCTGGATGCATGTTTTGTTTGGTATTAAGCAATAATTGTCATGAATTTTTATGACTTATTTTGTTTATGGTTTTGTTTCGTTTTGTATATTTCTTTGGTCAATCTGATTTGGTGAAGCCAATTCAGATGAACACGATGTTTAATCTTAAACATTCTGCCAAGGGCCGCCAAATGCGACGTTTTGGAATTTATTTTTATAGTTAATTGTCTTATACAAATTTTAATATTATCATTATATTATCATTAGTAAGAAAACTATTGTTAAAGAAGCATGTAAAGTTACATTATGGACGCTCAAAACCTAGTCCCTCCGATGTTTCTTTACCGATTGTAACTGACTTCCTATTCTTACCAATTCCGCTGTATAACTATAAACTTACTAAATTGGCTTCTACTGGATTTTATATTATTTTATATTTGGCATATTACTAATATCGCCCAATGCTTAACAATTTTTGTTTCGGGATATCTACCCACTGCTGATGTGCATTACTTGTTCACTTCTAGCCTTTTTATATGGTGGAAAATTTAAAAAATAACTACTTTTACTTTTCGACTTGTTCCAATCTGATCTTTGCTCCACTTTTTTTAAATATTGCTGATAGCTAAAATTTGAGTTGTTATTTTGCTTATTCTTAGTTTGTACTGGAATATATACCTTTTCTTCCATAGTTTTCACTGTACCTCCAAAGTGAGGTCCTGCCGGGGGGCATAAATTTATTTCTTTATTACTTTGAGAAATTATTTCTTTTACCTCAGGTTTTATCTTACCTCCAAGGTGAGGTCCTGCTGGAGGAGTCAAATGCTGACTTATTTCTTGAATTTTGTTGTTGAGTTTCTTTTGAATTGTATTGTATTTATTTTCACGTTTACCTTTGTTCTTCTCCCAACGCTGTTGCTTACCTGTGACATCTATTGTTGTTGCCACTACGGATTTATTATTTTTCGATTTGGTGCATCCCGAGACGATCCAACCAAATTGAGTATTTTGGCCTAGTAGGCCATCAATCTTTGTAACTCCCCCTTTTAAAATTTGGGTATATACGTTTACCCCCATTATTATATCAACCTTACCAGGTTTATTAAAGGTAGGATCAGCTAATACGTAGGATTGCCATTTTGACATATCCACGTCTACCGTTTTTAATGGAAGAGCTTTCATTAACTTTGGCAACACAATCGCCTCAACCTTAAGATGACTTTTCAAAGAATTTCGCGTCTTCACATCTATTTTTACCTTATATTTTGATTTTTTTGCATTTATTGAGGACACGCCCTTTATTTCTGTATGTTGTTTAATTTTCGGTAATTTTAATATTTGAGCTGCCTCTTCAGACAAAATTGTGCTCTGTGAACCATTATCAATAAGGGCTCTTAGAGTCTTATATCCTCCATTTACATTTTTTACTTGTATTAGAGCTGTGGCCAACAGTGTGGGTTGAGCCGTCACACAAGTATTAACTCTCTCCTGTATTTCTTCAAAATGGAGTAGAGTATGGTGTCCTTTACTGCACAATGAACAGACCATCTCATTAGTGCATTCTTTATTGCTTGAATGCTTCAAGCATCGTGTGCAAAGCTGTACTTTTTTGGCCGTTTCATACCTTTCCATAGGTGTCAAGCCTTTAAATTTATAGCACTTATACGCTTTATGCCCGCCAACTTTGCAAATCGGACAGTTATTTTCAAAAACCCCATATGAAACCACTTTTTGAGGGTTTTTCTCTTCTTTCCTCATGGCACTTAGCGAGCAATATCTTTGCTCCAAGTATTCCATGACATCAGAAAGCATTTGTATCTGCCTTGTTTTTCTAATCTGACTCTCATACAAATGAAGAGCCTCTCTATCAAATTTCCTAAGTATGAGTTGTGCGAATATTACGTCAACTTCATCGGACAAATTTGCTTTAATTTTAATTAAGTGCACTGACTCATTAATTATGTCAATCACTCCTTTTACACTCTTTGCGGATTCATTGCTGATCATGGGTAGACCAACGATCCGACTTAATTGTTCGGAAAATACCCTCCGATTATTTTCATACCGCTTGGTCAACAGTTCCCAAGCGGCATTATAACTGTCAGCTGAACCTGACAATAAATGAGCTACCATGCTCCTCGCTTCGCCCTTTAACGCGGATTTCAAATAATTAAACTTAAGAGTAGGACTCAGATTCTCTCTTTTTTCAATCAATTCCCCAAACAATTCCACAAACAGGTCCCATTCTCTAGGCTCTCCAGAAAATGTGGGTACCTGCATTTTCGGAAACACCGGTAGTTCGTCTCTCACGGTTACATTCTCAGTTTTCAAATCTTTCTGATCGTTTATTTTCTCTTCTAATGCTACCAAGGTATTCTGAAGGTCGAACTCCAATTCTTCTATGACCTCTTTAAACGTTTCATTATATCTGTATAGCTCATCTGTAAAGGCCTGGCACTCCTCTACCTTCCTAAACAAGAATTTTATTTTCTTAATATACATTTCGCCTGTTCTATTGTCTATCGTACGTAAATCTTTGCTCACCATATCCACATATTGCTGGAGCTGACGGACCTTTTCTTCAAATTTTTCCTGGCTAACCTTAGCGTTCTCATTACTGGAGGTCGCATTCCCGCGCGACTCTCCTTTGCTATCATCACCCATTTCTGACATATTCGCTTCTGCTTCAACTAACACCGACTTACTAGTGCCTGGTTTTTCTGCCTCTCCTATGGCTATAATTTTGGCAACTATCGTTAATGCTTCTTCATGTATTTTATTTCTGAAATAATCATGATCGAAATTTGGAGCAGTTTGGATCAATTTTTTGTTATTAGGTATCCATTGATTCCTTATCTGTTTTACTTCCTCTACAACTTTGCTAGTTATGTTTGTAGGATCTAGTGCTTCTAACTGCCTCAACCTGGTATGTAACTCTGCCTGCTTCTCCAACACTTTGCAGCCTTACTAGTGAACATTTTAACTCCGCCAATGGGTAGAGTTCGCCGTTTTTTTTTCTGCGTCGTCTCTCAGCTGCTGTTGTCCAGGGCCTATGGGCTCAGGCGGTACCGGTGCTGGTCAGCGCACCAGACTTCCTTGTATTGGCAGTGTACGTTCTCCAGCGACCCAGGGCACTCTTTGGGGCGCTCTATCAATCTCCTTGCCAGGACTTCTCTAACGTCTTGCGGGCGCCTGCCACCGTCCTTCTCTCGTCTCTGCAACTCTAAGTAGTTGCCTTGCTGCTGATCTGCTGCTTCTTTGTTGCCTACTTGCAACTTAATGTGTATATATACACTAAAAAATTTTTTTTTTTTAACTTTCGATATTAGGGCTTCGAATACGCCACGCACCAACTTTATATTTTTATATTTTTTACCGCTGCCGAAATTATTGCAGTTGCTCGACTAGCCAAACTGCCTTTATATACTCGGTCTCACGCACTTTTTATTTATTAAGCAATATGTTGCTTTTATATTATACTCTGTCTCTTACCACTGGTGGGGGAAAACAAGAGCTTTTTATTTTGCTATTTAGCTGATCTTAGCATTTACACTTGCATAAGAATCCAGACTTTAAGGAGCTGATTCATTCTCTGAGTCTCTTACCACTGGTGGGGGAAAACTACAGAGTTTCTTTTACTCGAAGGACCAAAATGAATAGGGATTCCGGGCGAAGCAAAGAATAACCCAATCTTCATTCGTTGAATTCAAAATATGAACTGATTTTATTTACAAAAGTGTTGTGTATATAAATGATTTCTTAAACTCTAGGAAGCGACATTTGTTCTTAAAAATGCTTATTCTAATGTTTATATTTCATGCTCAGCGTTGGTTACTTGATACCGCGCCGCTGTTATAATCTTAAGTGTTTTCCACAGAGTGTGGATGCATGTTTTGTTTGGTATTAAGCAATAATTGTCATATGAATTTTTATGACTTATTTTGTTTATGGTTTTGTTTCGTTTTGTATATTTCTTTGGTCAATCTGATTTGGTGAAGCCAATTCAGATGAACACGATGTTTAATCTTAAACAAGAAGGATAGAAAAAAATAGTATATTAGTATCGCACGAATAGGGAAGCTATAAGGATGTTATCATAGCTTCGCGTCTAAACCCTCCCAACCAATCATTTTCCTTTCGCAAGATTCTGGAAAATCCCAAAATAATTCAGCTCACCGCTCACATTTCGCTACAAGGAAGCACACACGACTTTTACTCAAACATTACAAATGATTTTTATTCACAAGGGTTACGGAATACCAAAATGCTTCAATAAGTCGGAAACATGATCCGAGTTGACTAAACTAAAATGATGATTCTTATAATATACGATAATCAAATTAAATAATTGGATCATTTCAGGCATCCAAAAGCCAAATTAGGGATAATATGTTTTGTTGTGTTGAATCTTAATTGTAAGGTGGATATATATAAACTTATAGATATTCAAAAATGAAAATGTCAATTGGAATTTGGAAGTCTTCAATTTAAATTACGATATTAATTATAAATAACTGTAGGCTCGCTTACACAGTCAAAGGCGATTCTTAATATCGTTTTAATTTTTTAACAATGATTGGCAATTTTCTTTTTTCTTTAATATTTCGTTTTGGCTTTACGGTACTTGAGAGTTTTTTCTTATTCGCAAAGTATTCGCCATTGAACTCGCTTTCTTTATGCATACAAACAGGGAAATACCAGATCGAACATGATTTTTTCAAGAACTTAGGACTTACCCATCCGTCCGGTTCGTCGTCCGCTGGATGATGCTTAGGAATAAAATTTTAGGTTCAATCAAGCGTCTGGCATTCCTATGCAACAAATTCGGTCTAAGAGATTTTCAATCCGCAACGAAGAAACTTTCTCTGCCCGTATCCTATTCGGGCGGCTATTCCAAGCTGGTTGACTTTGTCGAAATGTCTCTGTGCCCTTCACGGTGTGCAGCTTATAAGCCCACGGTGTCTCAAAAATTATCCCTGGCCAATTCTCCGAATTCAAATATAAAATTCCTTGCTTAGGCTTTCAGCATTCAATTTGATCATGGCTAAGTTTCCAAAATAACTTATTAGAAACTTCCAAAGATTTAAATATCCACAAAAATTAACTTACGATAATAAGATTCACAAAACTTTATAATAGTTGTTGTCCTAGATGCTCCAGATTTATATTTAATTAATGATTCGGCTTGATGGCCAAGAAAATTTCAGATTTAAATTTTTATATATTTTTTCTGGAGGAGCAGCGTGGTTTAGGCGTCTAGCCAGGGCGGAAGTTCGTCAGAAAAGAGTGTGACCAATGCATGCGATCGCGCATGATGCCACTTCGCTAGGGTTGCACTAGTAAAACTATCGAACTTCTAAGCTCAGCTGATCATTTTTAACGACACAATTACCCACCACTTACTGAAATACAAACTAACGCCTTAAAATTTAAAAATAAAACTAACGGCAGAAACTGGGCACTACAATTCCACCAGATTTTGTACATTAAGTTCTGACGTTTGAAGCTTTGAAGTTGCGAACATGCTTCGACAAAGTTGGTGGCATTGTCACAATAAATCCTTTTGGGTATGCCACGTCGACCGATGAATCGCTTCAAACAGAGAATAAAATTATTAGCAGAGAGGTCTGTTCCACACTGTTAAACGCAGAATCGCTATCAGAACCTTAGCTCCCGCGTGAAGGTTTCGCAAATGAATAATGGCATTCTAGCGTCCGGTGGTTTGTCAGCCATGGCAAGACGGCCTCCAACACGGATAAGTCCAATATTTCGAGGACCGATCTGTTCATGTGATATGAATGGCAGACTTCGTCCTGCTTGTACGTCCTTTAGTTCTTTCGCAAACACATCACTCTGAATGGAAAAGATTATACGATTAAAAGCCAATTAAATTCATCTACAGAAATGCTTTTTGTAGCACTTATCGTATTATTGCGATTAATAGGAACTCGGTTGAAAACTCGTCAAACGTATGCGAAGTCTCTCACAATCATACGAAACGATGATAGTCTACTAATGATCTGCTCAACTATGCTCTTTTCTTTATAACTAGTGCTACATTTCAATACAAGGGTCTTTCGCAATTCTAACTCTTTGGGCTCGAACTCTGTCTTTCTTTAAGATTTCGGCCAATCTAATGTATCAAATGCTAAGAACTTTGGTCCATGAAACCAAATTGTCTGCATCAAATCGCGAGCTGCGCATCCACGTGAAACAATGTCGGCTGGATTATCCTTTCCAGGCACGTGACTCCAAATGATATCCTGCGATTGAGTTTGTATGGTTGATACGCGATTGTCAATAAAGCATTTAAGAGTTGATGGGTGCATTTTAATCCAATGAAGAACGACAGTTGAATCTGTCAAAAAAAATGTTTTGCTGACCAGAGAATTGAATTTGTGTTTGATTTTAGTCCATGTTTGGCAGAGTAGAACGGAAGCACAAAGCTCTAAACGAGGCATACTTTGTGGTATACTCTCGATCAATGAAGTTACATATTTTCCGTTGTCAAATTCCCTTGCGTATATGCAACATCCATACGCTCGATTTGAGGCATTCGATTGATTTCACACTTATTTTTTGGTGATGTGTTAACAAATCGATTCACGCGTACAATGTGAAGTTGTTGCCATCTAGTCTGTAAGATCTCTGGCAACGGGTCGTCCCAGTCCAAGCGATCGATCCACAATTCTTGGATCAGGATTTTGTAGCGTACTATGACTGTCGCTAATAATCCTAGTAGGTCATAGAGCCTGGCCATGATCGATACTATTTTTCGCTTTGTTGGTATTGCAGTTAATGGAATATCAAATCGAAATAATATAAGATCTTCATTTTTCAGCCACGACATGCCAAGAGCCTTGGTGACATCACTATTGTCAATATTCAGATTATATTCATAATCTGTTGGTGCGCCACTGAAATTCAACTTTGTCAATTCTAAGCCTACCTTGCAGAGCAACTTGGTAACTTCATTCGTCTTAGCATTGAGTCCTTCGTTTGAGTCAGCTCCATAAAGTAGATCGTCGACGTACATATTCTCCGCTAATACAGCAGATCCAATTGGAAATAATTCTTTATACGCCGCTGATAAGAATTTTAAGGACCTGTTTGCGAGAAATGGAGCACACGACATCCCATAGGTAACAGTATTCAATTGAATTAGTTAAAGAGGTTCTTGCGGTGACTTCCTACACAAGATTTGTTGAAAACTTCTATCCTCAGGTGCGACGAGAAATTGTCTGTACATTTTTGTTATGTCAGCGGTAATGGCATGACGGTACAAACGAAACGAGAGTAATGTTAGGATCAGATCTTCTTGAATAGTAGGACCAACCATGAGTATATCATTTAATGATATATTTGATGATGATTTAGACGAAGCGTCAAATACTACGCGAAGTTTAGTTGATAAGCTTTGCGGTCTAAGAAGACAATGGTGAGGAATAATCTAATGATTTCCCGGTTGCAAATGGTCTAACGACGATGCCTCCATGTGATTCAACTTTTCTTTAATTGGTGTTGAGATGCAAGCCGTCTTTCGAGTTGGAGAAAACGTCTTTTTGCACAGGAGATCGAGTCTCCAAGTTGTTCAGACGATTCCTTCAAAGGCAACCGAACCTGTATGCGCATTGAATCCAGGAATTGTGAGTGCACCTAACGAAATCTCTTTATTTTCAATTCCATGTATTTTATCCATTTTCAAAACCTTTCTAATAATATGTTAAGGTCTTGCTGTTGCGTTAAATTACAAGTGTAGTGTTGAGTTGATTGGGGTTCAGAGATCTTACCCCCGACGATCCATCCTAATGCAGTTTCCACTAGATGAGGAAGACCAATACCTAAACTAATTTTACCCGTCTTAAGTAGATCAAAAAATTCTTTTACGCTAAGCAATAAATCTACCTTTCCGGGCTTATAAAAGAATGGGTCGGCTAACTCAATTTCTTTTGGAATGGCCCAATTTGACTCATCTAGTCTCTTTTCAGGCTGAGAGATATAGATTTAGTCACGATAAACTCCATATTCCATTCGTCTGCAGATATTCTTGAACGAATTTTGGTAGATACGGAATGTTTCATATGAGTACGTATTTCACCGATTCCATTAATCTCATAGTGATCGTAACGAAACGAAAGCTGAAGCCTTTTGGATAATTTTTCAGTTATAAATGTAAGCTCAGAGCACGAATCAAGTAATGCTCTTGCGAACTGAAACCCACCAAGAGTGTCTTGAATAAGAACGATTGCTGTTGGAAGCAATCCCCGCCGAGCTTGGCGAGTCAACATCGATGTTGCAAATGTTTTACTTTCGTCATGCGAATTATGAATGATGAACTAATCTTCTGGTTTTTCCTTTTCACTTGCGCCGATGTGCCGTAATATGATTGCCTTTGTTTCGATAAAAAGGTTTTCTATCTCTTCCCGATTCGAGTTTGCTGGTTAAAACTTGTAATGCCTGTTTAAAATACGACTCAACAATTTGAGACTGACAATCTAATATAATAGGGTCATTTTCAAGATCGATTCTAGCTCTCAAACTTTCAATATTAGATTGCAGTTGATTCCGTTGTTGTCTAAGAGGTAGGAGCTGCGTTTCAAATGGTGGAGACATTTTGGGCCCTTAACGAAAGAAATGTTAGCATGTGTTAAAGCTTACGAGCAGGGACCGTAATCATTATAAGTTATATTAAAAAACTTATTTGATAATCATTACATTTCAATTTTTTGCAATTTTCTTCAAAAAAGATAATTAATTTTGAGTAATTTAATAAGAATTATCCATAAAAATCTTTTTTGATCAAAAAAAAATAAAAATAAAAAATAATGATTAAAAATGATTTTTATTTTTTTCGCTCAAAATAAAACTCACTTTTGAAAAACGGCTTCCATGTTAAGTATTTTCATAATATTCTTGCACATCTTTAAAAAGGAGTTCAAGGGTAGTCCTTGAATAAAATTTTTTTTTTTGCATTAGTATTAATACCAATTTTATCATTGTTTTCATTTTTCATACATTTGTCAAAAGCTAAAGCTGATGATTTTTATTTTTTTCGCTCAAAATAAAACTCACTTTTAAAAAACGTATAATTTGGTGCTTTGGACTCTTACAAGTGTCACATTCTATTGCCTCTATCGAAACGTTGGGCAATCTTGATAACGCGTCAGGAATCAAGTGTTCTTTTCCTTTCCTATGCGACATATTAAACTTGCAAGCGAAAAATCCATCGAGCTAATCTCCCAGAAACGTTTTGTTGACGCATTAGCCACAATAAACTAGAGTGATCAGTAACTTCTTCAAATTCTTGTAATTCCAAATAACACCTAATTATACCATACACCCATAGGGTGAAATGGTATATTAAAGTCGCTAAAATGTATGTAACAGGCAGAAGGAAGCTTTTCCGACCCCATAAAGTATATATATTCTTGATCAGCATCAACAGCCGAGACGATCTAGCCATGTCCGTCTGTCCGTCCGTCCGTCCGTCCGTCCGTCCGTCCGTCCGTCCGTCCGTCCGTCCGTCCGTCCGTCCGTCTGTATGAACACCTAGATCTCGGAGACTATAAGAGCTAGAGCCACCAAATTTGGTATGTAGACTCGTGTCATATGTACGCTTATCGAGTTTGTTTCAAATTTTTGCCACGCCCCCTACCGCCCCCGCAAATGATATAAAACCGATTTTCTCAAACACTATAGCAACTAGAGGCACAAAATTTGGTATGTATATTTGCTAAGTAAATGCGCACATTTTATATTTGTAAAATTTTTGCCACGCCCCCTACCGCCCCCGCAAATGATATAAAACCGATTTTCTCAAACACTATAGCAACTAGAGACACAAAATTTGGTATGTATATTTGCTTAGTAAATGCGCACATTTTGTATTTATAAAAATTTTGCCACGCCCCCTACCGCCCCCGCAAATCAAATAAAACCGATTTTCTCAAAACCTATTTTAGCTAGAGACACCATAGTTGGTATAAATATTTGCTTAGTAATTGCGCACAGTTTTGATGTGAAAAGATTTTGCCACGCCCCCCTCCGCCCCCGTAATTTGAAAAAACTCGATTATCTCCCGTAATTTTCTACCTTGTGCAATCAAAATTAGCACACTTAAATTTGATACTAATATCAAGCAAAATACCAAATTTGATCAAAATCGGAATAAAAATAGTCAAGTTATGCATATAAACGTTTTTCCATATGGCCGGAAGTGGCCGTTGGCTGGTGGGGGCGCTAGGGTGCTCGAATGTTTGAGTGAGCGAAATACTAAGATATGCTTCTAAAAAGCATGCAAACAGATTTTTTTAAAAATACGAAAATGCATTGGTTATTATAAATTTAAAATATTTGTTTTACTGGTGTATGGTATATCCAAGTCGGCGAGACGACTTACTTACTTCATTTTTTCGATAGACAGTATAACAGCTAAAAATTCGCGTTTAGTAACACTATAATTGTGTTGCGTACGACTTAACTGTTTAGACATGAGAGCATTAGGTTTCTCTTCCTCTGCGTCTGATACCATAATCGCTGACATCACAGTGTAAGAAAAATTTCTTATTAAAGTCCGGGTTTTGTAGGATAGGGGCAGAAGTTAATAGATCCTTCAACTTATTCATAGAAGCTTGAGCTTCCGGAGTCCAAAAAAAATTTCTTTTTGTTGAAAACAGTTCTGTTATAGGATAAGTGAGTTCAGCAAAATTCGGTATAAAACGGCGATACCAACCGCAAACTCAAAGAAATCCTCTAGTTTGTTTTGTAGGCATTACCTAGTCATACATTTATAAGTCCCACAGTGGATCCTCACACTACCAAGCTATCTCTAATGTATACATTTATAAGTTCTCACACTACCAAGCTATCTCTATTATCTACATTTATAAGTACCACACACATACATGTAACCATTTAGAATAAGCTAGCTATAAGAAAACTCAATAAATCAGTTCTTGTGAGACATTCGAAAAGTACAGACGTGTACTACAAATTCAGAAGTGGGATAACAGTGGAAAAAAATATTTTTTTTTTATTGCAAAATCACACAGCCTACAAAGTGTCTGAAATAAATCAAGAACTTTTATTGTTTTTTTTAAACCTCTAAATGGAAACAATTAAATTAAATAAGTACAGCGCAACCCAGTTGCGAAAGTGGCTGGAGAATTTAGGCCCCCAAAAAAAGTGTAACTAAAGCGGCATTGGCCGCACGACTCAACCGGGTGCCACCCGAATCCCCAGGATCATGCCCACCTCCGCATGGCATGGACGAACCATATCTAGATGTCGAAGCCGATCAGCAAACTCCAGATGAAATCGAAGGCGCCGTTGGTGGCATTGAACTCAGCAACGAGAGTGAGCAGGACAGTGATGACGCGCAGTTTGAACTCAATCACGACGTTTGCGCCGCTGCAGTCTGTAATGAGCGTTTGCGAGATTGCGACGACGCGCCTTTCGTGCGCAAAACTGATTTTCTTGGTGAGCAACCGAACGAGCGAGACGGAGAGATAGGAACGTCACAAAAAAGCCCGCCTGAATCGGTTACAGAGTTGGAACTTTTGCGATGCGAAACAATGTGACCGTATCTAATTTTCCAAACCCTGTAACCAACACTGGTCACAACAGCGTTGTCGGCACTAGACAGCCCAGCAGTGAGCAAAACAATGTTGCCATATCTGAAGTTGGTAACATCAACAATGCGAACTTATTGTTGAGATGCAAGCCGTCTTTCGAGTTGGAGAAAACGTCTTTTTGCACAGGAGATCGAGTCTCCAAGTTGTTCAGACGATTCCTTCAAAGGCAACCGAACCTGTATGCGCATTGAATCCAGGAATTGTGAGTGCACCTAACGAAATCTCTTTATTTTCAATTCCATGTATTTTATCCATTTTCAAAACCTTTCTAATAATATGGTAAGGTCTTGCTGTTGCGTTAAATTACAAGTGTAGTGTTGAGTTGATTGGGGTTCAGAGATCTTACCCCCGACGATCCATCCTAATGCAGTTTCCACTAGATGAGGAAGACCAATACCTAAACTAATTTTACCCGTCTTAAGTAGATCAAAAAATTCTTTTACGCTAAGCAATAAATCTACCTTTCCGGGCTTATAAAAGAATGGGTCGGCTAACTCAATTTCTTTTGGAATGGCCCAATTTGACTCATCTAGTCTCTTTTCAGGCTGAGAGATATAGATTTAGTCACGATAAACTCCATATTCCATTCGTCTGCAGATATTCTTGAACGAATTTTGGTAGATACGGAATGTTTCATATGAGTACGTATTTCACCGATTCCATTAATCTCATAGTGATCGTAACGAAACGAAAGCTGAAGCCTTTTGGCTAATTTTTCAGTTATAAATGTAAGCTCAGAGCACGAATCAAGTAATGCTCTTGCGAACTGAAACCCACCAAGAGTGTCTTGAATAAGAACGATTGCTGTTGGAAGCAATCCCCGCCGAGCTTGGCGAGTCAACATCGATGTTGCAAATGTTTTACTTTCGTCATGCGAATTATGAATGATGAACTAATCTTCTGGTTTTTCCTTTTCACTTGCGCCGATGTGCCGTAATATGATTGCCTTTGTTTCGATAAAAAGGTTTTCTATCTCTTCCCGATTCGAGTTTGCTGGTTAAAACTTGTAATGCCTGTTTAAAATACGACTCAACAATTTGAGACTGACAATCTAATATAATAGGGTCATTTTCAAGATCGATTCTAGCTCTCAAACTTTCAATATTAGATTGCAGTTGATTCCGTTGTTGTCTAAGAGGTAGGAGCTGCGTTTCAAATGGTGGAGACATTTTGGGCCCTTAACGAAAGAAATGTTAGCATGTGTTAAAGCTTACGAGCAGGGACCGTAATCATTATAAGTTATATTAAAAAACTTATTTGATAATCATTACATTTCAATTTTTGCAATTTTCTTCAAAAAAGATAATTAATTTTGAGTAATTTAATAAGAATTATCCATAAAAATCTTTTTTGATCAAAAAAAAATAAAAATAAAAAATAATGATTAAAAATGATTTTTATTTTTTTCGCTCAAAATAAAACTCACTTTTGAAAAACGGCTTCCATGTTAAATATTTTCATAATATTCTTGCACATCCTTAAAAAGGAGTTCAAGGGTAGTCCTTGAATAAAATTTTTTTTTTTTGCATTAGTATTAATACCAATTTTATCATTGTTTTCATTTTTCATACATTTGTCAAAAGCTAAAGCTGATGATTTTTATTTTTTTCGCTCAAAATAAAACTCACTTTTAAAAAACGTATAATTTGGTGCTTTGGACTCTTACAAGTGTCACATTCTATTGCCTCTAACGAAACGTTGGGCAATCTTGATAACGCGTCAGGAATCAAGAGTTCTTTTCCTTTCCTATGCGACATATTAAACTTGCAAGCGAAAAATCCATCGAGCTAATCTCCCAGAAACGTTTTGTTGACGCATTAGCCACAATAAACTAGAGTGATCAGTAACTTCTTCAAATTCTTGTAATTCCAAATAACACCAAATTTTTTTATAGACAGTATAACAGCAAAAAATAAACTTTTTGTTTTATTATATTTTTTTTGTGTTCGGCTTAACTTTTTTGTTTTGAAACAATAGGTTTTTTTTCCTCTCCCCCTTTTTTTCCTTCCTTACTCCCTCCCCATATAAAAATTATTTTTTTTTTTAATTTTTTTTTTTTTTGGTTAGGGATTAATTAATTTTTTACTTTTTTTTTTTTTTATAAATTTTCCTTTTCCAAAACAAAATTTTTTTTTTTAATAATTTTTTTTTAATTTATTTAATAAAAAAAAAAAAAATAATAAAATAAAAAAACAAACCCCAAACCCAAAAAAAAAAAAAATTTTTTTTTTTTTTTTTAGGTATTAATTTATTTTTAAATTATAAATAACCAACCCCAACCCCCCCCCCCAAGCTATCTATATAACTATTTTGAAGTATACATTTATAAGTTCTCACACCAAGCTATCTCTATTATCTACATTTATAAGTCCCACACACATACATGTAACCATTTAGAATAAGCTAGCTATAAGAAAACTCAATAAATCAGTTCTTGTGCGACAATCGAAAAGTACAGACGTGTACCACAATTTCCGAAGTGGGATAACAGTGAAAAAAAAAAGTTTTTTTTTTTTTTCATTGCAAAATCACACAGCCTACAAAGTGTCTGAAATAACACAAGAACTTTTATTGTTTTTTTAAACATCTAAATGGAAACAATTGAATTAAATAAGTACAGCGCAACCCAGTTGCGAAAGTGGCTGGAGAATTTAGGCCTCCGGGTGCCACCTGAAGCCCGAGGATCATGCCCACCTCCGGATGGCATGGACGAACAGTATCTAGATGTCAAAGAAACCGATCAGCAAATTCCAGATAAAATCGAAGGCGCCGTTGGTGGCATAGAACTCAGCAACGAGAGTGAGCAGGACAGTGATGACGCGCAGTTTGAACTCAATCACGACGTTGGCGCCGCTGCAGTCTGTAATGAGCGTGAGCGAGATGGCGACGACGCGCCTTTCGCGCGCGTAACTGAACCGAACGAGCGAGACGGAGAGATAGGAACGTCACAAAAAAGCCCGGCTGAATCGGTTACAGAGTTGGAACTCTTGCGTCGCCAATTGGAACTCATCCAAATAGAAAACATGCTTCTTAAGAAATCCAATTCGATGCGAAACAATGTGACCGTATCTAATTTGCCAAACCCGGTAACCAACACTGGTCACAACAGCGTTGTCGGCACTAGACAGCCCAGCAGTGAGCAAAACAATGTTGCCATATCTGAAGTTGGTAACATCAACAATGCGAACTTATTTTCAAGGAAAAACTCTGAATTTGTCATGGTAAAGGAAATGCTCCCAATATTCGACGGCGCAGTGGAAGCAAAAGTTAATATTTGGATCGGTCAGCTGAACGCCGTGGCTAAGATGTACGATCTCAATGACGAAGTCGTTCGCACACTAATTATGTCAAAATTGAAAGATCGTGCCCAGGTCTGGCTATACTCCAACGAAAAATTATTGACTATGCCGGTGACGCAGCTGTTAAATCAAATGGCAAACGCTTTTCAAATTAAGGAAAGCAAAATAATGTTGCGTCGCAAATTCCAGGACCGGAAATGGAAGACCACCGAAAATTTTTCGGCATATTTCAAGGAGAAGATCCTTCTGGCAGCAGAAATCCAAATGGATGATGAGGAATTAATCGACAATATCATCGAGGGAATTCCCGATGATCAACTGAAACAGCAGGCCCACATGCAATGCTTCGTCACGACTCAACATCTATTGCAGGCTTTCCATAAAGTTACCTTGCGTAAGCGTACGCAGGTTATTGAAAAATCGAGGATGGCTGTCAAGGACGACTCTTCTAAGGTCGGAAGATGCTTCAACTGTAACTCAATCGGACATTTTGCGGCCGATTGCAACAAACCGAAGCGAGAGTATGGAGCCTGCTACGCATGTGGCAGCCTGGACCATTTGGTATCGAAATGCAGCGAGAGAAAAAAGGAGTGTAAAAACGAATTTGTAAGATTGCTTCAGATAAATTTTAATCCTAAGACTAAAAAATGTTTGTTTCTATAATGCCTGATCGATTTCGGGAGTCCAATTAGTTTTATCAAATACTTTTACATTGAAAAAATATTGAATCACGTCAACTTTGAAGTCAATGAAGACAATACCACTTACTTTGGGTTAAATAACAGTCCTTTAAATGTACTGTGAAAAATTACATGTGTTGTTATTATGAATAAAGAAAGAATTTGCGTTGAATTACTAGTTGTGACAAACGGATCGATGGCATTTAACGTCGTGTTAGGCAGAGATTTCTTAAGAAATGGTAATTTCGAATTTGTAACTAAAAACGATCGGCATAATGAAAATGATAGATGTACAAATGATCGACCGAATGAAAATGATAGATGTAAAAATGATCGACCTAATGAAAATGATAGATGTCAAAATAATGAAAAGAATACTTGTAAAAATGACCGACTTGCTAAAAGTGATAGTATAAAAATTAATCAAATGAACGAAAAGGATAGCACTGAAATTATAGAAAGAAACGATAGAATTTATACAAATGTAAAAATAGTAAATAATGATCGTAGAGATGATGTTCTTAAAAATGAAAAGGTTAATGATAGTAGTGCGAAGCAGGAATGTCAAGAAAATACAAAAAGATCGGTCGAAAATTTAGAGTATGAGAAGAATGAACAGTCAGCGCTTGATGGTAGTGAAGGTAGTTCACTGAAAATCAACGATAATTGTAACGTTAGATTAAGAAACTAAATCATAGATATTTTTAGTCAGTTTTATATCAAAGTCAAAAGACCAGAGCATCCGTCAGTTAAATGGGAAATGAAACTGAACTTCGAGAACACGAAACCCTTTAATTATCCCCCGAGACGTTTGTCATTTGCAGAGAAAGCACAAGTCCAAAACATGCTAGATGAGTACATTAAAAATGGAATTATACGAGTAAGCGAGTCAGAGTATGCATCACCAATAGTACTTGTTAAAAAGAAATCCGGAGAACTTAGAATGTGTGTAGATTACCGAACCCTTAACAAAAACATGCTTAAAGACAATTACCCCACACCTTTAAACTTTCGGAAAAGAAAGTGTTCACCAAGTTAGACTTAAAAAATGGCTTCTTTCACGTCTTTATGCACGAAGACTCTATCAAGTATACGGCGTTTACAACACGGATGGGTCAATACGAATGGCTTCGAATGCCATTTGGACTACGAAACGCACCCGCAGTTTTTCAAAGACATGTTAACAAAATTTTTGCTGATTTAGTTCGAGAAGACAAAGTTTTAATTTACATGGATGACATATTGATAGCAACAAAGGATAGTAAAAGCCATTTAGAAATATTAACAGAAGTTTTCAAACGTTTAGTTGCCAACAAACTTGAATTAAGAATTGACAAGTGCGAATTTCTTCAGGAAGAAATTAAATATTTGGGATACGTGATAACAGGAGACGGCATCAAGCCAGATCCAAACGGATTACAGGCAGTTAGCAATTTTCCAGTACCGATTAAAACACATGAGGTACAGAGTTTCCTAGGGTTTTGCTCTTATTTTCGTCGATTTGTTAAAGATTTTTCAACAATAGCAAAACCATTGTACGATCTGGTAAGAAAAGATAGAAAATTTGAGTTTGGTGGTAAAGAATTATAATGTTTTAAAAAATTAAAAAGAAATTTGCTAGAAGCCCCTATACTTGCTTTGTACAACCCGACTGACCAAACTGAGCTACACTGCGACGCTAGCGCCCTTGGCTTTGGTTCAATGCTTATGCAGAGGAAGAAAGATAATAAGATGCACCTAGTGTTCTATTTTTCTAGGCGTACAACAGATGTAGAAGCCAAGTACCATAGTTTCGAACTTGAGACATTAGCCGTGGTGTATTCATTGAAACGTTTTAGAATATATCTTCAAGGAATAGAATTCAAGATAGTCACGGACTGTAGTGCACTTACATTAGCACTCAATAAGAAAGAACTTTCTCCCAGAATAGCTCGATGGGCTCTTCTTCTTCAAGACTATGACTATACCTTAGAGCACCGAGCCGGAAAACGCATGCAGCACGTTGATGCGCTTAGCAGAAACGTATCTCACGTAGATCTCACGTAATCTCAAAGTAGAGATGAGAAAATTAAAGAAATTCTAACGAATCTACAGAATACAGAACACAAAGATTATGAAATGCGTAATGGCATAGTGTACAGAAAGAAAGATAAGGAATCTCTCTTATTTTATGTCCCGAAAGAAATGGAAATGTTATCACGATCAGTTAGCCCATATCGGAGTAGACAAAATGGTAGATGTTATTTCGAAAAGCTATTGGTTCCCTAGCGTTAAAGAAAAATGCAAACAGCACGTACAAAATTGTCTAAAATGTATATCTTATTCAGATAAAAGTGGAAAAGAGGAAGGCTTTCTGCATAACATTCCTAAGCAAACGTTCCCTTTGATGTTATACACATAGATCACTATGGTCGAATAGATAAGAGCAGATCTATCAAGCACATATTAGTAGTAATCGATGCTTTCACAAAGTTCGTTCGTCTGTACCCAGCAAAAACCACAAAGTCGAAGGAGGCAGTATTAGCAATATTAGCATATAGTAGACCCAAATGCGTTATTTCTGATCGAGAAACTTGCTTCACATCAAAAGAATTTGAAGATTTTTTGATCGAAAATGAAATTAAACACATAAAAATCGCTACAGGATCTCCGCAAGCCAACGGACAAGTAGAAAGGGTGAATAGAAGTTTGGGTCCAATGATCGCTAAACTGACTGAGCCAGACAAAGGATTGTATTGGGACACAATCTTAGAAACAGTTGAATATGCACTTAACAACACGTTACAAAGGTCAATTAGTCAGCATCCAAGTAAAGTTTTGTTCGGAGTTACACAAAGAGGAAAGGTTATAGATGCATTGAAAATTAGCTTAGATGAATTAAATAAAATATGCATAGATAGAAACTTGGATAAAACAAGACAGGAGGCGGGTAAGAGTATAGAAAAAGTACAAACGTATAACAAGCTAAAAGTAGACTCTAAAAGAAAAGATCCCGCTAAGTATAAGGCAGACGATTTGGTTATGGTTAGGAATTTCGACTCACATATAGGAGCGTCTAAAAAACTTATTCCCAAGTTCAAAGGTCCGTACAGAATGACAAAAGTGCTGCGCAATGATAGATATGTCTTGGAGGATGTTGAGGGTTTTCAGCAAACCAGACTTCCTTATAGAGGAGTATGGGCCATAGGAAACGTACGGCCATGGTTAAGCAATTCAAATAGCTAAGAGATCGGGAGCTCTCTGGTCAGGATGGCCGAGTTGTAGGCATCACCTGGTCATACATTTATAAGTCCCACAGTGGATCCTCACACTACCAAGCTATCTCTATGTAACCATTTAGAATAAGCTAGCTATAAGAAAACTCAATAAATCAGTTCTTGTGCGACAATCGAAAAGTACAGACGTGTACCACAGTTTCAAATTCCTAGGTGGTGGCCAATTTTATAATACCTTCAATTTTTAAGGAACCGGTCAGGTTACTTTTCTTTTTTTTTAATTTTTTTAATTAATTTATTTTTGCGACACAAAACAGACTTTTCTTTATGTTAATGGACAGGTTAGCTTTCCGAAATTGCTTCGCTTTTTTTTTTAAAACCGAAAGGTTGAGATGAGAAATTTTCTGAAATTATACACAAATCATCCAAATAGCAAAAAACACAATGGTGAAGGTCAGCAGGGACTACTTCATCGATTAGACGACTCATAGTAGATGTGGCATTACAAAGGCCGAAAGGTATAACTTTTAATTGATATAACGGTGTCTGAGGTACAGAGTTTACTAGGGTTGTGCTCTTTTTTTCGTCGATTTGTTAAAGATTTTTCAACAATAACAAAACCATTGTACGATCTGGTAAGAAAAGATAGAAAATTTAAGTTCGGTGGTAAAGAATTAGAATGTTTTAAAAATTAAATATCAAAGAAGCTAACATCGGCTGTGCCGAAGTTTATATACCCTTGCAGTCCATGGCCATAATATTTTTACATGTTCCAAACTCTTCTGTATCTCAATTCATTAATGCACAGAACCTTTCAAATATCATTTCAATTTCTTCTTCTTCTTCCCCATCCCCTTTTACACGCATGCCGCGACGACGCATACGCACAGACGGACGGACAGACTGACATGGCTGTATCAACTCAGCTTCTCATGCTGATCAAGAATATATGTACTTTATATGGTCGGAAATGTCTTCTTCTGTGTGTTACAAACATCTGACCAATTTTATAATACCCTCTGCAACGGTATAAAAAGAAATTTGCTAGAAGCCCCTATACTTGCTTTGTACAACCCGACTGACCAAACAGAGCTACACTGTGACACTAGCGCCCTTGGCTTTGGTTCAATGCTTTTGCAGAGGAAGAAAGATATTATTATGATGCACCCAGTAGTTCTATTTTTCTAGGCGTACAACATGTTTGTTTTAGAAGCCTGATAGTACCATAGTTTTATCGAACTCTGTGACATTAGCCGTAGTGTATTCATTTGAAACGTTTTAGAATATATCTTCTTAAGGAATGAGAACACGAACCCTTTAATTAGCCTGGGAAAGATTTCTGTTTTGTCATTTGCAGAGAAAGATTTACAAGTCCAAAACATGATAGATGAGTACATTAAAAATGGATTTATACGAGTAGTACTTAGTATATGGCGTTTACCTATGGGTACCAATAGCGAATGGCATAATGAAAATGATAGATGTACAAATGATCTACCTAATGAAAATGATAGATGTAAAAATGATCGGCATAATGAAAATGATACCTGTAAAAATGATCGACCTAATGAAAATGATATATGCCAAAATAATGAAAAGAATACTTGTAAAAATGACCGACTTGCTAAAAGTGATAATATAAAAATTAAATAAATTAACGAAAAGGATAGCACTGAAACGAATAGAATTTCTGAGAATGATGGCATACAAACTAAAAGAGTTAGAAAGAATAACAATGTTAAAGCAAAACTTTCGGAAAATAAGGCGGTTGAAAGGAAAGAAATTATAGAAAGAAACGGTAGAAATTATACAAATTCGCTGAAAATCAACGATAATTGTAACGTTAGGTTAAGAAAGGAACTCATAAATATTTTTAGTCAGTTTTATGTCAAAGTCAAAAGACCAGAGCATCCGTCAGTTAAATGGGAAATGAAACTGAACTTTGAGAACGTTTTAATTATCCCCCGAGACGTTTGTCATTTGCAGAGAAAGCACAAGTTAGATGAGTACATTAAAAGTGGAATTATACGAGTAAGCGAGTCAGTGCACGCATCACCAATAGTACTTGTTAAAAAGAAATCCGGAGAACTTAGAATGTGTGTAGATTATCGAACCCTTAACAAAAACATGCTTAAAGACAATTACCCCACACCTTTAATAGATGATCTTATAGACAAAGTTTCGGAAAAGAAAGTGTTCACCAAGTTAGACTTAAAAAATGGCTTCTTTTACGTCTTTAGGCACGAAGTCTCTATCAAGTATACGGCGTTTACAACACCGATGGGTCAATACGAATGGCTTCGAATGCCATTTGGACTACGAAACGCACCCGCAGTTTTTCAAAGATATGTTAACAAAATTTTTGCTGATTTAGAGAAGACAAGGTTTTAATTTACATGGACAACATATTAATAGCAACAAAGGATAGTAAAAGCCATTTAGAAATATTAACAGAAGTTTTCAAACGTTTAGTTGCCAACAAGCTTGAATTAAGAATTGACAAGTGCGAATTCCTTCAGGATCAAGCCAGATCCAAAAGGATTACAGGCAGTTAGCAATTTTCCAGTACCGATTAAAACACATGAGGTAGGGGTTATGCTCCTATTTTCCTAGGGTTATGCTCCTATTTTCGACGATTCGTCAAAAATTGTTCAACAAAATCAAAACCATTGTATAATCTTGTGAGAAAAGATAGAAAATTTGAGTTCGGTGGTAAAGAATGTTTTGAAAAATTAAAAAGAAATTTGCTAGAAGCCCCTATACTTGCTTTGTACAACCCGACTGACCAAACAGCGCTACACTGTGACGCTAGCGCCCTTGGCTTTGGTTCAATGCTTTTGCAGAGGAAGAAAGATAATAAAATGCACCCAGTGTTCTATTTTTCAAGGCGTACAACAGATGTAGAAGCCAAGTACCATAGTTTCGAACTCGAGACATTAGCCGTAGTGTATTCATTGAAACGTTTTAGAATATATCTTCAAGGAATAGAGTTCAAGATAGTCACGGACTGTAGTGCACTTACGTTAGCACTCAATAAAAAAGAACTTTCTCCCAGAATAGCTTGATGGGCTCTTCTTCTTCAAGACTATGACTATACCTTAGAGCACCGAGCTGGAAAGCGCATGCAGCACGTTGATGCGCTTAGCAGAAACACACATATACTCACCATCGATTCCAATTCATTCGAAGAGAACCTGATTATTTGTCAAAGTAGAGATGAGAAAATTAAAGAAATTCTAATGAAACTACAGAATACAGAACACAAAGATTATGAAATGCGTAATGGCATAGTGTACAGAAAGAAAGCTAAGGAATCTCTTTTATTTTATGTCCCGAAAGAAATGGAAAATCATGTCATGTATAGTTATCACGATCAGTTAGCCCATATTGGAGTAGACAAAGCCAACGGACAAGTAGAAAGGGTGAATAGAAGTTTGGGTGCAATGATTGCCAAACTGACTGAGCCAGACAAAGGATTGTTTGGGACACAATCTTAGAAACAGTTGAATATGCACTTAACAACACGTTACAAAGGTCAATTAGTCAGCATCCAAGTAAAGTTTTGTTCGGAGTTACACAAAGAGAAGAGGTTATAGCTTAGCTTAGATGAATTAAATAAAATAAGCATAGATAGAAACTTGGATAGAACAAGACAGGAGGCGGGTAAGAGTATAGAAAAAGTACAAACGTATAACAAGCTAAAAGTAGACTCTAAAAGAAAAGATCCCGTTAAGTATAAGGCAGACGATTTGGTTATGGCTAGGAATTTCGACTCACATATAGGAGTATCTAAAAAACTCATTTCCAAGTTCAAAGGTCCGTATAGAGTGACAAAAGTGCTGCGCAATTATAGATATGTTTTTTTTAGGATGTTGAAGGTTTTCAGCAAACCAGACTTCCTTATAAAGGAGTATGAGCCATAGGAAAAATACGGCCATGGTTAAGCAATTCAAATAGCTAAGAGATCGGGAGCTCTCTGGTCAGGATGGCCGAGTTGTCGGCATCACCTAGTCATACATTTATAAGTCCCACAGTGGATCCTCACACTACCAAGTGTCTGAAATAAATCAAGAACTTTTATTGTTTTTTTAAACATCTAAATGGAAACAATTGAATTAAATAAGTACAGCGCAACCTAGTTGCGAAAGTGGTTGGAGAATTTAGGCCTCCAAAAAAGTGGCACTAAAGCGGCATTGGCAGCACGACTCAACCGGGTGCCACCCGAAGCCCGAGGATCATGCGCACCTCCGGATGGCATGGACGAACCGTATCTAGATGTCGAAGAAACCAATCAGCAAATTCCAGATGAAATCGAAGGCGCCGTTGGTGGCATAGAACTCAGCAACGAGAGTGAGCAGGACAGTGATGACGCGCAGTTTGAACTCAATCACGACGTTGGCGCCGCTGCAGTCTGTAATGAGCGTGAGCGAGATGGCGACGAAGCGCCTTTCGCGCGCGATACTGAATTTGTTGGTGAGCAACCGAACGAGCGAGACGGAGAGATAGGAACGTCACAAAAAAGCCCGCCTGAATCGGTTACAGAGTTGGAACTCTTGTGTCGCCAATTGTAACTCATTCAAATAGAAAACATGCATCTTGTATCTAATCTGGCTATACTCCAACGAAAAATTATTGACTATGCCGGTGACGCAGCTGTTAAATCAAATGGCAAACGCTTTTCAAATTAAGGAAAGCAAAATAATGTTGCGTTGCAAATTCCAGGACCGGAAATGGAAGACCACCGAAAATTGTTCGGCATATTTCAAGGAGAAGATCCTTCTGGAAGCAGAAATCCAAATGAATGATGAGGAATTAATCGACAATATCATCGAGCGAATTCCCGATGATCAACTGAAACAGCAGGCCCACATGCAATGCTTCGTCACTTTTTTTTTTGAGTCGTGACTCAACATCTATTGCAGGCTTTCCATAAAGTTACCTTGCATAAGGGTACGCAGGTTATAAAAAAATCGAGGATGGCTGTCAAGGACGGCTCTTCTAAGGTCGGAAGATGCTTCAACTGTAACTCAATCGGACATTTTGCGGCCGATTGCAACAAACCGAAGCCCGAGTATGGAGCCTGCTACGCATGTGGCAGCCTGGACCATTTGGTATCGAAATGCAGCGAGAGAAAAAAGGAGCGTAAAAACGAATTTGTAAGATTGCTTCAGATAAATTTTAATTCTATGACTAAAAAATGTTTGTTTCTAGAATGCCTGATCGATTCCGGGAGTCCAATTAGTTTTATCAAACACTTTTACATTGAAAAAATATTGAACCACGTCAACTTTGAAGTCAATGAAGACAATACCACTTACTTTGGGTTAAATAACAGTCCTTTAAATGTACTGGTAAAAATTTCATGTTTTGTTATTATGAATAAAGAAAGAATTTACGTTGAATTACTAGTTGTGACAAACGGATCGATGGCATTTAACGTCGTGCTAGGCAGAGATTTCTTAAGAAATGGTAATTTCGAATTTGTAACTAAAAACGATCGGCATAATGAAAATGATAGATGTACAAATGATCTACCTAATGAAAATGATAGATGTAAAAATGATCGGCATAATGAAAATGATAGATGCCAAAATAATGAAAAGAATACTTGTAAAAATGACCGACTTGCTAAAAGTGATAGTATAAAAATTAATCAAATTAACGAAAAGGATAGCACTGAAACGAATAGAATTTCTGAGAATGATGGCATACAAACTAAAAGAGTTAGAAAGAATAACAATGTTAAAGCAAAACTTTCGGAAAATAAGGCGGTTGAAAGGAAAGAAATTATAGAAAGAAACGGTAGAAATTATACAAATGGATGATGTTCTTAAAAATGAAAAGGTTAATGATAGTAGTGCGAAGCAGGAATGTCAAGAAAATACAAAAAGATCGGTCGAAAATTTAGAGTATGAGAAGAATGAACAGTCAGCGCTTGATATATTGTCAATCCAGTATCCCGAACCAAATGAAGGTAGTTCGCTGAAAATCAACGATAATTGTAACGTTAGGTTAAGAAAGGAACTCATAAATATTTTTAGTCAGTTTTATGTCAAAGTCAAAAGACCAGAGCATCCGTCAGTTAAATGGGAAATGAAACTGAACTTTGAGAACTTTTTAATTATCCCCCGAGACGTTTGTCATTTGCAGAGAAAGCACAAGTTAGATGAGTACATTAAAAGTGGAATTATACGAGTAAGCGAGTCAGTGCACGCATCACCAATAGTACTTGTTAAAAAGAAATCCGGAGAACTTAGAATGTGTGTAGATTATCGAACCCTTAACAAAAACATGCTTAAAGACAATTACCCCACACCTTTAATAGATGATCTTATAGACAAACTTTCGGAAAAGAAAGTGTTCACCAAGTTAGACTTAAAAAATGGCTTCTTTTACGTCTTTATGCACGAAGTCTCTATCAAGTATACGGCGTTTACAACACCGATGGGTCAATACGAATGGCTTCGAATGCCATTTGGACTACGAAACGCACCCGCAGTTTTTCAAAGATATGTTAACAAAATTTTTGCTGATTTAGAGAAGACAAGGTTTTAATTTACATGGACAACATATTAATAGCAACAAAGGATAGTAAAAGCCATTTAGAAATATTAACAGAAGTTTTCAAACGTTTAGTTGCCAACAAGCTTGAATTAAGAATTGACAAGTGCGAATTCCTTCAGGATCAAGCCAGATCCAAAAGGATTACAGGCAGTTAGCAATTTTCCAGTACCGATTAAAACACATGAGGTAGGGGTTATGCTCCTATTTTCCTAGGGTTATGCTCCTATTCTCGACGATTCGTCAAAAATTGTTCAACAACATCAAAACCATTGTATAATCTTGTGAGAAAAGATAGAAAATTTGAGTTTGGTGGTAAAGAATTAGAATGTTTTGAAAAATTAAAAAGAAATTTGCTAGAAGCCCCTATACTTGCTTTGTACAACCCGACTGACCAAACAGCGCTACACTGTGACGCTAGCGCCCTTGGCTTTGGTTCAATGCTTTTGCAGAGGAAGAAAGATAATAAGATGCACCCAGTGTTCTATTTTTCAAGGCGTACAACAGATGTAGAAGCCAAGTACCATAGTTTCGAACTCGAGACATTAGCCGTAGTGTATTCATTAAAACGTTTTAGAATATATCTTCAAGGAATAGAGTTCAAGATAGTCACGGACTGTAGTGCACTTACGTTAGCACTCAATAAAAAAGAACTTTCTCCCAGAATAGCTTGATGGGCTCTTCTTCTTCAAGACTATGACTATACCTTAGAGCACCGAGCTGGAAAGCGCATGCAGAACACACATATACTCACCATCGATTCATTGATGCGACCTATTATTTAAGCAGAGAAAACACATATTCTCACCATGGATTCCAATTCATTCGAAAAGAAGGAACCTGATTATTTGTCAAAGTAGAGATGAGAAAACTAAAGAAATTCTAATGAAACTAGGCCCAGGTTAAATACAGAACACAAAAGCAAAAACAAAAAGGAAAAGAGGATTTTGAAATGCACGGTTTTTTAATGGCATACGTGTACAGAATAGAAAGGGCTAAGGGAATCTCTTTAATTGTTTATGTCCCGAAAGAAATGGAAAATCATGTCATAGTCATAGTTATCACGATCAGGAACTTAGCCCATAATTGAGAAAAAATAGACACCAAGCCAACGGACAAGTAGAAAGGGTGAATAGAAGTTTGGGTGCAATGATTGCCAAACTGACTGAGCCAGACAAAGGATTGTTTGGGACACAATCTTAGAAACAGTTGAATATGCACTTAACAACACGTTACAAAGGTCAATTAGTCAGCATCCAAGTAAAGTTTTGTTCGGAGTTACACAAAGAGGAAGAGGTTATAGATGCATTAAAATTAGCTTAGATGAATTAAATAAAATAAGCATAGATAGAAACTTGGATAGAACAAGACAGGAGGCGGGTAAGAGTATAGAAAAAGTACAAACGTATAACAAGCTAAAAGTAGACTCTAAAAGAAAAGATCCCGTTAAGTATAAGGCAGACGATTTGGTTATGGTTAGGAATTTCGACTCACATATAGGAGTGTCTAAAAAACTCATTCCCAAGTTCAAAGGTCCGTATAGAGTGACAAAAGTGCTGCGCAATGATAGATATGTTTTTTAGGATGTTGAAGGTTTTCAGCAAACCAGACTTCCTTATAAAGGAGTATGAGCCATAGGAAACATATGGCCATGGTTAAGCAATTCAAATAGCTAAGAGATCACCTAGTCATACATTTATAAGTCCCACAGTGGGATCCTCACACTACCAAGCTATCTTTAATGTATACATTTATAAGTCCTCACACTACCTACCAAGCTATCTGTATTATCTACATTTATAAGTCCCACACACATACATGTAACCATTTAGAATAAGCTAGCTATAAGAAAACTCACTAAATCAGTTCTTGTGCGACAATCGAAAAGTACAGACGTGTACCACAGTTTCAAATTCCTAGGTGGTGGCCAATTTTTAATACCTTCAATTTTTGACGGATCGGTCCAGATACCTTTACTGTCTATTACATATTCTAAATAACTTATGCTTGCGACACAAAACAGACTTTTCTTTATGTTAATGGACAGGTTAGCTTTCCGAAATTGCTCCGCTATTCTTGCTAACACCGAAAGATGAGATGAGAAATCCTCTGAAATTATACACAAATCATCCAAATAGCAAAAAACACAATCAGCAGGGACTACTTCATCGATTAGACGACTCATAGTAGATGTGGCATTACAAAGGCCGAAAGGTATAACTTTTAATTGATACAACGGTGTCTGAGGTACAGAGTTTACTAGGGTTGTGCTCTTTTTTTCGTCGATTTGTTAAAGATTTTTCAACAATAGCAAAACCATTGTACGATCTGGTAAGAAAAGATAGAAAATTTGAGTTCGGTGGTAAAGAATTAGAATGTTTTGAAAAATTAAATATCAAAGAAGCTAACATCGGCTGTGCCGAAGTTTATATACCCTTGCAGTCCATGGCCATAATATTTTTACATGTTCCAAACTCTTCTGTATCTCAATTCATTAATGCACAGAACCTTTCAAATATCATTTCAATTTCTTCTTCTTCTTCCCCATCCCCTTTTACACGCATGCCGCGACGACGCATACGCACAGACGGACGGACAGACTGACATGGCTGTATCAACTCAGCTTCTCATGCTGATCAAGAATATATATACTTTATATGGTCGGAAATGTCTCCTTCTGTGTGTTACAAACATCTGACCAATTTTATAATACCCTCTGCAAGGGTATAAAAAGAAATTTGCTAGAAGCCCCTATACTTGCTTTGTACAACCCGACTGACCAAACAGAGCTACACTGTGACACTAGCGCCCTTGGCTTTGGTTCAATGCTTTTGCAGAGGAAGAAAGATATTATTATGATGCACCCAGTGTTCTAATCTTCTAGGCGTACAACAGATGTAGAAGCCAAGTACCATAGTTTCGAACTCGAGACATTAGCCGTAGTGTATTCATTGAAACGTTTTAGAATATATCTTCAAGGAATAGAGTTCAAGATAGTCATGGACTGTAGTGCACTTACGTTAGCACTCAATAAAAAGGAACTTTCTTCCAGAATAGCTCGATGAGCTCTTCTTCTTCAAGACTATGACTATACCTTAGAGCACCGAGCCGGAAAGTGCATGCAGAAACACACATATACTCACCATCGATTCCAATTCATTCGAAGAGAACCTGATTATTTGTCAAAGTAGAGATGAGAAAATTATAGAAATTCTAACGAAATTACAGAATACAGAACACAAAGATTATGAAATGCATAATGGCATAGTGTACAGAAAGAAAGATAAGGAATCTCTTTTATTTTATGTCCCGAAAGAAATGGAAAGTCATGTCATGTATAGTTATCACGATCAGTTAGCTCATATCGGAGTAGACAAAATGGTAGATGTTATTTCGAAATGCTATTGGTTCCCTAGTGTTAAAGAAAAATGCAAACAGCACGTACAAAATTGTCTAAAATGTATATCTTATTCAGATAAAAGTGGAAAAGAGGAAGGCGTTCTTCATAACATTCCTAAGCAAACGGTCTTTTTTGATGTCATACACATAGATTACTATGGTCCAATAGATAAGAGCAGATCTAACAAGCACATATTAGTAGTAATCGATGCTTTCACAAAGTTCGTTCGTCTGTACCCAGGGAAAACCACAAAGTCGAAGGAGGCAGTATTAGCATTGAAAGAGTATTTTAGAACGTATAGTAGACCCAAATGCGTAATTTCTGATCGAGGAACTTGCTTCACATTAAAAGAATTTGAAGAATTTAAACACATAAAAATCGCTACAGGATCACCGCAAGCCAACGGACAAGTAGAAAGGGTGAATAGAAGTTTGGGTCCAATGATTGCCAAACTGACTGAGCCAGACAAAGGATTGCATTGTAAGTTTTTGCAAGGATTGCAGTAAAGTTTTGTTCGGAGTTTCACAAAGAGGAAAGGTTATAGATGCATTGAAAATTAGCTTAGATGAATTAAATAAAATAAGCATAGATAAGTAGATAAGTATCCAAGTTTCTACTTGGATAGAACAAGACAGGAGGCGGGTAAGAGTATAGAAAAAGTACAAACGTATAACAAGCTAAAAGTAGACTCTAAAAGAAAAGATCCCGTCAAGTATAAGGCAGACGATTCGGTTATGGTTAGGAATTTCGACTTACATATAGGAGTGTCTAAAAAACTTATTCCTAAGTTCAAAGGTCCGTATAGAGTGACAAAAGTGCTGCGCAATGATAGATATGTTTTGGAGGATGTTGAGGGTTTTCAGCAAACCAGACTTCCTTATAAAGGAGTATGGGCCATAGGAAACATACGGCCATGGTTAAGCAATTCAAATAGGCATCACCTAGTCATACATTTATAAGTCCCACAGTCGATCCTCACACTACCAAGCTATCTTTAATGTATACATTTATAAGTCCTCACACTACCTACCAAGCTATCTGTATTATCTACATTTATAAGTCCCACACACATACATGTAACCATTTAGAATAAGCTAGCTATAAGAAAACTCACTAAATCAGTTCTTGTGCGACAATCGAAAAGTACAGACGTGTACCACAGTTTCAAATTCCTAGGTGGTGGCCAATTTTTAATACCTTCAATTTTTGACGGATCGGTCCAGATACCTTTACTGTCTATTACATATTCTAAATAACTTATGCTTGCGACACAAAACAGACTTTTCTTTATGTTAATGGACAGGTTAGCTTTCCGAAATTGCTCCGCTATTCTTGCTAACACCGAAAGATGAGATGAGAAATCCTCTGAAATTATACACAAATCATCCAAATAGCAAAAAACACAATCAGCAGGGACTACTTCATCGATTAGACGACTCATAGTAGATGTGGCATTACAAAGGCCGAAAGGTATAACTTTTAATTGATATAACGGTGTCTCTGGTACTGTAAGTGCAGTAAGAGGTTTGGATGCTTCCGTTAATGCTATTAGCCAGTATGCATCCTTTAAATCGATTTTGGAAATAATATTTGCCTTGGGTAATCTTGAAAAAATACTGTCAATGCTGGGCAAAGGATAAGCATCCTTAATTGTGACTGCATTTAACTTGCGGGCGTTTAAGCACAGTCGCAGTTTATTAGGCTCCTGGCGCTAACAGCTGGTTCGATAACTACTAGTTGAATCCTACGATCAATTTCCGTGTATACTAATTTTTCAACAGCTGGACTAATAGCGTAAAAACGTTATTTTACAGGTTTGGCTTTGCCAATCATATGATGGTTTATTAAGGACGTACGTCCGAGATGATGCCTTGCATTGGGAAACATTTGCTTGACGGCTTCAAGCTGTCTAATTTGCGAATACGTGAGAGAATAAGAACTAGGGTCAGTCTCTAACTTCTTTTCAGAACCGATCTCGATTGAACTTTTCAAACAAGTTTGAAAAGTCTGAAAATTCTGTCTTTAACTGTATGGTAATGTTGTAAACGCTCAGGATATGACAAAAATCTTAATGGGAGTTTGTGAGACTTGATACTTTGATGAACGTTTTCCGATTTGGATGTAACTATTACGGGAGCATCCGTAATCCGTTGTCTGGATGCACCCTTCGGTCGGTTTTCCGCTAACCTACGTATACAATCTTGACATTGAGGCTTGTAAACATTGGCCGTGCCGCAACCGTAACAAATGAAGTAAGTCGTCTCGCCGACTTATATATACCATACACCAGCAAAACAAATATTTTAAATTTATAATAACGAATGCATTTTCGAATTTAAAAAAACTGTTCACATGCTTTTCCTGTGAAAATATGCCTGTGCATATCTTAGTATTTTGCTCATTCAAGCATACGAGCACCCTAGCGCCCCCACCAGCCAACGGCCACTTCCGGCCATATGAAAAACGTTTTTATGCATATCTTGGCTATTTTTATTCCGATTTTGATTTGCTATTTTGCTTGATATTAGTATCAAATGTAAGTGTGCTAAATTTGATTGCACAAGGTAGAAAATTACGGGAGATAATCGAGTTTTTTCAAATTACGGGGGCGGAAAGGGGCGTGGCAAAATCTTTACCTATCAAATATGTGCGCAATTACTAAGCAAATATTTACTAAGCAAATACCAACTATGGTGTCTCTAGCTAGAATAGTTTTTGAGAAAATCGGTTTTATTTAATTTCCGGCGGCGTGGCAAAATTTTTATAAATACAAAATGTGTGCATTTACAAAGCAAATATACATACCAAATTTTTTTGGGGCGTGGCAAAATTTTTATAAATACAAAGTGTGCGCATTTACTAAGCGAATATACATACCAAATTTTTTGTCTGAAGTTGCAATAGTGTTTAAAAAAATCGGTTTTATATAATTTGCGGGGGCGGTAGGGGGCGTGGCAGAAATTTGAAATAAACTTGATCACTCTACATACTACACGAATCTACATACCAAATTGGGTGGCTCTAGCTCTTATGGTCTCCGAGATCTAGGTGTTCATACAGACGGACGGACGGACAGACAGACGGACATGGCTAGATCGTCTCGGCTGTTGATGCTGATCAAGAATATATATACTTTATGGGGTCGGAAAAGCTTCCTTCTGCCTGTTACATACATTTTGGCGACTTTAATATACCATTTCACCCTATGGGTGCATGGTATAAAAATGGAGCATTCCTCTAGACAGTTTTGCCATATGTGACCGGCTTCGCGACAATTCCAACAAACGAACTTCCCTTGCACAGCAGCAACTTCATACTCCTCGTCTGGGTCTGGGACTATTTTAGTTTCTTCGGTTTCCTCTTCTTGAATTTCAAAAATTTGTCTGCGTCCATTCACTTTGGCGTTAGAAATTACTTTTGCTTGAGGGCTGAGCTCTTATGTTAAATTTTCTTGCATCTGTACTAATCTATGAAGGTGACCTATTACGACTTATGATATCTCCAATACCACTCGCGGGCTTTTCCTGCAAATAATATTTGAATGTGTTTACACATACCAATAAAATCACTATCAAGAGTTTCCTCCGTTAGGGCTTTTACTCTATAAATAAATTCTTCTACTCCTAGACCTTCCGTAGATCCGTAAAAACGTAGATTCCATTTCTGCATTACATTTGCAAATTTCGCATTATGAACAGTTGTAGGGCAGGGCGAACTGATCAGAGATCGGGTTTGGACAGCGTCTAATGGGACTTCTCGCTGGCCTAAATTCATATGTAGGTAACGACGAGAAACTGTTTGTTTGACCGTATAATCGATCTCTCGATTAGGACGAGTATTATTACTACGATTGGGTCTTGCTCTTCGCTGATTAGGCATAGTTCTAGGTAATTGCGGTTCAGGTCGATTACTACTGTGACTGGCATCTAAGCATGATGCTGGTGCTTCGCTAACTGATATAGCTGGTTCGTTGGGCTGCTTTGCTCTGTTTATTGGGACTTGACTTAGCTGTTTTGTAAAATTACGTGACCATGCTCGAGAAGTGCTGGGTGCCAATGACGCTTTTGGTGAACAGTTGCCTACTACGAGATTTATACTAGACACATTTATCTCACGCTCACAAATTGGGCAATGCTTTTCCTTTTCTAGTAAAGCTTCCAAACAGGATTTATGAAAAATGTTGAACTAGAGACATTCTTTTTTTTTTTTTTTATTATTTTCCTAAAAGTTACATGACTGGGTACGTGATTTGAAATCGTAACCAGCCAAATGAACCTAAATAATATTGGTAACTTTATTATTTTTGTTTTAGGGCTATGGCATCTACAAAATTATTACTTTTAGTCAGGCTTTGGCCTTTTGAATCTTGTGATCGGCAAGGATATACTATCTGTATTACCAAGATCCAGACACCACAACATTTAATCATCCAAATCTTACTATAAAACAATTTGTTCGTGTTGTCTTCGATTTCTTTAGACATTCAGCTGTCGTAACATGATCTTACATCCAATCAGTACTGATATCGAAACATCCAATATACAATAATCTAAATTGTTAAGAAAAGTTTTTTATTACCGAAGACTGTATTATTTCTAGTTTATTATCTATAACGTCTTCCTTAGAACTCGGCCCTGATAAGATTCTTAGTTATGCATTCTGAAAATGTGTTCGATTTCCTTACCTAAGGCTTTATCTCGGTTATTCTTTATATCGGGTGATACTTGTAGCTTTCCTGATGTTTGGAAAGAGTCTTTTATTATTCCACTTTTTAAAAAGGGCAACAAATCGGATATTTCCAACTACCGTGGCATTGCCAAACTTTCAGCAATACATAAGCTGTTTGATTATGATTTAGGTGATTAACTCCTCCCCCTTTAAGTGCGGACGTCCTCGGTCGCAACGACATATTGGACTGGCGAAATTGAGACTTCCATTGGTGGACCATGGTTGCCTGTTTTGTAGCTGCATAATTTTTTGATGATGATATATATTATCGTTGCAGCTACCAGAAGGGTTAGAATGATCCAGTTCGACGAAGACATAATCAAGTTATCTCTTTGTATTCGCTCCAGATTATTAGTATTATTAAAGTGTATCTCCTTGATCATTTCCAATGATAACCTTTCGCCTCTCTGTTGCTTATCTGATAGTAATTGTAACAGCGGCGGTTGAACCTCGACTTCAAAGCGTGTCTTCACAATATACCAGGAGTGATGACTGACTGTCGCGTTTTCCGCCTGAATTATGAAGGTGCCTTCTAGGGTAATGTTTTCTCCATTGATGTTGATGTCCCCTTGAAATTGGTTCAGCAGCAAGGTACCTGGCATTATTTCTGAATGAGATTTCACGTGTTGGTTATTGATGACCTTACATTGTGGATTCCTTCTTTGCACATTTACTGTTTTCTAAATTACTCAGGTCTTCCAGTTTACAAATTGTCTTATCATTATGAATTTTACATTTATTCTTATTGGTTAACCCGAAGTATTTCTTATTGCATTTCTTAATATTCTCATAGTCTATTTCTTCTATAAATTTTTGATATTTAATTGGTATGGCCAGTGTTTTTTCACAAAATTCGTTAATTACTCTAGGTAGGCTAATGATATAAAGAAGTGATTTACCGTCTGAGGCTACATTGACCTCAGCAAATTCTATTAATTCTTCAATGTTTATAAATGTTAGACTCTCTTCTTTGATTGTTTCGATGAAATCTATTTCGGTAGAGGACAATATTAGTGAGTTTACAGTATTGGCCTTAGCCCAATCGATTGCGTAAATGATATTTGTTATTTCTTCTCTTAGGAGACACAATTTAAATTTGGTTATTTCAATTTCTTTTTGCTTATCATTGGATTCGGGTTTACCTCTAATTAATATATTGTTAGTTATCTTAACTAAATCATTTATCTTATCCTCTATTAAATTATTAATTACGACCTGCCTGTAATTGTTTTCCAATTGTTCATTGATCTTATCTACCACAATCTTATGATCTTCATGATCGGGTGTGCCCGCTAACCATTTCCAAGCCGTGCCAAGTATCTCGAGCGATCTTTTGCTTCTGATTCGCGTTATCTCATAGGCCAAGAAAGGCTGATACGGACTTAGGTTTGTCGAATTCTTAACGACTTCTTTTAAGACGGATAAGGCCATTTGATACTTTTCTAACTCGATGACGTGAATGATTTTAAAGGTTCCGTTCTGACTCGCGGCTAACCCGGTTTCCAACATGACCACTCTTGACTTAGTGTAGTCTAGTATGGTTGTGTGACCCCAGCAAAGTGGTAACATGAGCAATCTGTCGAAAGAGTATTTTGATCAATACTTCAAGTTGTTTTTATGAACTATCCTCCCTGACCTGGTTTTAACCTTGGTATTAAGATCTTCGGCTACTATTTCCTTTTTATATCTAGACGTTAGTTTCGAACCTAGTCGTTTATTAATAGATGATTAATAATAGATGATTTCACCTGGATCGTAAATTCTGACGGCTTTTTTTGTTTTATTGTGGTACCCTAGGTCTTTATTTTGCTTCTTTAAAATGTTTTCTGAAATCCTTTCCCTTTCCAGTGCTAACTTTTTTGGGGTATGAACTAAATTTGTTGCAAAAAAGGCTTCTATTGGCTTTTTGTTGGTGGTACTGTGGATTGTTCTATTGTATGCTCTAACTTCAAGCATCTCATTATTTCTGTATATGTGGAATGGAATCTTTCAATTTGGCCGTTGCTAGGTGAAGTATATGGTGGAGTAGTGTGGACTTCTATCCCTAACTGATCATTCAGGAGAAATTTTATTGATGCAGAATTTAAAGCCTTTTCGTTATCCATTACCACGGTTTTGGTCATCCCGAAAGCTATCAATAACTCGCGTAAGGGTACTTTAAGGTGTTCCGCTGCTTTCGAGTTTACGAGTTTCACTTGTGCGGTTAAAATGATCTTATTTTGGGTGGAATATAAATCTATATGGATTTTTTGGCATGGATATGTCGGAATAGGAGTTGGTTGTATTTCTTGATTCGACGGGGGTCTTTGGTATTTCGAGAGTTTACACGTTTGGCAATAGTTTACTATTGCTTCGACCTTTTTCTTTAAGCCGGGAAAACAATACTCCGTCTGTCCGTCAGTCCGTCCGTCCGTCCGTCCGTCTGTATGAACACCTAGATCTCGGAGACTATAAGAGCTAGAGCCAGGAAATTTGGTATGTAGACACGTGTAGTATGTAGAGTGAACAAGTTTATTTCAAATACCGCCCCCGCAAATTATATAAAACCGATTTTCTCAAACACTATAGCAACTAGAGACACAAAATTTGGTATGTATATTTGCTTAGTAAATGCGCACATTTTTTATTTGTAAAAATTTTGCAACGCCCCCTACCGCCCCCGCAAATTAAATAAAACCGATTTTCTCAAAGACTATTCTAGCTAGAGACACCATAGTTGGTATAAATATTTGCTTAGTAATTGCGCACATTTTTTATGTGTAAAGATTTTGCCACGCCTCCCTCCGCCCCCGTAATTTGAAAAAACTCGATTATCTCCCGTAATTTTCTACCTTGTGCAATCAAATTTAGCACACTTAAATTTGATACTAATATCAAGCAAAGTACCAAATTTGATCAAAATCGGAATAAAAATAGTCAAGTTATGCATATAAACGTTTTTCCATATGGCCGGAGTTGGCCGTTGGCTGGTGGGGCGCTAGGGTGCTCGAATGCTTGAGTGAGCGAAATACTAAGATATGCTTCTAAAAAGCATGCAAACAGATTTTTTTAAAAATACGAAAATGCATTGGTTATTATAAATTTAAAATATTTGTTTTACTGGTGTATGGTATATCCAAGTCGGCGAGACGACTTACTTACTTCATTCAATATTATATGGTTATTTTTCTTTTTTTTCTCTTTTTGTAAAAAAATATATTTAAAGAAGTTTTGAATTATTTCTCTCCTTTTTTAGGAATACTTATTTCTGGTTTGTTTTCTTTCTTCGTAAAATGTAAAAAAAATTTAATAAAGAATTTTTTTCAGCTTCTGCTTTTCTTTGTTTCTTCCTTTTCAAATTTTAACTTTCGTTTTGATTTATAAATTTTTCCACTGTGTCTACACAATTTCTTTTTTTCTTATTATGTTTTTCTTTCACTTAATTTTATTTTACTAAACTTACATTATTACTAACATCTTCAGTGCTTTTACTGATCGGCTTGTAGGAGGACTCGCTTTTCCGGGTTATCAGTTTCCTCGGAACGGATCTTGGAGGAGATTGCAGCGATTGATTTGACCCTGTCTGATTCTTGGTGTAGCTCGATATAGTGTTAACGCGTTTTCTCGGTCGCGACCACTGGTATCTATCGCTAACACACGATCAAGTTTTATTTGGCAGGGTCCCTGCTCGGGCGCCAATTAAACACTTCCTTCACTCGAGATAAAAATAAAGTTTTATTTGAAGTCACTTGATTACAATTACAGTAAAGTTTACTGAAAGACTCTGACTCTGAGTGAATTCCGCGGAGCGAAGTTACCGGATGATGTGAACTTAGGCTCAAGACTGATTTGCTATGAATCGATTATGTTTGATGAAGGCATGGGTACTTGGCGTCGTCGTAGGCGGCGGCGTTGGCCGAGTCCAAGTCCACTAAGTGCGTGGTACCATTTTTGGTTTACACAAGTGTGCAAGGCCATTCTTTGTTTATTGCCGAAATTTGTGGCGTGATTCTGGGTATGCACCGAACCCGACACCATTCTTCAAGGGCCTGGGAAAGTGGGGTGCAGGCTTGTTGTTTATCCTAGCGATCGGACTGTAACTTGCGATAAATTGAGGCATGTGATGACGGAGTGGGGTTGACCAATGGGTATTGCGTGTGATGATGAAATAGGGTCGACTAATGGGCATGCGGTTAATGAGCATGTGTTGACGGATTTGGGTCTAAGTCTTACATATTATGATTTAAGTGCTTAACTTATATAATTCAATGATAAGTTCCAATCAGCCTAATATACCCCAACATACCCTAAATAAGAGCACATGTCCAACATGTGCACTCAAAAGTGCACAAACAACATAAGCACACTTGTAAAGCTTGCCGCCCTCAAAGCAAACTTTAGAAAAAAAAGCTCAAGACGAGTTACAAAGCTTGCACGTACACATAAAGCTTTCTGATCGCAGCAAGCTCCACAAGATCAAATTTTCCCAATAACGAAGTCCAAATACCCTTCTATAAGAGAAATCACAAAATTTTTTGGAAAAAATTAAATATTGAAAATTAAAAAAAAAAAAAAAAGAGAAACAATTTTTTTTCCCTCCATTATAATATAAGAAAAAAAATTATTAAATACTAAGAGAACAAAATTAATTTAAGGGAACTAGATATGCAATAAAGATAAAACCAAAAGTAACAGAATTTCAAATGGACCAGAACATAGAAATATTAAAAGAAAAGTTTCAGAAAGCGTACAAGTGCATAAATAAGACAATTTACATACACCCTCAGACCATTAATAAGCACCTTGAAACTATCTTTGAGAGTTACAATAAAATAAGATAACTAACACTATATTAATTAGAGGTAAACCCGAATCCAATGATAAGCAAAAAGAAATTGAAATAACCAAATTTACATTGAGTCTCCTAAGAGAAAAATAACAAATATCATTTACGCAATCGATTGGGCTAAGGCCAATACTGTAAACTCACTAATATTGTCCTCTACCGAAATAGATTTCATCGAAACAATCAAAGAAGAGAGTCTAACATTTATAAACATTGAAGAATTAATAGAATTTGCTGAAGTCAATGTAGCCTCAGACGGTAAATCACTTCTTTATATTATTAGCCTACCCAGAGTAATTAACGAAACTTGTAAAAAAACACTGGCCATATCAATTAAATATCAAAAATTTATAGAAGAAATAGACTATGAGAATATTATGAAATGCAATAAGAAATACTTCGATATAGTGTTAACGCGTTTTCTCGGTCGCGACCACTGGTATCTATCGCTAACACACGATCAAGTTTTATTTGGCAGGGTCCCTGCTCGGGCGCCAATTAAACACTTCCTTCACTCGAGATAAAAATAAAGTTTTATTTGAAGTCACTTGATTACAATTACAGTAAAGTTTACTGAAAGACTCTGACTCTGAGTGAATTCCGCGGAGCGAAGTTACCGGATGATGTGAACTTAGGCTCAAGACTGATTTGCTATGAATCGATTATGTTTGATGAAGGCATGGGTACTTGGCGTCGTCGTAGGCGGCGGCGTTGGCCGAGTCCAAGTCCACTAAGTGCGTGGTACCATTTTTGGTTTACACAAGTGTGCAAGGCCATTCTTTGTTTATTGCCGAAATTTGTGGCGTGATTCTGGGTATGCACCGAACCCGACACCATTCTTCAAGGGCCTGGGAAAGTGGGGTGCAGGCTTGTTGTTTATCCTAGCGATCGGACTGTAACTTGCGATAAATTGAGGCATGTGATGACGGAGTGGGGTTGACCAATGGGTATTGCGTGTGATGATGAAATAGGGTCGACTAATGGGCATGCGGTTAATGAGCATGTGTTGACGGATTTGGGTCTAAGTCTTACATATTATGATTTAAGTGCTTAACTTATATAATTCAATGATAAGTTCCAATCAGCCTAATATACCCCAACATACCCTAAATAAGAGCACATGTCCAACATGTGCACTCAAAAGTGCACAAACAACATAAGCACACTTGTAAAGCTTGCCGCCCTCAAAGCAAACTTTAGAAAAAAAAGCTCAAGACGAGTTACAAAGCTTGCACGTACACATAAAGCTTTCTGATCGCAGCAAGCTCCACAAGATCAAATTTTCCCAATAACGAAGTCCAAATACCCTTCTATAAGAGAAATCACAAAATTTTTGGAAAAAAATTAAATATTGAAAATTAAAAAAAAAAAAAAAAGAGAAACAATTTTTTTCCCTCCATTATAATATAAGAAAAAAATTATTAAATACTAAGAGAACAAAATTAATTTAAGGGAACTAGATATGCAATAAAGATAAAACCAAAAGTAACAGAATTTCAAATGGACCAGAACATAGAAATATTAAAAGAAAAGTTTCAGAAAGCGTACAAGTGCATAAATAAGACAATTTACATACACCCTCAGACCATTAATAAGCACCTTGAAACTATCTTTGAGAGTTACAATAAAATAAGATAACTAACACTATATTAATTAGAGGTAAACCCGAATCCAATGATAAGCAAAAAGAAATTGAAATAACCAAATTTACATTGAGTCTCCTAAGAGAAAAAATAACAAATATCATTTACGCAATCGATTGGGCTAAGGCCAATACTGTAAACTCACTAATATTGTCCTCTACCGAAATAGATTTCATCGAAACAATCAAAGAAGAGAGTCTAACATTTATAAACATTGAAGAATTAATAGAATTTGCTGAAGTCAATGTAGCCTCAGACGGTAAATCACTTCTTTATATTATTAGCCTACCCAGAGTAATTAACGAAACTTGTAAAAAAACACTGGCCATATCAATTAAATATCAAAAATTTATAGAAGAAATAGACTATGAGAATATTATGAAATGCAATAAGAAATACTTCGGGTTAACCAATAAGAATAAATGTAAAATTCATAATGATAAGACAATTTGTAAACTGGAAGACCTGACTAATTTAGAAAACAGTAAATGTGTAGGAGCCTACTTGCAAAGAAGGAATCCACAATGTAAGGTCATCAATAACCAACACGTGAAATCTCATTCAGAAATAATTGGTTCAGCAGCAAGGTACCTGGACCTTGCTGCTGAACCAATTTCAAGCCGACATCAACATCAATGGAGAAAACATTACCCTAGAAGGCACCTTCATAATTCAGGCGGAAAACGCGACAGTCATCATAGAAGACTCCTGGTATATTGTGAAGACACGCTTTGAAGTCGAGGTTCAACCGCCGCTGTTACAATTACTATCAGATAAGCAACAGAGAGGCGAAAGGTTATCATTGGAAATGATCAAGGAGATACACTTTAATAATACTAATAATCTGGAGCGAATACAAAGAGATAACTTGATTATGTCTTCGTCGAACTGGATCATTCTAACCCTTCTGGTAGCTGCAACGATAATATATATCATCATCAAAAAATTATGCAGCTACAAAACAGGCAACCATGGTCCACCAATGGAAGTCTCAATTTTGCCAGTCCAATATGTCGTTGCGACCGAGGACGTCCGCACTTAAAGGGGGAGGAGTTAATCACCTAAATCATAATCAAACAGTTGTTGCCCTTTTTAAAAAGTGGAATAATAAAAGACTCTTTCCAAACATCAGGAAAGCTACAAGTTTCACCCTATATAGAATAACCGAGATAAAGCCTTAGGTAAGGAAATCGAACACATTTTCAGAATGCATAACTAAGAATCTTATCAGGGCCGAGTTCTAAGGAAGACGTTATAGATAATAAACTAGAAATAATACAGTCTTCGGTAATAAAAAACTTTTCTTAACAATTTAGATTATTGTATATTGGATGTTTCGATATCAGTACTGATTGGATGTAAGATCATGTTACGACAGCTGAATGTCTAAAGAAATCGAAGACAACACGAACAAATTGTTTTATAGTAAGATTTGGATGATTAAATGTTGTGGTGTCTGGATCTTAATAATACAGATAGTAAATCCTTGCCGATCACAAGATTCAAAAGGCCAAAGCCTGACTAAAAGAAATAATTTTGTAGATGCCATAGCCCTAAAACAAAAATAATAAAGTTACCAATATTATTTAGGTTCATTTGGCTAGTTACGATATCAAATCACGTACCCAGTCATGTAACTTTTAGGAAAATAATTAAAAAAAAAAAAAAAGAATGTCTCTAGTTCAACATAGTCCGCCAAATACGGACACTCCAGCAGAAGCCATATGCAAAATTTGTTCCTTGGTTTTGGACAACACGCAAACATATTTCTGTACTCCCTGTAAACACATTTTTCATAAATCCTGTTTGGAAGCTTTACTAGAAAAGGAAAAGCATTGCCCAATTTGTGAGCGTGAGATAAATGTGTCTGGTATAAATCTCGTAGTAGGCAACTGTTCACCAAAAGCGAAGCAAAAACATTTGTCACTGGCACCCAGCACTTCTCGAGCATGGTCACGTAATTTTACAAAACAGCTAAGTCAAGTCCCAATAAACAGAGCAAAGCAGCCCAACGAACCAGCTATATCAGTTAGCGAAGCACCAGCATCATGCTTAGATGCCAGTCACAGTAGTAATCGACCTGAACCGCAATTACCTAGAACTATGCCTAATCAGCGAAGAGCAAGACCCAATCGTAGTAATAATACTCGTCCTAATCGAGAGATCGATTATACGGTCAAACAAACAGTTTCTCGTCTAGTATCGTCGTTACCTATGAATTTAGGCCAGCGAGAAGTCCCATTAGACGCTGTCCAAACCCGATCTTTGATCAGTTCGCCCTGCCCTACAACTGTTCATAATGCGAAATTTGCAAATGTAATGCAGAAATGGAATCTACGTTTTGACCGATCTACGGAAGGTCTAGGAGTAGAAGAATTTATTTATAGAGTAAAAGCCCTAACGGAGGAAACTCTTGATAGTGATTTTATTGGTATGTGTAAACACATTCAAATATTATTTGCAGGAAAAGCCCGCGAGTGGTATTGGAGATATCATAAGTCGTAATAGGTCACCTTCATAGATTAGTACAGATGCAAGAAAATTTAACATAAGAGCTCAGCCCTCAAGCAAAAGTAATTTCTAACGCCAAAGCGAATGGACCCAGACAAATTTTTGAAATTCAAGAAGAGGAAACCGAAGAAACTAAAATAGTCCCAGACCCAGACGAGGAGTATGAAGTTGCTGCTGTGCAAGGGAAGTTCGTTTGTTGGAATTGTCGCGAAGCCGGTCACATATGGCAAAACTGTCTAGAGGAATGCTCCATTTTTATACCATACACCCATAGGGTGAAATGGTATATTAAAGTCGCCAAAATGTATGTAACAGGCAGAAGGAAGCTTTTCCGACCCCATAAAGTATATATATTCTTGATCAGCATCAACAGCCGAGACGATCTAGCCATGTCCGTCTGTCTGTCCGTCCGTCCGTCTGTATGAACACCTAGATCTCGGAGACCATAAGAGCTAGAGCCACCCAATTTGGTATGTAGATTCGTGTAGTATGTAGAGTGATCAAGTTTATTTCAAATTTCTGCCACGCCCCCTACCGCCCCCGCAAATTATATAAAACCGATTTTTTTAAACACTATTGCAACTACAGACACAAGATTTGGTATGTATATTTGCTTAGTAAATGCGCACATTTTGTGTTTATTAAAATTTTACCACGCCCCCTACCGCCCCCGCAAATTAAATAAAACCGATTTTCTCAAAAACTATAGCAACTAGAAACACAAAATTTGGTATGTATATTCGCTTAGTAAATGCGCACACTTTGTATTTATAAAAATTTTGCCACGCCCCAAAAAAATTTGGTATGTATATTTGCTTTGTAAATGCACACATTTTGTATTTATAAAAATTTTGGCCCGCCGCCGGAAATTAAATAAAACCGATTTTCTCAAAAACTATTCTAGCTAGAGACACTGTGAGGAATATTATAAATCATAATAATATCCCACACAACAAACCGACAGCGAAGCAATCCAAAGGTGTGAATAACGCACCAGATACAAGATATAGCCTAGACACGAACCAAATGAACGATATACGATACAAGATATAGCCGAGACACGAACCAGATGTACGATATACGACCAATATTGGCAATGGTCGATCAAACCAGTGCAACGCAAATAAGTTACGATCAAACGCAATGGATCGAACCACACGCAACCGCAAGCAATTTCGTACAAGCGGGAAGATGCGTGGGAAGCATAATGTGAGAAGTTGGAAATTGCACGACATACGATACGGCTACGATCAAACACGACCGATCGGACCGCACGCAACCGCGAGAGATTTCGTACAAGCGGGAAGATGCGTGGGAAGCAGAATGCAAAAAAAACCAATATGCATACATACGACGGGCAACCAGGTCCAACATGGCTCGATCGAACCAAATCGAACCTATGACGTACGATCGAGCATGATGATCGAACCGCATGCGACCGCTGGCAAATTTCGTACAAGCGGGAAGATGCGTGGGAGGCATAATGTATAAAATCGGCTATGTAAGAGCAAACAAGGGCAAGCGAAAAAGGGCATTGGCCCAGTGAGACAATTTAAGAGCACAGAGAGGCCACAATAGAAATGCATGCATTGACGTACAATGCATGAACAAGCATACACTCACAATACACGTATGCTATGCGTGTATGACCGCGAGAGGGAGTACCGGTGGCCTATGGGTGCTCTCTGTCTACGTCACACACAAGAGATCAAAGCAGTGAGAGCATGAACTGCCGAAATTATGAGAACAAAGTGAGGGCCAAGCAAGCCCACGAGACGGGTGCGGGGCATGCATGCATGTATGAAACGATAATGGTTTGTGGATTGGATAGGGGAATATGCGAACCGAAGGGGGAGGGATGAACAATGGGGAAGCCCTCTATCTGATAGATACGATATGCGGATGAATGTGCATTGCATGGGAAATTAAACGATGTTGTATATTAAATTAATCAGGAGAATTATTATTAAACAATAGTTTAAATCAATACAATTAGTATATATGTATAGGAATATAATATGGAGCGAATATGGGCGAAATTGGGTATGACGAGTGGATCAAAGGGAGCGACGAGCGACGGCAGCGCTGACAGAGAAAGAATGCAGAGAAAGAACGGGATACGATGGGCGGCCAATGGAAAGGCGACGCCAATGGGTGAAAGTGATGGAAGCACATAGATGCAAGGGAGCTAGACAAGGACAAGGAAATAAATGGGCGCGCAGCCACAAAGAAAGTGGACATATGTGCCAAAGATTTACGGGACTTTCACCACGCATAGCAACAAGTGGATGAGTGGGTGAAAGCAGAGGGCCGATGGAAATGTACCAGCTGTATAGCGGTACTACACCAAGCTATTCCTGAGGCCGCGGGAGTTGCCTATATAAAGGCAACGCCCGTCATTATCAGGTCATGAAGTCATCAAGTCATCAAGTCGTGATCAAGTAACAAGTAATTAAGGCCTTACGAGTAACCTTAAGAACTTATCAAGGAAACACAAGGAGCAACAGAAAAACTATACAGGCCTTACGAGTAACCTGTGCAGTTTCATCCGATAGCAACAAGTCCTTAAATAAGGATAATATACACCGTACCCAAGCTAGAGTAAATTGAAGAGAAGCCAAGCATTTCCAGGAGTATCTAAAGTCAATGGTAGGCACGAGGATATATCCTACTGCCGAAATTCCAGGATCTATATATCCTGACGAGTACCAATTACTGAGGAACATCCTGCCAAGGCCATAAAGCAAGAGCCATCTCAACGAGCATAGCGAAAGGGTGCAGAGGTGTGGAGCACAAATCAAGCATACGATACAGACCGAGACAATAATCGGCAACAGGAGCAAGAGGAAGGCAAGAAGCGACGACGAGGGATTCGAAGTGACTCACCAACGCTGTCCAAGTCCAGAACTACCATTGAGAAACCGTCATATCCAACCAAGCCCATAAAAAGTTATAAATAAACATACAACCATAACTAATAATTAAACAAACGTCTTTCTAATTTCACCAGGGCACAAAATAAATTTGTTGTGCCGAACCTAGCCCAAGAGATATTGTAAATATCCCGAAGGACGAAAAAGGATCGTTACAACTGGCGCCCAACGTGCTATACTGGTGAAATTTAGAGATAAAAACTGCAGTTTATAAAGCACAAAAAGATCAAAATGGGAAAAGGATGGATTTACCACATGAAGAAGGAGGATTTGGTACAGACAGGCCAAAGGATCGGGATCGAGATAACCGGCACAGTGGAGGAAATGAGGAAACAGCTAGGCGAGTGGGTAGAAAGAAATGAAACGGACCCAGACTGGAAAGAGGAAATAAATAGATTGGAATCAAAGTACTCGAAGAATCTAAAAATGAAAACAATAGCAAGCACGTCAAAAACATGCGAAAATGGCATAGACAAGGAGGCTGAGGAATTCCAAAAAATAAACATCGCCACACTAGCAATTCCTCCATATTTACCATCAAGATGGGGAAGCGAAGGAGCCCTAGATAGCGCAGAGACAAAGAGGGACATAAGGAGACAAACGATAGACCCCAAGAAAGCAGCACCACACACAACAAACAGGACCACCGAATACGCCAAGGTGGCAAAACAAGTGAGGGAGTGGACTTTCAGATTCGATGGCAATTCCAGACCGCTAGAGTTTATAGAACAAATCGAGTGGTCAGCAGACATGTATGGCATCGAGCTGGACATGATCCCAAGAGCAATGCCAGAACTGCTGAAAGACAAAGCACTAAAGTGGTACGTCGCAAACAATAAGCAGTGGCGATCGTGGAAGGAGTTCGTGGAGGGCTTCAAGAAATATTTCCTGCCAAGAGGATTCTTTAACAAATTGGCTGATCAAGTGAAAAATCGCAAACAAAACAGAAACGAGTATTTCAAGGACTATATGGTCGACATGCAAACAATGATGAGACCCCCTAAAATACCAGAGTACGAGCAATTGGAGGTTATATTAGAAAATTGCACTCCAGATTTGAGGATATTCGTTCGGCCGCATAGAGTCAGAAACCTAGATGAGCTGATGCAGTTGGCGGAAGAACATGAGATGCTTGAACAAGAACGATCAGATTTCCATCGCCCAAACAATGCTCAAAGAACAAACAACAACCAATCAAGCCACAGAGGAGGAAATAATTACGGGCCACCAGTCACACAGTGCCGAAGATGCCAAGACAACAGCATGGAGAACAATTCAAGACCAGGCCAAGAAAATAAAAATATCCAAGAGGGAAGAGTCTTAAACCCAAGCCAGGCATGCCGCAGATGCGGGGGAGCAGGACACTGGGCAAGAGAGTGCAACAATCAGAGACTCAATTTCTGTTGGCAGTGTGGAAGGATTGGGAAAAGAACAAAAGAATGTAGTTGGAGTTCGGGAAACGAAAGGCGGTTCCAGCCTATCAGGGGCGAGCAGGGACCCAGCCAACAAGCTCCTCACCACTAATAGGCCAACTTATAGAGGAAGAGGATCAATTGTCAGCAATTATCGAAGTAGCAGGAGTCCAGATGAAAGCGACAATTGACTCCGGAGCCACGAGCAGTTTCATCAGCAAACAAATGTTGGAAACGGTGAAAAACAAAGGAGACCGAGAGACCACGAACAAGCAAGTATACATGGCGGACGGGAAGGTGAGAGACATCAACGAGCAGTGGACAGGATACGTTCGATTCGGAAACAAAGAAATGAACATAACATTTCTCATCATGCCAGACGGAAAAGATGCTATAATCTTAGGATGGAATTTCTTAAGGCTGATGAATACCGAAATAGCATGCGGAGGCCACAGGATAAAAATTCCAACGGTGAAGAGGATGCAGGGCAGGATAACCGAACGTATATCGATCGTGGTGACACAGAAGAAAGAGCAAACAGAAATACAAAAGTTTCTAGAACACGAAGTGATGGAATTGGGAAAAATCAAGGGATCATCAAAAGTAGGGATACACAGAATCACAATGAAGGATGATATACCAATAAAACAAAGGTATTACCCAAAAAATACAAAAATACAGGGAGAAATCAACACAAAGGTCGATGAACTGTTGACAATGGGATGCATCGAACCATCACAAAGCCCATATGGCTCACCCATAGTGATGGTGAGAAAGAAACAGACGGGCAAATGGAGATTATGCGTAGATTTTAGACAAATTAACGCAAAATCTATAAAAGATGCATACCCAATGCCACGCATCGACTACATTTTAAACCAACTACGTGAAGCGAAATTTATAAGCAGCCTAGACCTGAAGGACGGCTATTGGCAAATTCCGTTGGAAGAAAACAGCAGGCCAATGACAGCATTCACAGTCCCAGGGAAAGGTTTATTCCAATGGAAAGTGATGCCATTCGGGTTACACTCCGCATCAGCAACGTTCCAACGGGCATTGAACCAAGTCATTGGCCCAGAAATGATACCAAACGCGTTCGCCTACCAAGATGACATAGTGGTAATAAGCAAAACAATCAAAGAACATATGGACCACCTGCAAGAAGTGTTCAGGAGATTGAAAGAAGCAAACTTAAGAATAAATGCGGAAAAGTGCCAATTTTTCAGAAAAGAGCTAAAGTTTCTAGGCCACTTGGTAACAGAAAACGGTATTGCAACGGACCCAGACAAGGTGGCGGCAATAGCTCAATTGAAGCCGCCCACATGCACCAAAGAATTACGGCAATATCTAGGAGTGGCTTCGTGGTACAGACGATTCGTACCAAACTTTGCCATGATAACACACCCATTAAACACACTGCTCAAGAAAAAAACCAAATGGCATTGGAGCGAAGAGCACCAGGCAGCATTCGAATCGGTAAAAGAAAAACTCACGAGTGACCCAGTATTGGCATGCCCAGATTTCACAAAAATGTTCGTACTCCAAACAGATGCAAGCAACATAGGATTAGGGGCCATACTAGTACAAAACACCGAAGAGGGGGAAAGAGTGGTTTCATATCTGTCGAGAGAGTTGAATCAAGCGGAGAAGAACTATTCGGCAACAGAAAAGGAATGCCTAGCAATAGTGTGGGCAGTACGCAAGCTGAGACCATATCTCGAGGGATACCGATTTAAGGTGGTGACAGACCACATGGCGTTGAAGTGGCTGAATAGTATAGAGAGCCCCACGGGCCGCATAGCTCGATGGGCACTGGAATTACAACAATACGATTTCGAAATAGCATATCGAAAGGGCAAATTAAACATTGTCGCCGATGCACTATCAAGACAACCAATGGATTCGTGCAAAAGAATAGTAGACAATGGCGCCCGATTACGACAAGCAAACAAAGAATGTGAGTGGATTCAAGATATGATAAAGAAAATACAACAACAACCACAGAAATATCCAGATTACATATTAGAAAACAGCCAGGTGTACAGGAATATTCCGCATAGAGCAGGCCAAGAAGAAGTAATATCATGGAAATTATGTGTGCCCAAGACGCTACGGAACCAAGTGATGGAAGAAAACCACACTTCCAGAACGGCAGGGCATACGGGAAATAGGCGAACGATTACCAGAACTGTGGCGAGATATTATTGGCCAGGCATGCAACGAGACATCAGGAAATTCGTGGGAAAGTGCACAACGTGTCAGCAATATAAACCCAACCAACAGCAAGCAGCAGGGAAAATGCTGACGCAAATACCGGATGAACCATGGGCCACCGTTTGCGCTGTAATCATTGACCGATTTTCAAAATGGACAGAACTGATACCCATGCGAAAGGCAACTGCGGAGAATCTAATCAAGGCCTTTAGGGAAAGGATTCTGTCGAGATTTGGAGTTCCTAAAGTGGTAATAACGGACAATGGGGTCCAATTCACTAGCAGAACGTTTAAGAAAATGCTAGAGGAATGGGGATGCCAACACCAATTAACAGCTCCATACACACCACAAGAAAACCCAACCGAAAGGGCAAACAGAACAGTGAAAACAATGATTGCTCAGTTTACCGGTGAAAATCAACGGAATTGGGATGAGAGCTGGCCAGAAATAACACTGGCTGTAAATACTAGTCAATCAGAGTCAACTGGATTTACGCCAGCATATGTGATACAAGGACGTGAACCTAGAATGCCAGGCGCGTTATACGATAGGGTCACGACAGGCACAGGAAAGCAAAGCATACCACCAGAGGCAAAGGCAAAAGAGGTGCAAGAGCTGTTCGAGCTAATAAGACGTAATCTGGAGACGGCGGCACAAGATCAGGCACGTCACTATAACCTAAGGAGGAGAGAGTGGAGACCAACAATTGGAACAACAGTATGGGCGAAAGAACACCACCTTTCAAATGCTGCAGAAGGATTCGCAGCAAAGCTGGCACCAAAGTTTGGAGGCCCATATGAGGTGATAGGTTTTGCATCTCCGGTCATATGCAAATTACGGCACAAAGAAAAAAAAAAAAGCAGACAAGCACACATCAGCCAATTGAAGCAACAAATATGCGAGGAAGAGGATGGCATGAAAATCGATGAGCAATGAGTATGGACGACTCTAATGACATGGCGGCGAGAAATCTGCACAGACCGGCCGGCTGAACAGAGAACTCAAAAACATGAAATTAGAGCTGAAAATCTCAAAGTACATCGTATCGAAAAACTAGCAAAGTCACAAACCGCATCTCAGAGTAAGAGGAAGATATAATAAGTAGGGTAAATAGATGAAAGACACTGATAAGAAAAGATGCGGAACGGGCCAAAAGAAAAAACCCACAAGGGATATACAAAGAAAAGATGCCCTAATCCGCCAATATTAACGAAAAGATACTCAGTAATCGCCAACAATAGAAGACGCCAAATGGCCAAGAAAAGATGCAAGCTGAGTCCCAAAAAAAAAAAAAAAAACAAGAAAAACCCATGCCAAGAAAAAAAAAGGGAACAAAGGCAATACATAAAAAAAATGCACAAATTCGCAGATGAAAGAAATAAACATGCAGGAAACAAACACAAGGTACAAGGGACAGGGGAGGGCAAATCCCTCCCGAAGAAGGGGGGGAGTGTGAGGAATATTATAAATCATAATAATATCCCACACAACAAACCGACAGCGAAGCAATCCAAAGGTGTGAATAACGCACCAGATACAAGATATAGCCGAGACACGAACCAGATGAACGATATACGATACAAGATATAGCCGAGACACGAACCAGATGTACGATATACGACCAATATTGGCAATGGTCGATCAAACCAGTGCAACGCAAATAAATTACGATCAAACGCAATGGATCGAACCACACGCAACCGCAAGCAATTTCGTACAAGCGGGAAGATGCGTGGGAAGAATAATGTGAGAAGTTGGAAATTGCACGACATACGATACGGCTACGATCAAACACGACCAATCGGACCGCACGCAACCGCGAGAGATTTCGTCGCATACATACGACGGGCAACCAGGTCCAACATGGCTCGATCGAACCAAATCGAACCTATGACGTACGATCGAGCATGATGATCGAACCGCATGCGACCGCTGGCAAATTTCGTACAAGCGGGAAGATGCGTGGGAGGCATAATGTATAAAATCGGCTATGTAAGAGCAAACAAGGGCAAGCGAAAAAGGGCATTGGCCCAGTGAGACAATTTAAGAGCACAGAGAGGCCACAATAGAAATGCATGCATTGACGTACAATGCATGAACAAGCATACACTCACAATACACGTATGCTATGCGTGTATGACCGCGAGAGGGAGTACCGGTGGCCTATGGGTGCTCTCTGTCTACGTCACACACAAGAGATCAAAGCAGTGAGAGCATGAACTGCCGAAATTATGAGAACAAAGTTAGGGCCAAGCAAGACCACGAGACGGGTGCGGGGCATGCATGCATGTATGAAACGATAATGGTTTGTGGATTGGATAGGGCAATATGCGAACCGAAGGGGGAGGGATGAACAATGGGGAAGCCCTCTATCTGATAGATACGATATGCGGATGAATGTGCATTGCATGGGAAATTAAACGATGTTGTATATTAAATTAATCAGGAGAATTATTATTAAACAATAGTTTAAATCAATACAATTAGTATATATGTATAGGAATATAATATGGAGCGAATATGGGCGAAATTGGGTATGACGAGTGGATCAAAGGGAGCGACGGGCGACGGCAGCGCTGACAGAGAAAGAATGCAGAGAAAGAACGGGATACGATGGGCGGCCAATGGAAAGGCGACGCCAATGGGTGAAAGTGATGGAAGCACATAGATGCAAGGGAGCTAGACAAGGACAAGGAAATAAATGGGCGCGCAGCCACAAAGAAAGTGGACATATGTGCCAAAGATTTACGGGACTTTCACCACGCATAGCAACAAGTGGATGCGTGGGTGAAAGCAGAGGGCCGATGGAAATGTACCAGCTGTATAGCGGTACTACACCAAGCTATTCCTGAGGCCGCGGGAGTTGCCTATATAAAGGCAACGCCCGTCATTATCAGGTCATGAAGTCATCAAGTCATCAAGTCGTGATCAAGTAACAAGTAATTAAGGCCTTACGAGTAACCTTAAGAACTTATCAAGGAAACACAAGGAGCAACAGAAAAACTATACAGGCCTTACGAGTAACCTGTGCAGTTTCATCCGAAGCAACAAGTCCTTAAATAAGCATAATATACACCGTACCCAAGCTAGAGTAAATTGAAGAGAAGCCAAGCATTTCCAGGAGTATCTAAAGTCAATGGTAGGCACGAGGATATATCCTACTGCCGAAATTCCAGGATCTATATATCCTGACGAGTACCAATTACTGAGGAACATCCTGCCAAGGCCATAAAGCAAGAGCCATCTCAACGAGCATAGCGAAAGGGTGCAGAGGTGTGGAGCACAAATCAAGCATACGATACAGACCGAGACAATAATCGGCAACAGGAGCAAGAGGAAGGCAAGAAGCGACGACGAGGGATTCGAAGTGACTCACCAACGCTGTCCAAGTCCAGAACTACCATTGAGAAACCGTCATATCCAACCAAGCCCATAAAAAGTTATAAATAAACATACAACCATAACTAATAATTAAACAAACGTGTTTCTAATTTCACCAGGGCACAAAATAAATTTGTTGTGCCGAACCTAGCCCAAGAGATATTGTAAATATCCCGAAGGACGAAAAAGGATCGTTACAACACCATAGTTGGTATTTGCTTAGTAAATATTTGCTTAGTAATTGCGCACATATTTGATAGGTAAAGATTTTGCCACGCCCCTTTCCGCCCCCGTAATTTGAAAAAACTCGATTATCTCCCGTAATTTTCTACCTTGTGCAATCAAATTTAGCACACTTACATTTGATACTAATATCAAGCAAAATACCAAATCAAAATCGGAATAAAAATAGCCAAGATATGCATATAAACTTTTTTCCATATGGCCGGAAGTGGCCGTTGGCTGGTGGGGGCGCTAGGGTGCTCGTATGCTTGAATGAGCGAAATACTAAGATATGCCTGTGAACAGTTTTTTTAAATTCGAAAATGCATTGGTTATTATAAATTTAAAATATTTGTTTTACTGGTGTATGGTATATACAAGTCGGCGAGACGACTTACTTACTTCATTTGTTTCATTTGCGGCACGGCCAATGTTTACAAGCCTCAATGTCAAGATTGTATACGTAGGTTAGCAGAAAACCGACCGAAGGGTGCATCCAGACAACGGATTACGGATGCTCCCGTAATAGTTACATCCAAATCGGAAAACGTTCAGCAAAGTATCAACATTGTGAATCATAAAGTAAACGTACGAAAGTCTCACAAACTTCCACTAAGATTTTTGTCATATCCTGAGCGTTTACAACATTACCTTAGAGTTAAAGACAGAATTTTCAGACTTTTCAAACTTGTTTGAAAAGTTCGATCGAGATCGGTTCTGAGAAGAAGTTAGAGACTGACCCTAGTTCTTATTCTCTCACGTATTCGCAAATTAGACAGCTTGAAGCCGTCAAGCAAATGTTTCCCAATGCAAGGCATCATCTCGGACGTACGTCCTTAATAAACCATCATATCGAGATTGGCAAAGCCAAACCTGTAAAACAAAGTTTTTATGCTATTAGTCCAGCTGTTAAAAAATTAGTATACACGGAAATTGATCGTAGGATTCAACTAGTAGTTATCGAACCAGCTGTTAGCGCCTGGAGCCTAATAAACTGCGACTGTGCTTAAACGCCCGCAAGTTAAATGCAGTCACAATTAAGGATGCTTATTCTTTGCCCAGCATTGACAGTATTTTTTCAAGATTACCCAAGGCAAATATTATTTCCAAAATCGATTTAAAGGATGCATACTGGCTAATAGAATTAACGGAAGCATCCAAACCTCTTACTGCACTTACAGTACCAGAGACACCGTTATATCAATTAAAAGTTATACCTTTCGGCCTTTGTAATGCCACATCTACTATGAGTCGTCTAATCGATGAAGTAGTCCCTGCTGACCTTCACCATTGTGTTTTTTGCTATTTGGATGATTTGTGTATAATTTCAGAGGATTTCTCATCTCATCTTTCGGTGTTAGCAAGAATAGCGGAGCAATTTCGGAAAGCTAACCTGTTATTTAGAATATGTAATAGACAGTAAAGGTATAGGTACATTAAAGATAGCTTGGTAGTGTGAGGATCCACTGTGGGACTTATAAATGTATGACTAGGTGATGCCTATTTGAATTGCTTAACCATGGCCGTATGTTTCCTATGGCCCATACTCCTTTATAAGGAAGTCTGGTTTGCTGAAAACCCTCAACATCCTCCAAAACATATCTATCATTGCGCAGCACTTTTGTCACTCTATACGGACCTTTGAACTTAGGAATAAGTTTTTTAGACACTCGTATATGGAAGTCGAAATTCCTAACCATAACCAAATCGTCTGCCTTATACTTGACGGGATCTTTTCTTTTAGAGTCTACTTTTAGCTTGTTATACGTTTGTACTTTTTCTATACTCTTACCCGCCTCCTGTCTTGTTCTATCCAAGTTTCTATCTATGCTTATTTTATTTAATTCATCTAAGCTAATTTTCAATGCATCTATAACCTTTCCTCTTTGTGAAACTCCGAACAAAACTTTACTTGGATGCTGACTAACAAAGGTCACTTTGTAACGTGTTGTTAAGTGCATATTCAACTGTTTCTAAGATTGTGTCCCAATGCAATCCTTTGTCTGGCTCAGTCCGTTTGGCAATCATTGGATCCAAACTTCTATTCACCCTTTCTACTTGTCCGTTGGCTTGCGGTGATCCTGTAGCGATTTTTATGTGTTTAAATTCTTCAAATTCTTTTAATGTGAAGCAAGTTCCTCGATCAGAAATAACGCATTTGGGTCTACTATACGTTCTAAAATACTCTTTCAATGCTAATACTGCCTCCTTCGACTTTGTGGTTTTCCCTGGGTACAGACGAACGAACTTTGTGAAAGCATCGATTACTACTAATATGTGCTTTTTAGATCTGCTCTTATCTATTGGACCATAGTAATCTATGTGTATGACATCAAAAAAGACCGTTTGCTTAGGAATGTTATGAAGAACGCCTTCCTCTTTTCCACTTTTATCTGAATAAGATATACATTTTAGACAATTTTGTACGTGCTGTTTAACACTAGGGAACCAATAGCTTTTCGAAATAACATCTACCATTTTGTCTACTCCGATATGGGCTAACTGATCGTGATCACTATACATGACATGACTTTCCATTTCTTTCGGGACATAAAATAAAAGAGATGCCTTATCTTTCTTTCTGTACACTATGCCATTATGCATTTCATAATCTTTGTGCTCTGTATTCTGTAGTTTCGTTAGAATTTCCTTAATTTTCTCATCTCTACTTTGACAAATAATCAGGTTCTCTTCGAATGAATTGGAATCGATGGTGAGTATATAAGTGTTTCTGCATGCGCTTTCCGGCTCGGTGCTCTAAGGTATAGTCATAGTCTTGAAGAAGAAGAGCTCATCGAGCTATTCTGGAAGAAAGTTCCTTTTTATTGAGTGCTAACGTAAGTGCACTACAGTCCATGACTATCTTGAACTCTATTCCTTGAAGATATATTCAAAAACGTTTCAATGAATACACTACGGCTAATGTCTCGAGTTCGAAACTATGGTACTTGGCTTCTACATCTGTTGTACGCCTAGAAAAATAGAACACTGGGTGCATGATAATAATATCTTTCTTCCTCTGCAAAAGCATTGAACCAAAGCCAAGGGCGCTAGTGTCACAGTGTAGCTCTGTTTGGTCAGTCGGGTTGTACAAAGCAAGTATAGGGGCTTCTAGCAACTTTCTTTTTATACCCTTGCAGAGGGTATTATAAAATTGGTCAGATGTTTGTAACACACAGAAGGAGACGTTTCCGACCATATAAAGTATATATATTCTTGATCAGCATGAGAATCTGAGTTGAAATAGCCATGTCCGTCTGTCCGTCCGTCTGTGCGTATGCGTTTTACTCAGCCATCTTAAGAGCTATCGGGATGAAATTTTTTTGGGGCTTTTTATTACCTGGGAAAAATAAAGTATGAAAATCGGTAGAATCGGACCACTATATCATATAGTTCTGAAGAAGAACATTTTTGCAAAAATTGGAGTATCGCCATGAAATTTACCAATATGACAGTATAAAATAGTATTCATATAAAATCTCAGATCCCAAAATTTGAATCTGATCGGATATATAGAACACAAGTTACAGCCGATATAAATCGGTTCGGCTTGCTGCCTACTACGTCATCATCAAATCAACAGAGCACACGCATGCACACATACAGACGCAACGCTACATAAACTATATGTGAATGCGTGCTAATCGCTTCAAGGGGGGATGGGGAAGAAGAAGAAAAAATTGAAATGATATTTGAATGGTTCTGTGCATTAATGAATTGAGTTACATAAAAAGAGTTTGGAACATGTAAAAATATTATGGCCATGGACTGCAAGGGTATATAATCTATAATATAACCCGATGTAAGCTTCTCTGATATTTTTTAATGTAAAGTTTTTATTCAAAAAATTCTGCATCCACATCAACTCAGTATTCGATGTAAATATCGGATTCATCGGTGTCAGATCCATCCTAATCTATTTCTTTTAAATCAGATTCGTCATTCAGGTATGGGCACTTACGATGCTAAGAGCTGGTTGTAATATGTCAGAGTAGCGGTATGCTTATGTATAAATATATGAATATATAAATGTATATATGTCTACATAAAAGTATGTATATATGTATATATGCCAATGAAAGGAGCAGTGAATTCGCAAAAATTTTTGGACAAAGTAGAACAGTCAATTTAAGGATGCTCTAAAGGATTTTCCAAGTGTAATTAATATATCAGATGTTCACAGGCAAATGATGCGTCGCAAGAGAAAGCATAACGAAACTTTAATTGAATACTTATACTCAATGATGGCGATAGGTCGAAAAGCTAATATAGACAATAAATCCATCAACTCATATATTATCAACGGATTAAATCAGCAAGAGTCAACAAAAGCTTTACTAGCCATGAATGAACCGACAGATACCGCAAAGGCCATGGAGGTTAATGGGAATAATAAGGCTAAGAGTCCAAAATGCTCTAATTGTAATAATATTGGACATATCGCAGCCAAGTGTTCGGTTGAATCGAAAAGGCCAAAATGTTCGATTTGCTCTAAGATGGGACATAAAGGAAAAGATTGCAGACTTAATCGGTCAACGGATAAGAAGCGTCCCCCAATTTTGAAGAAAATACTTATTGAAGGACACGAATATGAGGCATTTGTAGACACTGTCAGTGACAATACATTCATGCATAAGTCTCTGGTACCGAAGGACGCAGTTCTACAGGTTATGACCAATTCTTTCAGAGGTTTTGGAGGAGGAATTGTTGAGTCAAAGGAATGCCTGTTAACTCTCTCGTTTGGGATAACAAGCGAATAGATGTATGCATCTACGTAGTTCAAGATAAAGAACTTAATCACGCATTCCTCTTAGGAAGGGATTTTTTATGTGCAGAGGGGAAGACAAAGGTCGAAACGAAGTCAACTGAAACTCTGATGGAGGTAAAATGAGAATTTGACATCGGCGCTGAGGTTAACGATCCTCAGCGCAAACAGGTAAGTGATATTGAACGCTTATACAGAATGCTCTGTCAAAGATTTTCAAATATTGGCAGATGCAAATCAACAAAGATGGAGATCAAAGCATTAACCACGAATCCAATTGTGGGACCTCGAATCCAATTGCAAAAAGAGATGCATTACGAACAGTAGTAGATGAACTTCGGCACAGCCGAAGTTAGCATCTTTGATATTTTTTTTTAACTGTTGTCATCTTGGTTTCGGCATCAGCTGGTCGTCGCCGGTTGGCACGCTGAAGTTCCGTCGATGGGGTAAAAGGTGACCTGCCTTTCACACGTGTTGTCTCTGCTGGTGATGTCCGGGGCCTATGGGCTCAGGCGGTACCGGTGCGGGTCGTCGTATGCACGTTCTTCTTATGCACGTGTATTCACAGTATGGTGAATAAAGTGGTCCAGGGCAATCATGGGGACACTTCTTCTCTTCTCTAGGTAGTGCCTTGCTCTGGATGAGTTTTCTGATTAATGTCGGTTACTTTTAAAATAGGTAATTTTGAGTGAGAGTGAGTTTCTTGCTTGTTACTTGTTTTTAATGACTTTAAAAAGTCAAGTTCTTGCTGTAGCTTCTTTGATACTGCCCATGGAGGTGGTGCTTGATTAGAATATACTAGCCACTTAACGTGTGCTATTCTTTTCTTCATTTTCTTTTGCACTCCACTTCTTTTTGCCATCTCTCACACTCTACTCAGAATATCCATTGTCCTTTTATCGCTGTTTGTTTTTGTTTTGTGCTTGCTTGGTTTAAGTATCGTTCAGTGTTTATAGCTATGCGGAAAACGTCTTGCGTATTATTTAGCATACTATTTTTTCTGGCGTGCATTCTCCTGTCCTGCTTACATAGCTTGGTCCGTGTATTTTCTGATGAAATCGATTCCTATTATTCTATCACATGGAATAGCGAAATGGGAATTCACGATGTGAAAGTCCTGTGGGATTTGGTTATTTTATGACTAATTCCCTGTATGTATATAATTTTTTTTATTTGAGTGCATTGAAAAGTGTCGGAATTTTCTTTTAAGATAGATATTTCCGCACCTGTATCTATTAAGAGTACTAACTCTTTTTCTGTTGCGACATTTGTGAAAGTAACAAACGTATTTTGACTAAAACTGACGGCGTGAATCTTGCTGTTTTTTACTGCTGGGTATCCAAAGCTGGTTGGGAGTTTCCCGAAGCGTTCTGTGCTACTCGGACATTATTGTTGTTATAACCGTTTTGTTGATTATATCCTCGATTTCCTCTATTACTATTCCTCTTGTAACTTCTATGGTTTCCTCTGTAGTTATTCTGTCGATTTTGCTGGTAATTTTAGCCGTTATTGTGATTATTATATTTATTGCGCGATAATTATATCTGTTATTATAGTTACCGCGCCTTCTTTGGGCAAACAATACAGAGTTGCAATTTCCAGTCGTTTTAGTACTCTGTTCTAGGTACTTCGTAACGGCTTCATTCATTGTTTTGAAGTTTCCAGCCTCTATTATTGTCTTTAGTTTACCATGTTCGCAGTTTTTCATCAGTGGCTTCTTTCGTACTGAATTTTTCGGCATGTTCTGCTGATAGGCCCTCGTCAATATACGAAGCTTCCAAACGCTGTCGTAAATTGTTTATTTCTGTTATGAATTTATCGTCCCTTTTTCCTTTTTGTACTACCTTTGACATTCGAGCTTTTACTACGTCGGATGTTTCACCGACTATAGTCTCTTGCAATTTCTTTATTATTGCGGAAAACGTCTTGCGTATTATTTAGCCTACTATTTTTTCTGGCGTGCATTCTCATACTCTACTCACTCAGAATATCGATTGTCCTTTTAATCTTTTGTTTTGTGCTTCCTCCTTGGTTTGAGTATGGTTTATTCAATGATTTCTAATTCTATAACAATTGTTAGCTATAGCTAAGACCGCGTAGCTGCACTGCCAGTGACGCCGGCAGAGGCGTCATGTATAAATGTTTACATTAACGTATGTATATATATATGCCGCCACAGCGGTAGGGTGAGGATTTATCATATTACATATTGGGACAGAGTGGCCGCGCGTGTTATATTTGCCAACTCAGCAATGTCCACCACCATGCAGTCATGGGTGGTCATGGTACTTAAGAGTCGATGCACTTGAATTTTGTATTCATAAATATTTTGCCAAAGTGCTACAATATGTTTGTAATATTATTAATGTGTGTCAATGAGTACAGTGATCACTCGATATTTCAGAACATGCTACATGGTACTTCCAATTACATCTGCAGGAATAAGTTTCTTTTTATTTTTATTTTTTCTTTCGGCCAAGCATAAGCTTGAGATTAATGGATCGCTAGTGTCTGTAGCTATGTGGAAAACGTCATGCCGATTATTTAGCCTACTATTTTTTTCTGGCGTCCATTCTCCTGTCCTGCTTACATAGCTTGGTCCGTGCCTCCGATGCATTTTCACCCATGCAGCCTACATGAAGAACGGATACGGCAATAATTATGGTTCCGTGAATTAATACTTTATGGACTGTGGGTGTCATGGGGTACAATAAACTTCAAACTTATCAATATTAATCGAAAACAAGCTTGAAATAGCGAACGAAATACAAAATACTTCTATGAAGAAGATCGGCATCTAATTAATTTAATATTGACGATAGTATTTTGGTATCTGCAAAGGATCTTCTCTCTGTATTACCGTCCATTTCCATTCTATTTTGTTTTGGCTTGTCAACGTGTTAGCCTAGTTCCGACCAAAATCTGCTTTGAATTTCCCGTTTGCTTATGAGCATTAAATCTTTGTCATGAGAACCTCTAACTTGCCATTTTTTTTTGCTCAATCCTGTACGATAAATTAAGTACGAACTCTAAAAAACGAACCCATGTATGCAAGGGACTTAGACCATATTAAAGAGATCCAGGCTTAGATTAGAATTGAAAGTTTCCGAACTCATGTCTGATATTGACATCAATTGTAAAGGCTTTGCTCCACATATTGGACAGGTTTGTGTCGATTTATTTCCTGTTAATGTGTTTGAAAGCTTACCATCAATCAAATTCTATAGTAAAATTACGGGAAAAATGGCACTAAGTTTTGAAAATTACGGGAAAAATGGCACTAAGTTTTGAATTTGATTGTCTAAGTCATCTTTTTGCTTTAAAATATGTTAAGTGGTTTCCTTCGTGAACTGAATTTTAACTGGGCTGCAAAATCTGATAGATTAGGGCGTGTGGTTAATCCAAAGAATCTGATTTAAATCGTTTACCAGCTTTTCTTCTGAGACAGCTCAACCGCATATTTTCTTTTTAACCGTTCATTTCCGTCAGAATAAGAAACGCGTGGACGTCCTACGCTTTTTGGTGTTGTTTTGTAGCCCAGTATTTCCAAATATAATTAATATTTTTGAAGACATCCAATTTTTATGTTGAAATGGTATATTAAAGTCTCTAAAATGTATGTAACAGGCAGAAGGAAGCTTTTCCGACCCGATAAAGTATATATATTCTTGATCAGCATCAACAACCGAGACGATCTAGTCATGTCCGTCCGTCCGTCCGTATGAACACCTCGATCTCGGAGACTATAAGAGCTAGAGTCACTAAACTTGGTGTGTAGTCTCGTGTAATATGTACGCTTCTCGAGTTTGTTTCAAATTTTTCCCACGCCCCTATCGCCCACGCAAATTAAATAAAACCGATTTTCTCAAAAACTATTCTAGCTAAAGACACCATAGTTGGTATGTACATTTGATTAGTAATTGCGCATTTCCGCATTTCCGCCCCCGTAATTTGAAAAAACTCGATTATCTCCCGTAATTTTCTACCTTGTGCAATCAAATTTAGCACACTTAAATTTGATGCTAATATTCACCAAAACACCAAATTTGATCAAAATCGGACTAAAAATAGCCAAGTTATGAATATAAACGTTTGGGTGGTGGGGCGGTAGGGTGCTCGCATGCTTGAGTGAGCGAAATAATAAGATATTCTTGTAAAAAGCATGTGAACAAATTTTTTTAAAAATACGTAAATGCATTTGTTATTATAAATTTGAAATATTTGTTTTGCTGGTGTATGGTATACTGTAATGACCGGGTTCCACTTGGATTGAATTAAAGAAAGAACACGTCAAGCTTGGTTGGTGGTAATATTCAGATTGATTTTTATTCCGCAAATATTCTTTGACTTAACCTATTGCTACATAAATATTCTTATGCTGCGACTTAGGCAACAGCTACAAAAGAAAGAGGAAGTGTCAGTACGTACATACATATTATTTAGGGCACTTGCGTCAACGTGCTTGGTCAGCGTTCACCCGCTGGCTTGACTGACCCTAGCTCATGTTACGCCTGTGCATTGTTGCTTATGTGAATATATGTATGTGCATATATAAATGTACATACATATATGAACATGGTTAGCTGTATATTTATGTGAGTATGATTATGTGAATATATTAATGTATACACATAATCATATTCAAATGCACATTTATGTTTTATTGCATACATATTTGATTGTTTTATACTTGCAACAAAGTGTTACAAGTTGAGCTCATTGTGTTGAATCATTTTTGGTATGTGTTCACGCCACCGGGTGAACAGCAGTGAGCGGTGAAGAGCAGTGAGGAGTGAGGAGGGTTTTTTTATCCTCGGCAGCTACGGTCACACCAGGAGGGGTGACTGGTTTTTTCCCATGGGCATCGTCATTTAATCTGGTACGAGTTTTTCACCCGAACACCCGTTCTTCTCCTTCAGATTTTTTTCTACCTCGAACTTCATATTGTTAACCCGAAACATTTCGTGTGTGTCGGGCCACCTGTGAATATTTAATAAAGCATACGTTGGTTAACCGAATTTATCGCGCGTTCTTAATTCATCACTCGCTCACCATACCCAGAAGAAATTGACACCAGCCAACGACTTGTATTTTATTTGGATCCTTCCGCCCCTCCACGAACATTGGTCCTTCGAGCCGGATATCCATCCGCTCCTCCAGCTTGTATCGGCGGAATTCCTGATAAGTACAAAATTTCATTATTCATTTCATTTGCCCTACATACTACTAAAAGTGTGAGGTTTTCCCGCTTTTCCATAGCGACCTACACACTTTTATATATTGTATCTACATACCTGACCTGTTCCAAGGTTCCATGGTAGTTCCTAATCCTTAACGTGTTTGTCCAATGTTTTCGTTTTCCATTCCACGATTACCCTTTTTATTTAGGTTCTTTTCCTCGCACTGGTCCCATTCCATTTTTGTACATACATATGCATTCACATGTACATGTGTTTTTCACAGCTGTTTGCCAAGTCCGCGTAAAGGTTTAGAAAAGAGAAAAAAACCAAAAAATTATTAAAGTATTATAAAAAAAAAAATAGAAAAAAATAGTAATCAAAGTGTTAACCGCGATTTTTTATGTGTTCGAATTATTTCCATGACAAACTAGTTCCCTCACACGCGCGTATACTTACATACATACATCTTCATCTGTTGATGTACGCGCATATGCACATACCCATATACATATAATTCATTCGCACATTTCCCACAACACAAAAAACAGAGAAAAATTGTTAATAGCAATAAACGTATGCACCGCGACTTCTTGTGCTTTCAATTTGGTTGCGAAATTAATTTCCTCACGCGCGTATTTAAAAACCGGTGCACTTGCTTACATATGTACATACATACTTACATACATAGTCATACTTTGATGCACGCACATATCTACATATCCACAACACATAATCCATTTCGGTGTCGCGCATTGATTTAACAAGAAAATGGAGGGAAAAGGAACCCAACATTCAACTAAATGACAAATTACTTACGTTTTGTGTGAACAACGCGGTTGCATACATATCAACATACTTACCTGTGTACTTACGCATGTACGTACATACATATGTATATCAAGGCATCCGTCCATATGCACTGATCGGGTTCTGTGTTTGTTTTGCGCACAACACTCGCGGTGTATAAAAAACGTTCGTTTTGTGGTTTTTCCTCCGCACAAACACAGAAAAACCAAAAAAAAAAAAAAAATTAACATAAATAAACAACAAAACCAAAACTAAATATGTATATCTGCAAAGGATCTTCTCTCTGTATTACCGTTCATTTCCATTCTATTTTGTTTTGGCTTGTCAACGTGTTAGCCTAGTTCCGACCAAAATCTGCTTTGAATTTCCCGTTTGCTTATGAGCATTAAATCTTTGTCATGAGAACCTCTAACTTGCCATTTTTTTTTTGCTCAATCCTGTACGATAAATTAAGTACGAACTCTAAAAAACGAACCCATGTATGCAAGGGACTTAGACCATATTAAAGAGATCCAGGCTTAGATTAGAATTGAAAGTTTCCGAACTCATGTCTGATATTGACATCAATTGTAAATGCTTTGCTCCACATATTGGACAGGTTTGTGTCGATTTATTTCCTGTTAATGTGTTTGAAAGCTTACCATCAATCAAATTCATCTAAAGTTCATATTCTATAGTAAAATTACGGGAAAAATGGCACTAAGTTTTGAAAATTACGGGAAAAATGGCACTAAGTTTTGAATTTGCTTTAAATATGTTAAGTGGTTTCCTTTGTGAACTGAATTTTAACTGGGCTGCAAAATCTGATAGATTAGGGCGTGTGGTTAATCCAAAGAATCTGATTTAAATCGTTTACCAGCTTTTCTTCTGAGACAGCTCAACCGCATATTTTCTTTTTAACCGTTCATTTCCGTCAGAATAAGAAACGCGTGGACGTCCTACGCTTTTTGGTGTTGTTTTGTAGCCCAGTATTTCCAAATATAATTAATATTTTTGAAGACATCCAATTTTTATGTTGAAATGGTATATTAAAGTCTCTAAAATGTATGTAACAGGCAGAAGGAAGCTTTTCCGACCCGATAAAGTATATATATTCTTGATCAGCATCAACAACCGAGACGATCTAGTCATGTCCGTCCGTCCGTCCGTATGAACACCTCGATCTCGGAGACTATAAGAGCTAGAGTCACTAAACTTGGTGTGTAGTCTCGTGTAATATGTACGCTTCTCGAGTTTGTTTCAAATTTTTCCCACGCCCCTATCGCCCACGCAAATTAAATAAAACCGATTTTCTCAAAAACTATTCTAGCTAAAGACACCATAGTTGGTATGTACATTTGATTAGTAATTGCGCATTTCCGCATTTCCGCCCCCGTAATTTTAAAAAAACTCGATTATCTCCCGTAATTTTCTACCTTGTGCAATGAAATTTAGCACACTTAAATTTGATGCTAATATTCACCAAAACACCAACTTTGATCAAAATCGGACTAAAAATAGCCAAGTTATGAATATAAACGTTTGGGTGGTGGGGCGGTAGGGTGCTCGCATGCTTGAGTGAGCGAAATAATAAGATATTCTTGTAAAAAGCTTGTGAACAAATTTTTTTAAAAATACGTAAATGCATTTGTTATTATAAATTTGAAATATTTGTTTTGCTGGTGTATGGTATACTGTAATGACCGGGTTCCACTTGGATTGAATTAAAGAAAGAACACGTCAAGCTTGGTTGGTGGTAATATTCAGATTGATTTTTATTCCGCAAATATTCTTTGACTTAACCTATTGTTACATAAATATTCTTATGCTGCGACTTAGGCAACAGCTACAAAAGAAAGAGGAAGTGTCAGTACGTACATACATATTATTTAGGGCACTTGCGTCAACGTGCTTGGTCAGCGTTCACCCGCTGGCTTGACTGACCCTAGCTCATGTTACGCCTGTGCATTGTTGCTTATGTGAATATATGTATGTGCATATATAAATGTACATACATATATGAACATGGTTAGCTGTATATTTATGTGAGTATGATTATGTGAATATATTAATGTATACACATAATCATATTCAAATGCACACTTATGTTTTATTGCATACATATTTGATTGTTTTATACTTGCAACAAAGTGTTACAAGTTGAGCTCATTGTGTTGAATGATTTTTGGTATGTGTTCACGCCACCGGGTGAACAGCAGTGAGCGGTGAAGAGCAGTGAGGAGTGAGGAGGGTTTTTTTATCCTCGGCAGCTACGGTCACACCAGGAGGGGTGACTGGATTTTTCCCATGGGCATCGCCATTTAATCTGGTACGAGTTTTTCACCCGAACACCCGTTCTTCTCCTTCAGATTATTTCTACCTCGAACTTCATATTGTTAACCCGAAACATTTCGTGTGTGTCGGGCCACCTGTGAATATTTAATAAAGCATACGTTTGTTAACCGAATTTATCGCGCGTTCTTAATTCATCACTCGCTCACCATACCCAGAAGAAATTGACACCAGCCAACGACTTGTATTTTATTTGGATTCTTCCGCCCCTCCACGAACATTGGTCCTTCGAGCCGGATATCCTTCCGCTCCTCCAGCTTGTATCGGCGGAATTCCTGATAAGTAGAAAATTTCATTATTCATTTCATTTGCCCTACATACTACTAAAAGTGTGAGGTTTTCCCGCTTTTCCATAGCGACCTACACACTTTTATATATTGTATCTACATACCTGACCTGTTCCAAGGTTCCATGGTAGTTCCTAATCCTTAGCGTGTTTGTCCAACGTTTTCGTTTTCCATTCCACGATTACCCTTTTTATTTAGGTTCTTTTCCTCGCACTGGTCCCATTCCATTTTTGTACATACATATGCATTCACATGTACATGTGTTTTTCACAGCTGTTTGCCAAGTCCGCGTAAAGGTTTAAAAAAGAGAAAAAAACCAAAAAATTATTAAAGTATTATAAAAAAAAAATAGAAAAAAATAGTAATCAAAGTGTTAACCGCGATTTTTTATGTGTTCGAATTATTTCCATGCCAAACTAGTTCCCTCACGCGCGCGTATACTTACATACATACATCTTCATCTGTTGATGTACGCGCATATGCACATACCCATATACATATAATTCATTCGCACATTTCCCACAACACAAAAAACAGAGAAAAATTGTTAATAGCAATAAACGTATGCACCGCGACTTCTTGTGCTTTCAATTTGGTTGCGAAATTAATTTCCTCACGCGCGTATTTAAAAACCGGTGCACTTGCTTACATATGTACATACATACTTACATACATAGTCATACTTTGATGCACGCACATATCTACATATCCACAACACATAATCCATTTCGGTGTCGCGCATTGATTTAACAAGAAAATGGAGGGAAAAGGAACCCAACATTCAACTAAATGACAAATTACTTACGTTTTGTGTGAACAACGCGGGTGCATACATATCAACATACTTACCTGTGTACTTACGCATGTACGTACATACATATGTATATCAAGGCATCCGTCCATATGCACTGATCGGGTTCTGTGTTTGTTTTGCGCACAACACTCGCGGTGTATAAAAAACGTTCGTTTTGTGGTTTTTCCTCCGCACAACCAAAAAAAACCAAAAAAAAAAAAAAAAAAAAAAAAAATTAACATAAATAAACAACAAAA
>JAEIFP010002271.1:0-60784 GCA_018903935.1 Drosophila insularis
TAACACACCGATAATAATTCTATGTGTCACACGGATAGAATAACAAGTTCACTTTTACCGATCCTACCGACTGCACCAATTAAATATCTGGTTTTTCCAAAAGGAAAAAAAAGATATTGTTTGTTCGAGTAAAAAGCGGGGACTTTATTCGTTGAACGAAAACTTAAAACTGAAGTACAAAAATGTCTTATAGTAATATTTATAGGCTAAATTTGTGAGCCCTTAAATGGCGTGATCGATATTGATGCGATTTGATTGGCCCGAATTTTAATGTTGAATTAGCGTTCTCACGCTTTTTGATTTTTGGGGGAGAATTATTATTGCAAGTGTTCAATTGTTTATGAATATCTTGTATCTAACAAGAAGGTATATGTGTTGTATGTATTTTCGTTTTTAACTTTGATGAAAATACTTAGGCTAAGATTGAATGTGTATACATTTACAGTTTCTTCTGAATATCTGCCTGGATCTATTGGTTTTCCGAATTACTTTGAGTAAGTCGTACATTACCATTTCCGTTGTTAGAGCTACCTCGGTTGGAATTACCTCGGTTCGAGCTGTTTCGGTTGGAATTATTTCTTCCTCGGTTGTTGTACCGTGAGTTACCACGATATCCACAGATATTATTATTATTCCTATAACCGTTATTTTGGTAATTACCTCTACTTCGTTAATTATTTTGTCCATTTCTATTGTATTGACGGTAGTGCATGACAGGGTTCGCCTGTCCTGTTTCTGCTATACTACTGTCTACGAACTTTGTTGTTAGTTCGTTCATGTCACGGAAAATACCTGCTCTTAGTACGTTACGTACTTGATAGTTTATGCAGTTCTTTGTTATTGCCTCTGTAATTGACGCTACTGATTCCGTTTTTACATTTGACGCAATACTGTTAACAATCTCTTCTATTATCTGTTCAGAGGTTATCAAATTTCTTGTGTGACCTTTTAGTTTTGTTTTTATTAGGCACACTGCTGTTTCCTCATGGTCGCCTTTTATTTTATTTATTTTATCAGAAGTTTTATTCTTTGTAAGATTTTTTTGAGCTTTTTTTCATAGAAGTCTATCTCCAGCAATCGAATTAGGAGCATCTTGACCTCCTATAGGAATTATTTCATTTAATCCATTCCAAATTCCTTTATTAAATACAGCAATTTTATTAGCATCAGGAGTAACAGTTACTTGAGCACATCATAGTTTAATAGAAAGTAATCACTCACAAACAACTCAAGGATTATTTTTTACTGTTTTATTAGGAGTTTATTTTACAATTCTTCAAGCTTACGAATATATCGAAGCACCATTTACAATTGCAGATTCAGTTTATGGATCAACTTTTTATATGGCTACAGGATTTCATGGAATTCATGTTTTAATTGGAACAACATTTTTATTAATTTGTTTATTACGTCACTTAAATAATCATTTTTCTAAAAATCATCATTTTGGATTTGAAGCTGCAGCATGATACTGACATTTTGTTGATGTAGTTTGATTATTCCTTTATATTACAATTTACTGATGAGGAGGATAATTAACTTATTATAATCTATATAGTATAAAAGTATATTTGACTTCCAATCATAAGGTCTATTAATAATAGTATAGATAATTTTTTCAATTATTTTTATTGGTTCTGTAATTTTTATTATCTCAATAGTTGTAATACTTTTAGCTTCTATTCTTTCAAAAAAAACTTTAGTAGATCGAGAAAAAAGATCACCCTTTGAATGTGGATTTGATCCTAAATCCTCATCTCGATTACCTTTTTCCTTACGATTTTTTTTAATCACAATTATTTTTTTAATTTTTGATGTAGAAATTGCCTTAATTTTACCCATAATTATTATTTTAAAATTTTCAAATTTATTAATTTGAAGAATTACTTCAATTATTTTTATTTTAATTTTATTAATTGGACTATACCATGAATGAAATCAAGGAATGTTAAATTGATCAAATTAATTAATTAATATATATATATATATATAGGGTTGTAGTTAATTATAACATTTGATTTGCATTCAAAAAGTATTGAATATTCAATCTACCTTATTAATACAAGGAATATGAAGCGATATATTGCATTTAGTTTCGACCTAATCTTAGGTAAATTTACCCTTATTCTTTAATTGAAGCCAAAAAGAGGCCTATCACTGTTAATGATATAATTGAGTAATTAACTCCAATTAAGGAAGTATGGTGATCAAGTAAAAGCTGCTAACTTTTTTCTTTTAATGGTTAAATTCCATTTATACTTCTGTTTATATAGTTTAAATAAAACCCTACATTTTCATTGTAGAAATAAAATACTATATTTTTATAAATTACTAAATATAATTCACTATATTCAAAGATTATTTAATCTCCATAACATCTTCAATGTCATACTCTAATATATAAGCTATTTGAATATAAAAATAATAAAAAATTAAACAAAATTAAAACTCAAAATACAAATAATAATAAATAAATTTTTAAATTATTATTATGTATAATAAATAAAATTTGAGAATAATTAACTAATTTTTGATATAAATGTTGACCTCCAAAATATTCTGACCAACCTTGATCAAAACTTTTAACTACAATTTGACCATAATTTAAAGGATAAAAAATTATTCCATAAGTTCTAATATAAGGTATAAACCACATTGAACCTAAAAAACTTGAAATCTTATAATATAAAAAAGATTTATTTAATCTATATAATTTTCTTATAGAAATTAAATAACCAAATAAACCACCAAAAATACAAACAAACAATGTTAATAATTTTATATAAATTGGTAAACAAATTATATAGGGATAAGGAAAAATTAATCAATTTAATATTCTACCTCCTACAATTCTTATAATTAATAATCCTATTATACCTCGTAATATGATTCAACCTTCATCATTTAATATATTTAATCTCCCACAATTTAAATCTCCTGTTATAGAATAATAAACTAATCGAAAAGAATAACTTACTGTTAATCCAGTAGAAAAAAAATATAAAAAAAATGAAAATATATTAATGTTACTAATTAAAACTATTTCTAAAATTATATCCTTTGAATAAAATCCTGCTAAAAAAGGTATTCCACATAAAGCTAAATTAGAAACATTAAAACACATTGAAGTTAAAGGCATATGAATTCTTAAACCTCCTATTAACCGAATATCTTGATTATTATTTATATTATGAATAATAGCTCCTGCACATATAAATAATAATGCCTTAAATAAAGCATGAGTTAATAAATGAAATATAGCTAATTTATAAAAACCTATTGATAAAATACTTATTATTAAACCTAATTGACTTAAAGTTGATAAAGCAATAATTTTTTTTAAATCAAATTCAAAATTAGCCCCTATCCCAGCTATAAATATAGTCAATCCTGATAATAATAATAATAATTGTCCTAATCATGAATTTCTTAATAAAATATTAAATCGAATTAATAAATAAACTCCAGCAGTCACTAAAGTAGATGAATGAACTAATGCTGAAACAGGAGTAGGAGCAGCTATCGCAGCAGGTAACCATGAAGAAAAAGGAATTTGAGCTCTTTTAGTTATAGCAGCCAATATAACTAAACTACCAATTACTATTATTTCAAATTCATTTTGTATAACTTCTAAATAAAATACATAATTTCATCTTCCATAATTTAATATTCAAGCAATAGCTAATAATAAAGCTACATCTCCAATTCGATTAGATAACGCAGTTAATATTCCAGCATTATAAGATTTTACATTTTGAAAATAAATTACTAAACAATAAGAAACTAATCCAAGACCATCTCATCCTAATAAAATTCTAATTAAATTAGGACTAATAATTAATAATATTATAGATAAAACAAATATTAAAACTAATATAATAAAACGATTAATATTTTCATCTCTTCTTATATATTCTTTTCTATAAAAAATTACTAAAGAAGCAATTATTAAAACAAAAGATATAAATAATAAACTTATTCAGTCAAATAATAAAGTCATTACAATTCTTATAGAATTTAATGAAACTACTTCTCATTCAATAAAATAAACTAAATTATTTAATAAAAAATTTAATCTAAAAAAAAAACAAGATAATCTAATAGAAATTAAACTTACAAATCTAATTCTACAAATTGATAAATATTTCACGATCTAAAATGAATAACTCATATCACTAACACCACAAATTAGTATTTTTTTTAAACTATTTAAATATAATCACAACATACTTATATCTCTTTTTAAAATTAATAAATTTAAAGGTAATCAATGTAACAATAATAATAAATATTCACGAATTTTACCGTTAGTAAATGAATAGACACCTGAAAAAATTTTTCCGTGTTGACTAAAAGAATATAAATATAATGAATAAGCAGCTCTAAAAAAAGATAATAAAGATAGTATAATTATAGAGACTCATGATCAAGAAACAATTCTATTTAATAAAGAAATTTCCCCTAACAAATTTAATGTAACAGGAGCTGCTATATTAGCTGAACTTAATAAAAATCATCATAATGCTATAGCAGGTATAAAATTTAATAAACCCTTATTAATTAATAATCTTCGTCTCCCTAACCGCTCATAAGAAATATTGGCTAAACAAAACAATCCAGATGAACATAATCCATGACCAATTATTAAAGTATAAGAACCTCTTAATCCTCAATATCTTATTACTAATAATCCTGCTAATACAATTCCTATATGAGCTACTGAAGAATAAGCAATTAAAGCCTTTAAATCTGTTTGACGTAAACAAACAAATCTAACTAAAACTCCTCCAACTAATCTAATTCTAATTCAAATAAACCCATATTTTAAATTTATTAACTGTAAAATAGATAATACCCGTAATAACCCATAACCTCCTAATTTTAACATAATTCCGGCTAAAATTATTGACCCAGAAACAGGGGCTTCGACATGAGCTTTTGGTAATCATAAATGAACTAAAAATATAGGTATTTTAACTAAAAACGCGCATAATATACAAAAATAAAGTAAATCATAATTAAATATAAAATTATTTATTAGATAAAAATTTATTGTACCCATTTTATTCATTAGATAAAAAATACCAATTAATATAGGTAAAGAAACTAATAAAGTATAAAATAATAAATAAATTCCAGCTTGTAATCGTTCAGGCTGATATCCTCAACCTAAAATTAAAAATAATGTAGGAATTAATCTTCTTTCAAAAAATAAATAAAATATAAATAAATTTATTCTTCTAAAAGTTAAAATTAATAATAATAATAATAAAACTACATTTAATAAAAATAAATTTTTATGATTATTATATTTATTAACTCTTTCTCTAGCTAATAGTATTAATGAACAAATTCATAAACTTAATATAATTAAACCATAAGAAAGTATATCTCTCCCTAAAAAATAAGAAATTTCTGATCAATAATTTATAAAATTATTTATTAATAAAAATACAAATCTAATTAAAAATAATAAAATTTGTACCATTCAATATATATTATTGATTAAACATAAAGGACTTAAAAAAATTAAAAAAAATACTAATTTTAACATTATATAATTCTAAAAGATTGAAAATAATCATTTCCATGAGTACGAATTATTGAAACTAAAATTGATAAACCTAATGCCCCTTCACATACTCTAAAAGTTAAAAATATTATTCTAAAATAATTTTCATAATTTAATAAATTTAAATAAATAAATAACAAAAAAAATAGTATTAAAACAATAAATTCTAAACTTAATAATATTGAAAGTAAATGCTTCCGATTAGAAACAAAACAAAATAACCCTAAAATTAATAAAATTATTGGTAAACTTCAATATAAAAATATAATCATTAGTTTTAATAGTTTAATAAAAACATTGGTCTTGTAAATCAAAAATAAGATTATTTCTTTTAAAACTTCAAGAGAAAAGAAATTTCTTTTTCATTAATCCCCAAAATTAATATTTTAAATAAACTACCTCTTGATATTCTTCAATTATTTTTATATTCTTTAATTTTAACCACATCAATTATTTTTATTAATATAATTCACCCTTTAGCAATAGGATTAACTTTATTAATTCAAACAGTTTTAATTTGTTTAATTGCCGGTTTAATAACTAAAAGATTTTGATATTCTTATATTTTATTTTTAATTTTTTTAGGAGGAATACTAGTTTTATTTATTTATGTTACTTCTTTAGCATCAAATGAAATATTTAATCTATCAATTAAATTAACTTTATTTTCATTTTTTTTAATATTTATTTTTACTGTAATTTCTTTTTTTATTGATAAAACTTCTATTTCATTTTTTTTTATAAATAATGAAATAGAATCAATTTTTAATTTAAATTCATATTTTTTAGAAAATTCTTTATCATTAAATAAACTTTATAATTTTCCAACTAATTTTATTACAATTTTATTAATAAATTATTTATTAATTACTTTAATTGTTGTAGTTAAAATTACAAAATTATTTAAAGGCCCTCTTCGAATAATAAATTAATGAACAAACCTTTACGATCTTCTCACCCCCTTTTTAAAATTGCAAACAATGCATTAATTGATTTACCTGCTCCTATTAATATTTCAGCATGATGAAATTTTGGTTCATTATTAGGATTATGTTTAATTATTCAAATTCTTACAGGACTGTTTTTAGCAATACATTACACAGCAGACGTTAATTTAGCTTTTTATAGAGTTAATCATATTTGTCGAGATGTTAATTATGGATGATTATTACGAACACTACACGCTAATGGAGCATCATTTTTTTTTATTTGTATTTATTTACATGTAGGTCGAGGAATATATTACGGATCTTATTTATTTACCCCTACATGAATAATTGGAGTTATTATTTTATTTTTAGTAATAGGAACAGCTTTTATAGGATATGTATTACCTTGAGGACAAATATCTTTTTGAGGAGCAACAGTTATTACTAATTTATTATCAGCTATTCCTTATTTAGGATTAGATTTAGTACAATGAGTATGAGGAGGATTTGCTGTAGATAACGCAACTTTAACTCGATTTTTTACTTTTCACTTTATTTTACCGTTTATTGTTTTAGCTATAGTAATAATTCATTTATTATTCTTACATCAAACAGGATCAAGAAATCCTATTGGATTAAATTCTAATATTGATAAAATTCCTTTCCATCCGTATTTTACATTTAAGGATATTGTAGGATTTATTATTATAATTACTTTATTAATTTCATTAGTTTTAATTAACCCTTATTTATTGGGAGATCCAGATAATTTTATTCCTGCTAATCCTTTAGTCACACCAGCCCATATTCAACCTGAATGATATTTTTTATTTGCTTACGCTATTTTACGATCTATTCCTAATAAATTAGGAGGAGTAATTGCTCTTGTTTTATCAATTGCAATTTTAATAATTTTACCCTTTTATAATTTAAGAAAATTTCGAGGAATTCAATTTTATCCTATTAATCAAATTTTATTTTGAATTATAGTAGTAACAGTAATTTTATTAACATGCTGCCTACTACATCATCATCAAATCAACAGAGCACACGCATGCACACATACAGACGCAACGCTACTTAAACTATATGTGTATGCGTGCGAATCGCGGCATTCGTGTAAAAGGGGATGGGGAAGAAGAAGAAGAAATTGAAATGATATTTAAAAGTTTTTGTGCGTTAATGAATTGAGATACAGAAAAAGAGTTTGGAACATGTAAAAATATTATGGCCATGGACTGCAAGGGTATATGTTTTTTTTTTAACTTCGGCACAGCCGATGTTAGCTTTTTTTATATTTTTTTTTTTTTTTTGAAACTTTTGCTCTTTTATAAAAAAAAAGGTAAAAAATATTTTTTTTAATTTTTTTTTTTTTTAATTTTGATGAAAATACTTAGGCTAAGATTGAATGTGTATACATTTACAGTTTCTTCTGAATATCTGCAGGGATCTATTGGTTTTCCGAATTACTTTGAGTAAGTCGTACCACTAACCATAGAATACATAGATGCGTCAAACTCAAGATTTTTTGATTACAAACGCTAGCCTGAGCCTGGAACCCCAGAGAACTTCGGCAAAAGCCGAACAGCCTAGAACCACTAACCATAGAATATTCTATGTGCGCATTTACTAAGCAAATATACATACCAAATTTTGTGTCTCTAGTTACTATAGTGTTTGAGAAATTCGGTTTTATATAATTTGCGGGGGCGGTAGGGGGCGTGGCAGAAATTTGAAATAAACTTGTTCACTCTACATAATAAACGAGTCTACATACCAAATTTGGTGGCTCTAGCTCCTATAGTCTCCGAGATCTAGGTGGTCATACAGACGGACGGACAGACGGACATGGCTAGATCGTCTCGGCTGTTGATGCTGATCAAGAATATATATTCTTTATGGGGTCGGAAAAGCTTCCTTCTGCCTGTTACATACATTTTGGCGACTTTAATATACCATTTCACCCTATGGGTGTATGGTATAAAAATCATTCAACACAAAGAGCTGAACTTGTAACACTTTTTTGCAAGTATAAACAATCAAATATCTACGCAATAAAACATAAGTGTGCACTTGAATATGTTTATGTGTATACATTAATATATTCAGAAATGACATTAATATATTCACATAAACATATTCACATAAATATACAGCTAAACATGTTCATATATGTATGTACATTTATAACTGCACATACATTTAGCAATGCACAGGCGTAATATGGGCTAGGGCCAAGCCAGCGTGTGAACGCTGACCATGCACTCTGATGCAAGCGCCCCAAATAATACGTATGTATGTACTGACACTCTCTCTCTTTTGTAGCTGTTGCCTAAGTCGCAGCATAAGAATATCTATGCAACAATAGGTTAAGTCAAAAAATATTTTTGGAATAAAAATCAATCGGAAGAAGACCACAAAACTGAACTGACGTCTTCATTTATTTAATATACATAACAGTGGAACCCGGTCATTACAACAGGCATCAAATTTGATATTCGAACTGGCTTAGTACACGCGCAGATTTTGATTCTCTCATATTTTGCCACGCCCAGTTCCTCCCCCGCATATTAAATAAAATGATTTTCTCGAAAACTAACAAAGATAAATCCAAATATGTGAAGTAAATTTCTTTAGTATGCGTGCAGATTATTAATACTTAAAATTTTGGGTACGCCCACTTTGCCTCCATAATGTACACAAAACCGACAAAGTCATCGAAGTTTAAAATATATTTTCTCTTTTTAAAAACAGACACTGAATTTAGAAACTTTTTTAAAAATCGTAAATGTATTTGAATAGGGCTTCCAGGGCGAAGGAAAGAATAACCAGATCTTCATTCCTTGAATTCGAAATATGAACTGATTTTATTTAAAGAATTGTTGTGTATATAAATGAATTCTTAAACTCTAGGCAGCGACAATTGTTAATGTCCGGTTTTCACCAAATAGAACTAAAAGATAAATCGCGAAGCATTACGTAATTTTCCACTAGCAATGGATTTTATCAGTTTACTAGACTACCGTATGGTCTGTAAGTAGCACCAAATTCCTTTCAAAGAATGACGACAATTGCTTTCTCTGGATTAAATCCGTCACAAGCATTCCTTTACGTGGATGACTTATCGGCTGTTCTGAGAAACACATGCTCAAAAACCTAAAGCATATTTTTGACATATGCAGAAAACACAACCTAAAACTGCATCCAGAGAAATGTTCATTCTTCATGAACGAAGTGACATTCTTGGGTCACAAGTTTACCGACAAACGAATATTGCCAGATGACACCAAATACGACGTCATTGAAAAATACCCAGTACCAACAGATGCTGATAGTGCTAGAAGATTCGTAGCCTTTTGCAACTATTACAGACGTTTTATTAAAAACTTTGAAGAACATGCACGTCCGAAAACACAATTTTTGAAGAAATATCAAAGAAGCTAACATCGGCTGTGCCGAAGTTTATATAATCAAATATCTGGTCTTTCCAAAAGGGAAAAAAAGATATTGTTTGTTCGAGTTAAAAGCGGGGACTTTATTCGTTGAACGAAAACTTAAAACTGAAGTACAAAAATGTCTTAAAGTAATATTTATAGGCTAAATTTGCGAGGCTTAAATGGCGTGATCGATATTGATGCGATTTGATTGGCCCGAATTTTAATGTTGAATTAGCGTTCTCACGCTTTTGATTTTTGGGGGACAATTATTATTGCAAGTGTTCAATTGTTTATGAATAAAACGGATTTTATTGGCCTGTGTTTTAATTATGAGTTAGCGTTCACACGCTTTGATTTTAAGGGGGACAATTGTTATTGCAAGTGTCCAAGTGTTTATAAAAAAAAACGGATGTTTACTTTAAAGTTATAAATTTTAGGGAGCGAAAAATTTATTAGTTATTGGGTATTGAAGTTGGATATATGACTTCCCCATCCTAAAAAAAATTAGCCTGTCTTCAGGCGGATACATTGGGATATAGCGAGGGGTTTTTCTCCGCTGTAAAGATTGGAGTATCAATTTTGTTTATAATTTGGGATTCAATTTTTTCAACAATTGGGGTTTCGATTTTTTCTGTGGGAGCACGATTGTTATTTGATCGAAAATGCTTAATTAATAATTCTTGTGGCATTGCCTTAAACTTATAGATTAAGTATGTAATGAAACTTATTATAGTAAGTATAAAAGTGGTTAATGTAATAGTTTGGAATACAGTATAATATTTGGTGTGTTCGTTAATTATCTCTTTTGTTTGGATAAAGGAAATAGGTTCTAGCCTGGTGATATTGTTAGTTACATAAATGCTTTGGCTATAATCAAGCAATGAATTTATTATTGATATTTCGTTTAATTGTAAGGCACAATCGTAAATTTTTATTATGTTATTGCCTTTTATTATTAAGTCGTTGTTTACGCAATTTTGATTAAGTTTAGTTTTTGGTAAATTCCATGTTACAATTATGTTTGGTTCAATGTAATTAGTTTGAAAATTTTTATATGTTTTAGTGTATTTACAAGTGGTTGGGATTTGATTCAAAATGCCTATTATACATTCATTAGTTTCTGTTTGTTTTGTATTTTTATTAAACAAAGTGTTGTTGTCAAAATAGTATTTATCGTATGAATTTTCTGTCAAAATATTTTTATTTTCATCTGGATAAGGAAGTATCTCAAAGATTATGTCAAAATATTTTTATTTTCATCTGGATAAGGAAGTATCTCAAAGATAGGCGTTTTTATTATTTCTTGAGGAATGTTTGAAATGATAAATATCTCGTTTGAATTTGGTTTAAGCCAGGTGAATGTTTTTGTATTCAATAGTTTTTCCGAATTAACATGACCTAAGCGATTATGTTTTAAAAGTTTTGGGTTGAAAATTCATAGCCTAGTGAGCTGCACGCCCATTTCTATGTCTTCGATGTATTCTGTGAAATGCTCAAAATTAAAGATTAGAACTTCTAATTTTACTGATTTTTCCTTTTCTTCCTTGAGGTTGTTTAGTACTTCTAAACCTTTATTAATAGTGTCTATTACGTAATTTAGTTCGTTTGCTTGTACGCTATTGCTTTAAAGATTATTTATTTTTTCTTCTAATTCATCTTTATCCTTTTGATCAAGAGTACCAAAAAGATATTTGTATATTGAACCAATTCCGTTAATTAGTCCTCGTTTGTTACGTTTTACAATTTGTATTCCATTAATTTCTCTACTTAGTTTTTCTGTTAGGTATTGAATATAGATTATGTCTTTAAGTTCTTGTGCTTGTTGCATTAAATTGTTATATGTAATGTCTATTAGCGTTAAATTCACTTTGAAATAATGATATTCAAAGTTTGTAGGTAAATCCATGGTTCCTGTCTTAAATAATAAGTAACCGTTCGGTGCTTTTACTGGGTTTATGTCAATAGATTGGCTGCATGTTGATTTTAATGTTAAAAATAGCAATATGCACAAAAAAGCCATCTTGAGTTGTTGACCTGTAATTAATCAATTGTCGTATTTGCTTTTATTAACTTTCTTTTTCTTCTTGAATTTTGATTTGTAGTGTGTAACTTTTTGTCCTCTATTTCTTTCTTCAAAATGTTTTTCATCTAACTGATTTATTTCTCCTGTCTTTTTGAATGGATTTGTCGTTTTTGACTTTACTAATGGTGCTTGTTTAAATCTAGTATCAATTTCGAAGTCGTGTCTATCTCTATTTAAATTGTTTATTTGAAGTATTTTATTCGTTTGGGTATTATAGTCGGGTGATCCTGCATAGATAAAGATGTCCGCTGGCGGTCGGTTAGTTGTTTTATGTCTCGTTTTATGGTTGTATATGTAGAGAATTTTTTCAAATTTGATTAATTTATCTTCGATGTCATTTTCACTATTTATAATTCTGAGTTTTTCATTTACTGTTTTATGGAATCTTTTTATATATATATTATCTATATATTTTATATTTCATCCCGATAGCTCTTAAGATGGCTAAGTAACACGCATACGCACAGACGGACGGACAGACAGACAGACGGACATGGCTATATCAACTCAGCTTCTCAAGCTGATCAATAATATATATACTTTATATCGTCGGAAACGTCTTCTGTGCGTTACAAACATCTGACCAATTTTATAATACCCTCTGCAAGGGTATAAATTATAAATTACCAATATGATAGTATTTCATATAAAATCTCAGATCCCAAAATTTGAATCTAATCGGATAAATAGAACACAAGTTACAGCCGATATAAATCGGTTCAACTTGCTGCCTACTACGTCATCATCAAATCAACAGAGCACACGCATGCACACATACAGACGCAACGCTACATAAACTATATGTGTATGCGTGCGAGTCGCGGCATGCGCGTAAAAGGGGATGGGGAAGAAGAAGAAGAAATTGAAATGATATTCGAAAGGTTCTGTGCATTAATGAATTGAGATACAGAAAAAGAGTTTGGAACATTTAAAAATATTATGGCCATGGACTGCAAGGGTATATAGACTTCGACACAGCCGATGTTAGCTTCTTTAATATTTATTATTATTATATACTTATTTCGGTATTCTAATATATGAATAAGACAAAAATGTTCCCCACAAAAACTGAAAAATTGTTAGCGAAGCAACACGAGTTGCATAAAAAATTGAAGAAGCTAGAAGAGTTAGATGCTAGTAAGTTTACTAGCAAGATTCTTAACGAACTAAGTCAGATACAGAAGCTATGGATTAGTAACCATAGCCAAATGCTAGAGAGTGCAGTAACCCAACACTACTATTTCACAGATGAAAAGTATGAGGAAGGGTTAAATATGGCAGCCAGATTAATAGCCAAAGGAGAGTCAAGCAGGCAGGGCACTGGTGATTCGGAAAACAGTGAAGCAGATGTATCGATGTTCGAAAAGTTGGATGATAGCAAAGTAGAGGCGCGCGGTAATGAAAACGCCAATGTTAACCAGGAGATATTTATGGATAGAGCCCGACAGCTCCAGGAATATTTAGATAGAGTAACGAAAGATTTACGCACTATAGATAATTCAACAGAGACATGCATAATACATGTTAATAAGATCAATTATTTATGGGAGAAAGTACGTGACCGGTTTGTGGAATTGTTTGGGGAATTGACTGAAAAAAGAGAGGATCTGAGTCCTACTCTTAGGTTTAATTATTTGAAATCCGCATTAAAGGGCGAAGCGAAGAGCATGGTAGCTCACCTATTGGCAGGTTCAGCTGATAATTATAATGCTTCTTGGGAATTGTTAACCAAGCGGTATGAAAATAATCGGAGGGTATTTTCCGATCAATTAAGTCGGATCGTTGATTTACCGATGATCGACAATGAATCCGCAAAGAGTGTAAAAGGAGTGATTGACATCGTTAATGAGTCAATACACTTAATTAAAATAAAAGCAAATTTGTCAGATGAAGATGACGTAATATTCTCACAACTCATACTTAGGAAACTTGACAGGCAGGCTCTACAATTGTATGAGAGTCAGATTATGAAAACAAGGCCGATACAAATGCTATCTGATGTCATGGAATACTTGGAGCAAAGATATTGTGCACTAAGTGGCATGAGGAAAGAAGAGAAAACCCTGCAAAAAGTGGTTTCATATTGTGTTTTTTGAAAATAACTGTCCGATTTGCAAAGTTGGCGGGCATAAAGCATATAAGTGCTATAAATTTAAATGTTTGACACCTTTGGAAAGGTATGAAACGGCCAAAAAGTGCCGCTGTGCACACGATGTTTGAACCATTCAAGCAATAAAGAATGCACTAATGAGATGGTCTGTTCATTGTGCAGTAAAGGACACCATACTCTACTCCATTTTGAAGAAATACAGGAGAGAGTTAATAAAAAACGTGAAAATAAATCCAATACAATTCAAAACAAACTCAACAACAAAATTCAAGAAATAAGTCAGCATTTGACTCCTCCAGCAGGACCTCACCTTGGAGGTAAGATAAAAGCTGAGGTAAAAGAAATATTTCTTCAAAGTAATAAAGAAATAAAGTTATGCCCCCGGCAGGACCTCATTTCGGAGGTACACTGAAAACTGGGGGAAGAAAAGGTGGATATCCCAGTACAAAATAAGAATATTCAGGTGGCAATGGTTGAATTAAATGAAGTGATTATAAAATATCAAAGAAGCTAACATCGGCTGCAAGCCGTTATATACCCTTGCAGTCCATGGCCATAATATTTTTCCATGTTCCAAACTTTTTTCTGTATCTCATTCACTTAATGCACAGAACCTTTCAAAATATCATTTCAATTTCGTCTTCTATTGCATCCCCCATCCCTTTCGAAACGCATGCCACGACTCGCACGTCATACATATTTAGCGTTATGTAGCGTTGCGTCTGTATGTTTGCATGCGTGTGCTCTATTGATTTGATGATGACGTAGTAGGCAGCAAGCCGAACCGATTTATGTCGGCTGTAACTTGTGTTTTATATATCCGATCAGATTCAAATTTTGGAATCTGAGATTTTATATATAATACTATCATATTGGTAAATTTCATGGCGATACTCTCCATTTTTGCAATTTTTGCAAAAATGTTTCCTTCAGAGCTATATGATATAGTGGTCCGATTCTCCCAATTTTCATACTTTATTTTTCCCAGGTTATTAAAAGCCCCCAAAAAAAATTTCGATCCCGATCAGCCCTTCAGATGGCTGAGTAAAACGCATACGCACAGACGGACGGACAGTCGGACAGACGGGCAGACGGTCAGACGGACATGTCTATATCAACTCAGCTTCTCATACTGATCAAGAATATATATACTTTATAGGGTCGGGAAACGTCTCCTTCTGTGCCTTACAAACATCTGACCAATTTTATAATACCCTCTGCAAAGGGTATAAAAAGTAATGTCAAAATAGATTTCGGTAATAAATTGTCCGCATCTGCATTACAAAAAGGGCGGACTAGGTAAAATATTTATAAAAGGACAACATCTAAGAATAAACAAAATAACAACTCAAATTTTAGCTATCAGCAATATTTAAAAAAAAGTGGAGCAAAGATCAGATTGGAACAAGTCGAAAAGTAAAAGTAGTTATTTTTTAAATTTTCCACCATATAAAAAAGCTGAGAAGTCAACATAGTAATGCACATCAGCAGTGGGTAGATATCCCGAAACAAAAATTGTTAGGCATTGGGCGATATTAGTAATATGCCAAATATAAAATAATATGAAATCCAGTAGAAGCCCATTTAGTAAACCATACAGCAGAGTTGGTAAGAATAGGAAGTCAGTTACAATCGGTAAAGGAACATCAGAATGACTAGGTTTTTGATCGTCAATCATGTAACTTTTCATGCTTCTTTAACAATAGTTATCTTACTAATGATAATATTAATAATAATAATTTGTTTAAGACAACTTAATAAAAATAAAAGAATCCCAATCGCCCCATTTGGCGGCCCCTCGCAGAATGTTTAAGAATAAACATCGTGTTCATCTGAAGCGGCTCCGACAAATCAGATGCATTAAAGAAAATGTAATACAAATGTACTTGTGTCACAAACAACTAACATAGCATATGACTAGAATTACAATCAGCCACACGCGTTGTGGGAATAAAACACTTGTAATTGTAAACTAACCCAAAACGATCACAACGGCAGGATGTCAAGTGGCCGACGCCGTGCCCAAAATAATAATAATTTTTCAACCCCCGAATACGTGGGTGTAAGTCGCACTAGAATAAGATCTCCTAAGAACAATTGTGACCTCCTAGAGCCCAAGATTCCTCATAAAAACTCCGTACTTTAGTAAATAAAATCAGTTCATATTTTGAATTCGACAAATGAAGATCGGGTTATTGCTTCCTTCTTTCGGAATTCCTATTCATTTTGGTCCTTCGATAAAAAGCAACTCTGTAGTTTTCCCCCACCAGTGGTAAGAGACTCAGAGATTGAATCAGCTCCTTTGTAGCATGTTTTGGAATAACATATTAACAACATTACAAACATATTGTAGCAATATTTATGTGCGCAACATTCAAGTGTATTGGCCCCTCAAGTAACATGACCACCCATGAGTGCATGGTGCTGGACAATTGCTGTGTCGGCAAATATAACACGCGCGGCCGCTTTGGCCCAATATGCAATATGATACATCCTCACTCTCCCGCCGCAACGGGATACATACATACATACTCTTATGTAAACATTTATACTTCTATACATAAATATGTTTATACATAAGCATACCGCTTCTCTGCCTGCATTACTGGCAGCGCAGCTACGCGGTCTTAGCTATAGTCGACAATTGTTATAGAATTAAGAATCATTCAATAAACTGAACCCAACAAAACCAGACCGATGTGTATTTCATCAATTGGTGGACTTTATCTACTACATGGCGACCGTGACAGTGGTCACTAAAGATATAAGGAGTGACCAACAGATGAAAACAACTTGGAAAATTATTGGCTGGAATACGAAAAACCAGTCCCCAAGGAATAAAGCCTGGACAAGGAAATCACTGGAGGGAAATTTGGAGTACAACTAATGCAAAAAAAAAACTGAGTGAGTAGAGAGTGAGTCATGTCAAGAGGAGGAGTGCAACACAAATTAAAAAAAAAGAATAGCATACATAAAGTGGCTATTATATATGAACAAAAATCCACCCCCCTGGGCAACAGCCCAAAAGCTTCAACAAGAACTTGACTTTTTAAAGTCAACCTTACTTAAAACAAAAAAGAACATAACTCACGCTCACTCAGTACATTTTGAAATATCAACAATAAAAATTAAAAAAACTCATCCCCCAACAAAAGCGCTACCAAAAAGAAAAACAGAGTGCCCTGACGATTGCCCAGGACCATTTGAAAGTGTACATTGCGAGTACACATGTATGCTGAGAACTGGTGCGACGACCGGCACCGGTACCGCCTGAGCCCATAGGCCCTGGACAACAGCAGCGGTGACAACGAGCGTGAAAGGCAGGCCGCCTTTTACGCCTTCGAGGGAGCATCAGCGTGCTAACCAGCGACGACCAGCTGATGCTGCTCATCTGACGTCCGACTCCTGACATGCTCACATCAATATAAAAAAAAAAAAAAAAAAACCCATATTAAATATTACATATTACATATATATACAAATAAGAAAACCCATTGTTAAATTGTGTGGAATCTTATCTGCTCAATAGAAGTATAGCCTGTAAAGCTATGCGAACTAATAGGTAGAATTTTGTTAATTATACTACATGTTAATTATACTTCATTAGTGAAAAAAAAGAGTTACTCTAATTTTTATACTAATTTTATGCTTCAAAATAGTATCAGCAAATTTAATGAGGAAGATATTACACCCAAAATGGGGCTAATAGACACCAAAACAGTGGACTCCACTGCGAATGTAATAAACCAAATAGAGTCATCAAATGTAGATTTAAGGCCGACAAATGCACTTTTATTAATAATTGTGGTAATAATGTGCGCATATGTGTTATACAAAGCATATACATTACACAACAAATGTGTAACAAAAAGAGCTTTAAGCCATGCTAATGGTCTGGATACTATATAAATAACATATGCATCAATTATTGTAACAGTGCATTTGAAACAAAAAAAAAAATTTAATGTTAAATTTAATGAAAAAAAAGAAGATAAAAAAAAAAAAATCTAAGATTAGTAATTTGATGATGAAGGGAAACAGAAGGACAAGAGACGTTGCCCAGCAAAAGCAACCAAAAAAAAAAAAAAAAATTTTAGATTATAGACAACAAAAATAAGGCAAAAGTGTGGAGGATAGAAAGAGAAAATGAAAGATAGAAAGAACGTGTGAATCTCTAATAGAACGACGAAGATGAACGATGAAGTAGTAGAAGAACATTCCTTGATTTTGAATTTGAACACAGATATATATTTCTATATATTAATATATATACTTAAATGAAATGAAATTAATATAAAAGAAACAAACACACACTCACACACAAACACACAAAAAAACAAAACGTTTAAAACAAAAAAACAACATAAAAACGAGATGATAAAAGTTTTTCTTTAGTTTAGGAATTTTCATTTTCCTATTAAAAAAAAAAACAAATTTGATTGCTTCAGACTGACAGCTAAGGAAAACTATCTAAAGGGGAAAGATAATTTCGTAGCCGACGTGCTATCAAGAATAACAATACAGGACTTACAAAAGATACAAACTAGTAACAAAATTCTGAGAGTCACTACCAGAAACCAAAGTAAGCAGTCAAATTCCTGCGCAGGAAAAGAAAAAGAGAATAATATAAAAGAGTTGCAAAAGCAATCTCTTAATGCTTCTAAGCCCAATGCATATGACGTCATTGTAAATGACGAAGTACGAAAAGTAGTGACCTTGCGAATAACTGATTCTATAAGCATATTCAAACATGGCAAGAATTGACATTTGCGATATGTATACCAATTGAATCCTTGACTTAGGTCAATTGTTTCAAAGGCTCGAAAAAGAAGCCGGTATACTCAATTTCAGTCAAGTCAAAGTGGCACCGAGTGAAAAGATCTTTGAAACTATTTCAATAGAACCTTTCAAAAATATGGGCAATAAAATATTGAAATTTTTAAGAGTAGCGCTACTCAAGCCGGTGACCCTATTATCAAATAATGATAAAGAAAAAGAAGCAATACTGTTTACATTCCATGATGATCCTATACAAGGAGGTCATACAGGAATAGCTAGAACATTAGCAAAAATAAAAAGACATTACTACTGGAGAAATATGACACAAGATATCTCAAAATATGTAAAAAAATGTAACAAGTGTCAAAAGTCAAAAACGACAAAACATACAAAAACTCCGTTAATTATAACTGAAACGCCACAAAAGGCCTTCGACAGGGTAATAGTGGATACGATCGGTCCATTACCTGAATCAGAACAAGGAAATGAATATGCAGTAACTTTAATCTGCGATTTAACAAAATACCTTGTAATAATACCAATCAAAGACAAAAGTGCAAAAACAGTAGCGAAAGCTATATTTGAAGATTTCATTCTGCAGTACGGTCCAATGAAGACGTTCATTACGGACATGGGAACAGAATATAGAAACTCAATAATTGAAGAGTTATGCAAAAACTTGCAAATAAAGAAAATAACTTCAACCGCACATCATCACCAGACTGTAGGCACTGTGGAGCGAAGCCACCGAACACCTAATGAATTTTTACGATCATACATTTCAGTTGACAAAACTGTCTGGTATCTAAGGAAGGAAATGATCCAGCTCTGCAGTTATCACTCGAGGCTTTGGTCCCACAAAGCTTGTATATTGCAGCTGACAGCAGCTTGAGCTCGATACCACTAAAACAAATCATTAAACAAACCTGTTTTAATTTCACCGGGGCACAAAATAAATTTTGTTGTGCCGAACCTAGCCCAAGAGATATTGTAAATATCCCGAAGGACGAAAAAGGATCGTTACAACATACATACTCTTATGTAAACATTTATACTTCTATACATAAATATGTTTATACATAAGCATACCGCTTCTCTGCCTGCATTACTGGCAGCGCAGCTACGCGGTCTTAGCTATAGTCGACAATTGTTATAGAATTAAGAATCATTCAATAAAGTGAACACAACAAAACCAGACCGATGTGTATTTCATCAATTGGTGGACTTTATCTACTACACCTTAAAGTCTGGATTCTTATGCAAGTGTAAATGCTAAGATCAGCTAAAGGTAGCAAAATAAAATAACTCGCCCACCAGTGGTAAGAAACAGAGTATAATAATAAAAGTATTCGAAGCCCTAATATCGAAAGTGTATATATACACTATATATATAGTTGCAAAGCACTATATATATATAGTTGCAACAGCACTATATATATAGAAACAGCAGCAGAGCATCAAGATAGTTGCAAAGAAGATGCGACTGGAGGCGAGACGAATGTGAAGAAACGGCGAGCTACCAGCAAACTAGCGGCAAACCCTACCCATTGGCAGACAAGCAGCGCCAGACTATCGACAAACCCTATCTAGCAAACTCTACTTGGCGGACAACAGTGGCGAACGGTATCAACGACAGCATCATCAGATAAGATATAAATTAAAATAGTTATAAGTACATCAATCTATTTTATTTACTATATACTTATTTCGATATCCTAATATACGCATAAGACAAAATGTTTCCTACCAAACCGGAAAAATTATTAGCGAAGCAGCACGAGTTGCATAAAAGGTTAAAGAAGTTAGGAGAGCTAGGTGCTAGTAAGTTAACTAGCAAGATTCTTAACGAAGTAAGAGAGATACAGAAGCAATGGATTAGTTACCATAGCCAAATGCTAGAGAGTGGAGTAACCGACCACCACTATTTCACAGAGGGAAAATATGAGGAAGGTTTAAATATAGCAACCAGGTTAATAGCCAAAGGAGAGCGAAGCAATTTGGAAGACATTGAAGCAGATGCAACGATGTTGGAGAGTTTTGAAGATAGCAACGAGAAGTCGCGCGGGAATGCGACCTATAGTTATGAAAACGCTAATGTTAGCCAGGAGATATTTATGGATAGAGTCCGACAGCTCCAGGAATATTGGGAGGCAGTAGAGTTGAAGTCAACAGGCAATGGGACAGGGATAATATATATTAATAAGATCAACTATTTATGGGAGAAAGCACAGGCGTGCCAGGTATTGACAAAAGATGCAAAATATAAGAATACTATGGAGGGTTTAGAATTCGATGTCCAAAATTCATTGTCAATGCTAGAAATGAAAATGAGCAACAAGGAAAATGGTAAAATTGAGAATGTTACCGTGAGAGACAAACTACTGATGTTGCCGAAAATTCAGGTACCCACATTTTCTGGAGAGTCTAGAGAATGGGACCTTTTTGTGGAATTGTTTGGGGAATCGTTTGAAAAAAGAGAGGATCTGAGACCTACTCTTAAGTTTAATTATTTGAAATCCGCGTTAAAGGGCGAAGCGAAGAGCATGGTAGCTCATCTATTGTCACGTTCAGCTGACAATTATAGTGCCGCTTGGGAATTGTTAACCAAGCGGTATGAAAATAATCGGAGGGTATTTTCCGAGCAATTAAATCGGAACGTTGATCTACCGATGATCAACAGTGAATCCGCAAAAAGGATAAAGGGAGTGATTGACATAATTAATGAGTCAGTGCACTTAATTAAAATTAAAACAAATTTGTCCGATGAAGTTAATGTAATATTTGCACAACTCATACTTAGAAAATTTGACAGAGAGGCTCTACAATTGTATGAGAGTCAGATTAGAAAAACCAATCAAGTTCAAAGATAGTTGTCCGATGGCATAACCTAAAGAAAGGGTGGAAATAGTCAAAAAAGTACAATTGTGTACACGATGCTTGAAGCATTCAAGCAACAAGAGATGCACCAATGAAATGGTCTGCTCATTATGCAGCAAGGGACACATTACCCTTCTTCATTTTGGAGAAAAACAGGCGAAGGTAATACTTGTGTTATGGCACAACAAAAACTGTTGGCCACAGCCCTAATACAAGTTAAAAAAATAAATGGAGAGTATGGAACGTTAAGAGCCTTGATTGATAGTGGTTCTCAGAGCACTATTGTATCTGAAGAAGCCGCTGAAATGTTAAAATTACCCAAGATCAAGAAACAAACGGAAATAAGTGGCGTATCTTCGTGATGACGCGTGATTCTAAAAAAGAACTTCTTAAGGTTGTATTGCCGCAATTAATGAATGCTCTTCCTTTAAAAATAGCAAATGTGGATATGTCAAAATGGCAAACTTACGTGCTTGCTGACCCCACCTTTAATAAACCACGTAGGGTTGATATGATAGTAGGGTTAGATGTATATACCCACATCTTAAAAAGTGGAGTTGCCAAGATTAATGGTTTGCTGGGACAAAATACTCAATTTGGCTGGATCGTATCGGGATGTACTAAGTCAAAAGGAGATGAGTCTATAGTAGCTACAACAATAGAAATCTCGGATATGGAGCTGTTTTGGGAAATGGAGGCAGATGAAAAAGATGATACGGAAGCTAGCGAATGTGAAGAAAATTTTAACAAGACAACAAAGATTGATTGATAACTGTGGTAACGATCCCGTTTAAGCAAGAAAAGGATTTAGGTGACTCAAAGGCGCAGGGAACTCCGCGATTTCTTAACTTGGAGAAAAGGTTTCAGAAAAATCCAAAACTTAAGGAGGAGTACGAAAAATTCATTAACGAATATTTGGAGTTGGGCCAGGGATGAAGGTGCGTATTACCTGCCACATCAAGCAGTAGTAAAAGAAGCAAGTCTGACAACTAAATTAAGAGTTGTATTTAACGCTTCCGCGAAAACCACGAATAACAGAAGTCTTAATAATGTGATGTGGATCGGGCGGCGACTTCAAAAAGACATATTCGACATAATAGTAAAATCTACAAGATTCGGTCATCTGTCTAAAGTAGGAACCGTAATGATGTTAGCAATGTTGATGCTGCTTTGTCAAATTTCAAATGCAGCAAGCATTAAAGACAATCGACCAAAAATTACAGTAAAAGAACTAAACGCACTAAACGAATTGGGTGAAGTGGAAGTAGTAGCGTCCTCATGGAATCTGGTAGTACTCTATGACATGTCGGCATATTTTAAAACGCATACTAAAGGTGACAGACTGATTTCTAAAATGAGGGACTTATGTCAAAAGTTATATAATTTCAAAGACCAGTGCCATTTTGTATAAGACAACACGATAAAACGAATTACGGAAATCGAAGAAAATAATAGATTATTCATGAGTCAAAATAAGCCACATATTATTTGGCATCATGGATGCAGATGACAGAATACAGATGGAAGAGAACATGAGAAGTTTACTGACAAATCAGGAAAATTTGAAACACCTAGAAGAAAAGCAGACATCAATGCACGGCAAACATTTTAAAGACAACTATATATGAAATTAATGATAACTTTCGCAACATGAGTAACCGGATTGAAAACATGACAGAAGTACTAAAAGAAAGCTATTACGTATATAGAGAATCCATCCAGTTCTTCATGATTGTTAGGCAACTGGGTTCCGTGGTTGATGAATGTTAAAAAATTCAGACAGGAATTATAAATCTCTTAATAGACATTAAACATGGTAGATTGTACCCTAACATTTTAAAACCAGCTGGGGCAGAAGATAAAATTTTAGTGGCTCATCATAGCGTCCAGTCAGAGTCGTACGTAGCTATTAAAACATCACATGTAAGGCGATATTAGTAACATGGCAAATATAGTATGGAATCCAGTAGATGCAAACATAGTAAACCATTCGGCAGAATTGGAGAAAACAGAAAGTCAGCTACAATCATTAAAGGAACATCATATTGAATTACTAGGTTTAAACTTCCATCATGCAACCGGTCATGCTTCCTTAATATTAGTTATCTTACTAATTTTAATATTAATAATAATTTGTATAAGACAACTTAAGATTAAACACAGATTCTAAACCATCGCATTTGGAGGCCCCTCGCAGAACAACTCACAGCACAAACAACTAACATAGTATATGACTAGAATTACAATCAGCCACACGCGTTGTGGGAAAAAAATACTTGTAATTGTAAACTAACCCAAAACGATCACAACGGCAGGATGTCAAGTGGCCGACGCCGTGCTCAAAATAATAATAATTTTTCAACCCCCGAATACGTGGGTGTAAGTCGCACTAGAATAAGATCTCCTAAGAACAATTGTGACCTCCTAGAGCCCAAGATTCCTCATAAAAACTCCGTACTTTAGTAAATAAAATCAGTTCATATTTTGAATTCAACAAATGACGATCGGGTTATTATTTCCTTCTTTCGGAATACCTATTCAGTATATGTACCTTTCACTCTTTGAACTTTAAAGTTTAGTTTTTATACCCTGCATGAATCAATCAGTTCAGTCAGCTTTATCTATTTAAAAGATTTTGAAAAAAAATATCAAAGAAGCTAACATCGGCTGTGCCGATGTTAATATACCCTTGCAGTCCATGGCCATAATATTTTTACTTGTTCTAAACTCTTTTTCTGTATCTCAATTCATTAATGCACAGAACCTTTCAAATATCATTTCAATTTCTTCTTCTTCTTCCCCATCCCCTTTACACGCATGCAGCGACTTGCACGCATACACATATAGTTTATGTAGCGTTGCGTCTGTATGTGTGCATGCATGTGCTCTGTTGATTTGATGATGACGTAGTGGCAGCAAGCCGAAGCGATTTTTATCGGCTGTAACTTGTGTTTTATATATCCGATCAGATTCAAATTTTGGGATCTGAGATTTTATATATAATACTATCATATTGGTAAATTTCATGGCGAATGGCGAATACTCCAATTTTTGCAAAAATGTTTCCTCCAGAGCTACATACATATGTGATATAGTGGTCCATTTCTGCCCATTTTCATACTTTATTTTTCCAAGGTAATAAAAAGCTCCCAAAAAAATTACATCCCGATAGCTCTTAACCCTCTAGGACGTAAGAATGCCTCAAGGCACGTATTTTATTTTTATTTTTAAAAAAATAACTAAGAGCTTTTAGTTAATTTAAAAATTGTTGAACTTTTAAAAATAACTGCCAAAAAGCACTGCCATTGTTGTAAAGCGCTCGGAAACTTTTATCGATGCTTTTGATAAACTGTAGTATATTCATACAAATAATCATTCAGTACAATAAGCTCAACTGGTAACACCCTGTTGCAAGTATAAACAATTAAACATATACGCATTAAAATATAATTGTGCACTTGAATATGTTTATATATATATACATTGATGTACATAAACATATTCACATAAATCTACAGCTAAGCATGATCATATATGTATGTACATTTGTATATGCACATACATATATTCACATAAGCAACGCATGCACAAGCGTAACATGAGCTAGAGCCAGGCCAGCGTGGGAACGCTGACCAAGCACTTTGATGCATGCGCTCCAACAATATGTATGTATGTACTGACACTCTCCCTCTCTTTTGTAGCTGTCGCATAAGTCGCAGCATAAGAATATATATGTAAACTTAGCTTAAGCAAAAGAATATTTTGGAATAAAGAATCAATCTGAATATTACCACCAACCAAGCTTGACGTGTTCTTTCTTCAATTCAAATCCTAGTGGAACCCGGTCATTACATGGCGACCGTGACAGGACACGAACCTGCAATCTTCGGACACTTTCAATCAGCCAAAGAAGCAATCACCAGATTTACCACTCTTTCAGTAGAGTCGGGTTCCACCGGAAGTTTCCAAAATAATACCATTTTTATGCCCAGCATAATGACCGCGGCAGACGCCGCTATAACAATAATGGTAACTGGAGAAACAACTCGAATTGGAACAATAACAACTCGAATTGGAGAAATAATGATGCCCACAGAGCCCAACGAGGCCGAAATTATTCACGCCACCAAAGAGGCGGCCGTGGAGGTGGACGCAATAATAATAGACAAAATACAAATAACCAACCGATTGGTTACAACAACACAAATGTCCGAATTACCCAAAGCGACCAGGGAAACGGACAAGATCCTCCAAATGCTCAAAATTAAAAAATAAAGTCTATTCCATTAACCTAAGTCTTAATAATTTCGTATCATTTCAGAATGTTAAAACAAATAAGAAAATAACATTCTTAATTGATACCGGTGCAGACATTTCAATAATAAAAGAAAATTCTGATGTATTTCACGACATCCAAGTAAACAAAACTGTAGACATTCGAGGCATAGGAGAAGGAGTAATAAAATCCAAAGGACTAGCCTCAATTGAGCTACAAACAGACAAATACATTATTCCATATAAATTTCATATACTTCATGAAGATTTCGCAATCCCCTGCGATGGAATAATAGGACTAGATTTCATGAAAAGATTTAATTGCCAATTAGATTACAATAGTTCCGAGGATTGGTTAATAATAAGACCACCAAATTTAACGTACCCAATTTATGTTCCAATAACATTCAATTCTGGTAATAACTCAACACTTCTACCAGCAAGATCCCAAGTGGTACGCAAAATAGAACTATATTCAGCAGAAGATAACATTTTAATTCCGAATCAGGAAATTAAACCAGGCGTTTATGTTGCAAACACTATTGCAACAGCCCAAAGTACTTTTGTCCGATTTTTAAATACCACAGATAAATGCCAAATAGTAGGCGTTAACAATATAAAATTTGAATCACTTTCGAACTACGATATAGTTCAAAATACCAAAGATATAAGAAAAGAATCTGTAATTCATAAATTGAAGAAAAATTTCCCAATACTATTCAAAGACAAACTCGAAAAGTTATGCACTGAGTATAGTGATGTGTTCGGACTTGACACCGAACCGATCACAACAAATAATTTTTATAAACAAAAATTAAGACTTAAGGATGATGAACCGGTATATGTGAAAAATTACCGGAGTCCGCATAGCCAACTAAACGAGATCCAGCGACAAGTTGGAAAGTTAATCGAACAGGGTATTGTTGAACCATCTGTTTCGCCTTATAATAGCCCACTCTTGCTAGTCCCAAAGAAAACACTTTCGGGATCTAAAGAAAAAAACTGGCGATTAGTAATTGACTATCGTCAAATAAACAAAAAATTGCTGTCAGATAAGTTTCCGCTCCCCAGAATTGATGATATTCTTGATCAATTGGGAAGAGCAAAATATTTTTCTTGCCTTGACTTAATGTCAGGTTTTCATCAAATTGAACTAGAAGAAAAATCAAGAGATATAACGTCTTTTTCAACGAGCAATGGCTCATATCGTTTTACACGATTACCTTTCGGTCTGAAAATAGCACCTAATTCATTTCAGAGAATGATGACAATAGCATTCTCGGGGCTTGAGCCAAGTCAAGCTTTCCTCTATATGGATGATTTAATCGTTATTGGTTGTTCTGAACAACATATGATTAAAAATTTAGTAGACGTTTTTAAGCTCTGCAGAAAAAATAATCTAAAACTGCATCCAGAAAAATGCTCATTCTTTATGCATGAGGTGACATTCCTAGGTCACAAATGCACAGATAAAGGAATCTTGCCGGACGACACAAAATTTGACGTCATCAAGAATTATCCAGTCCCACATGATGCAGATAGTGCTAGACGTTTCGTTGCATTTTGCAATTACTATAGACGTTTCATAAAAAAATTTCGCCGAATATTCCCGGCACATAACAAGATTATGTAAAAAGAATGTTCCATTCGAATGGACAGCAGAATGCGAAAATGCATTCCAATACTTAAAAGAAAAGCTCGTTCAACCTAATCTATTGCAGTACCCGGATTTTAGCAAAGAATTTTGCATAATCACAGATGCAAGCAAACAAGCATGTGGAGCAGTTTTAACACAAAACTATAATGGACTCCAGCTTCCAGTTTCATATGCATCAAGAGCATTCACTAAAGGTGAAAGCAACAAGAGTACTACAGAACAAGAGCTAGCAGCAATACACTGGGCAATAACATATTTTCGACCATATATATATGGAAAACATTTCACAGTGCGAACAGACCATAGACCATTAACATATTTATTCTCCATGGTCAACCCGAGTTCAAAACTGACACGCATGCGGCTAGAATTGGAAGAGTACGACTTTACAGTAGAGTATTTGAGAGGTAAAGATAACTTTGTGGCAGACGCCCTATCAAGGATAACAATATCCGATCTAATTGACATGAACAAAAGAATCCTGAAAGTCACTACCAGGTACCAAAGTAGACAAAACAATTTCTGCGCAGAAAATAAACAAGAACTATTGCCAAGGCAAAATCTTGAAAAAGCTTCCAAGCCCAACGTATTTGACGTTATTGTAAATGACGAAGTACGAAAAGTAGTGACCTTGCGAATAACTGATTCCTCGACCACATTCAAACATGGCAAGAAAGTTATAGCAAGAATCGACATTTGCGATATCTATACCAATGGAATTCTCGACTTAGGTCAGTTTTTTCAAAGGCTCGAAAAAGAAGCCGGTATACTTAGTATCACCAAAGTCAAAGTGGCACCGAGCGAAAAGATCTTTGAAACTATTTCAATAGAATCTTTCAAAAATATGGGCAATCAAATTTTACAATTTTTAAGAGTAGCGCTACTCACGCCGGTGACCCTCATCCAAAACGATAAAGAAAAAGAAGCTATATTGTCTACATTCCATGAAGATCCAATTCAAGGAGGTCATACAGGCATAAATAAAACAATTGCAAAAATAAAGAGACGATATTATTGGAAAAACATGACTAAATATGTTAAAAAGTACATTAATAAATGTCCAAAATGCCTGACGTCGAAAACGACGAAACATACACGATCACCTATGATTATAACCGAAACTCCACAATATGCTTTTGACAGAGTGATAGTGGACACAATTGGTCCACTACCACGTTCGGAAAATGGGAATGAATACGCAATCACATTAATATGTGACCTGACAAAGTATTTAGTAGCAATTCCTGTGGCAAACAAAAGTGCAACAACTGTGGCAAAAGCCATAGTCGAATCTTTTATTCTGAAGTACGGTCCAATGAAGACGTTCATTACGGACATGGGAACAGAATATAAAAATTCCATTATAAATGACTTGTGCAAGTATTTAAAAATAGACAATATAACGTCTACAGCACACCACCACCAGACATTAGGTACCGTTGAAAGAAGTCATAGGACCTTCAACGAGTACATTCGTTCATATATTTCAGTAGATAAAACTGATTGGGACATATGGTTACAGTATTTCGTGTATTGTTTTAACACAACACCATCAGTAACACATAATTATTGTCCATATGAACTTGTATTTGGTAGACAAAGTAACCTACTAATTCAATTTAATAGCGTTAATACTATAGATCCAATATATAATATAGAAGACTATTCTAAGGAAGTTAAGTTTAGATTAGAAAACGCGTGTAAGAGAGCTCGAATTCTTTTAGAAAAAAATAAAATTAAGCAAAAAGAAATAAATGATAGCAAAGTATTAGATTTTAAAATAGAAATAGGAGACCAAGTTTATCTCAAGAATGAAACAGGTCATAAGTTAGAATCTTCTTATATAGGACCGTTTGAGGTCATTAGTATAGAGAAAAATAATAATGTAGTTATAAAGAATAGGAAAAATAGGGAACAAAAAGTTCATAAGGATAGACTAAAATGGAATAACAAATAAAACACAAAAAAAAATATATATATTAAATTTTTTTTTATGGATTCATCTATTATTGAAAATATATTCATATGATTTCGAAAAGAAAGAGAGAAAGAGAATTTGTCTGAGCAGACACAAACTAAGACACAAAAAAAAAAAAATATTTTTTTCCCTTATATACACATTTACCTTACCCTTATCTTACCTTTAATTAACTATCTAATGATTATTAATAACTCCATAATATTACGTTATTCTCTAAAAAGGGGAGGTGTAGTATATTCATACAAATAATCATTCAGTACAATAAGCTCAACTGGTAACACCCTGTTGCAAGTATAAACAATTAAACATATACGCATTAAAATATAATTGTGCACTTGAATATGTTTATATATATATACATTGATGTACATAAACATATTCACATAAATCTACAGCTAAGCATGATCATATATGTATGTACATTTGTATATGCACATACATATATTCACATAAGCAACGCATGCACAAGCGTAACATGAGCTAGAGCCAGGCCAGCGTGGGAACGCTGACCAAGCACTTTGATGCATGCGCTCCAACAATATGTATGTATGTACTGACACTCTCCCTCTCTTTTGTAGCTGTCGCATAAGTCGCAGCATAAGAATATATATGTAAACTTAGCTTAAGCAAAAGAATATTTTGGAATAAAGAATCAATCTGAATATTACCACCAACCAAGCTTGACGTGTTCTTTCTTCAATTCAAATCCTAGTGGAACCCGGTCATTACAAAACATATTATCGAATCATGTTTTACTTCGCGCCAAAAAGTAAAGTGAATTTATACAACCAATTGAACTCAATATTTTTTTTGTGAAAGGTAAGTTAATGTGCTATTTAAATAAAGTTTAATATGTGCGAATATGTTAAAGTTCTGCTTTGTAGCATCGTATAAGTGATAACTGCCTTGAGGCACTTTTGGGGCTCCACGGCAAAATTTGTTGCTAGCAGCTATTTCACAACTGCTTGCACTTCTTGTGTAATTTGTGTGTGATTTTTATTTATTGTTGAATTTTTTTAATAGAGATTGAATAATGGCTTTGAGAGCTCGCTATAAATGGTCTGATTTGACGGATGAACAACTGCTGGAGTTGTTCGAATCAGTCCCGTCGGATGTGGACATGTCGAGTATTTCGAGTGACGACGAGGATGAAGACGTGGCAGAGGCACTTAACACTGCATTAGTAGATGTCTCTACTGTATCGTTAATGTGCAGTAATATTGAAAACAATGAAAATACTGTGCAGAGCCATGAGCCTTCCCGAAAAACTCGTAAGAGGCCTCGATCACCATTGCCAGTTATTGAAGGAGCAACACCTGTATCTTTACCGTCTTCTGGTGGTTTTAATGGGCTTGGTAAGCAAATCATTAATTTGATTTGTAATACAACTCATTAATTTATTTATGAATAGGTATCGAATCAATTATAAAGGAACCTAGTAAAGTTATGTGGCGACAGCAATCTATGCAATTGCACATAAACAATGTTGCTTTTCAAGGCGACTCTTCGTTGCCATCCAAAATAACTGATCTGAAAACTCCGTTTCAACTATTTTGTTATTTTTTAAACTCGGACATTATAAGTATAATCGTCAAGGAAACAATGCGCGCAGCCTTAAAGGACAATATTGCCAACAAGTTTAAGATAACAACGGAAGATATTCATCACTATATAGGAATTTTAATTTACATGTCTATATATCGCTACCCTAATTTGAAAAGTTACTGGGGGCAAAATGCATTTGCACCCATACAAACTTGTATGACCCGTAGCAAATTTGAAGCAATTAAGAAATACTTCTCATTGTGTGACGAGAGTAAGCGAATCAAAAAGGGTGAGCCTGGCTACGATCCACTATTTCGCACGCGAAGAGTTATTGACATTTTGAATGAAAGATTTGACTCCGTGCCTAAGCAAGCTCGATTATGCGTTGACGAACAAATGTGCAGCACAAAAATGAAGCACCATTTGCGGCAATACATGCCCAATAAACCACACAAGTGGGGTATTAAATTATTTGTCCTATGTGATTCTTTTGGATATGCCTACCGATTTGAAGTATATAGCGGCGCAGGTGATAATGCGATATTACCTGGTTACCCTGATATCGGTGCGTCAGCCAAAATAGTTGTACGCTTGACGAAAACTGTTGAAAGTTTCAAACATCATATAATATATTTTGACAATTTTTACACATCGCTGCCTTTGATGGTATACCTTCGGGCAAAAGGGATTTATAGTTTGGGAACGGTTCGGGTAAATCGGATACCAAACTGCAAGCTCCCAAACGATAGTGCCATCAAGGAAAAGCCAAGAGGTTTTTCAGTTGAGTACGTGGGTTCCTCATATGGAGTGGATGTTAGTAACGTACTGTGGAAAGACAACAAGGCGGTTCGCTTATTATCGACCTATGTGGGCGTTAAGCCGTTTATAAGTTCAAATACTCAAGGAGGAACACCAAAGGCAGCTCGTTACGACAGAAAGTCGAAGCACAATGTAGAAATTGACTGCCCACAAGTTATACGGGAATATAACGCTCATATGGGAGGCGTGGATCTGATGGATGGGCTTATGGGACGATACCATATAAGAAGTAAAACTCACGATGCTGCAACCCGAATTTTATACCATTTAGTAGATATGGCAACAACAAACGCCTACATCCTATATAGACGAATCCAAAAGGAAACCATGAGCAGCGAGAAATTCATTGAACTTCCGGATTTCCGCGAATCTATTGCTGCGTCTAGTGGGCTACCAGTCAAAAAACTTGCCAGGTCGTCCACTCATGAAGAACAATTTACCTTCACCATCTTCATCTTTGTCTGCGCGATCAAGTCGGTCGCCATCACAGACTTTGCTGTCGCCAATTTCTCGGCATCCATTGCAGTCACAACTCAAACAAGGCCAAAAATCAAATCACCCAATAAAGGACTTGAGGTTTGACCATTTCAATCATTTTCCAGAGTGGTTGGATCGCATTACGGGAAAAGAAGTTGCAAGCACTGCAAAACTTCCCAAACGCAGTGCATTTGCACAAAATGCAACCTGCATTTATGCTGCTCGGCCAACAAAAATTGTTTTGCTGAGTATCATAGCAACAAAAAAATTATTTAATCAAATAAAATAAAACAAAAATTAAAAAAAAATTCAATTTATTTGGAAACTACTTTTTTACCCTCAAAGCCCCAAGCATGCCTTGAGGCACTTATTTATGTTTTCTCACCTTCCAGGTAAACGAGAGCTTCTATATTTTTTCTGAGTTCATATTTAAGCTCAGCAGCCCCTATTTACTTAAAAAAAAATTATTCGAATTAACTTCTGCTTTTACTTTAGAAAGTAGTCTTAGAGGGTTAAGTCCATGTTTTACATGTTCCAAACTCTTTTTATACCCTTGCAGAGGGTATTATAAAATTGGTCAGATGTTTGTAACGCACAGAAGAAGACGTTTCCGACCCTATAAAGTATATATATTCTTGATCAGCATGAGAAGCTGAGTTGATATAGACATGTCCGTCTGTCCGTCCGTCTGTGCGTATGCCTTTTACTCAGCCATCTTAAGAGCTATCGGGATGAAATTTTTTTTGGGCTTTTTATTACCTGGGAAAAATAAAGTATGAAAATTGGGAGAATCGGACCACTATATCATATAGCTCTGGAGGAAACATTTTTGCAAAAATTGGAGTATCGCCATGAAATTTACCAATATGATAGTATTATATATAAAATCTCAGATCCCAAAATTTGAATCTGATCGGATATAGAACGTAAGTTACAGCCGATATAAATCGGTTCGGCTTGCTGCCTACTACGTCATCATCAAATCTATAGAGCACACGCATGCACACATACAGACGCAACGCTACATAAACTATATGTGTATGCGTGCGAATCGCGGCATGCTTGTAAAAGGGGATGGGGAAGAAGAGAATGAATTGGGATACAGAAAAAGAGTTTGGAACATGTAAAAATATTATGGCCATGGACTGCAAGGGTATATAAACTTCGGCACAGCCGATGTTAGCTTCTTTGATATTTTTAATTATTTTTCCAATTTTTTGACCTATCCTTATGTACTGTTCGTATCCTTTTTTTATTATTCCTAATTTTTATATTGTTGTTCTTAGATATTTCTACAACTTCGAATGGTCCTACATATGCTGAGTCAAGCTTATGACCAGCTTCGTTTTTTAAAAAACCTTATCTCCTATTTCTATTTGAAGATCTGCTGACTTATTGTCATAAAAATTTTTCTGGTTTTCCTTAAGTTTTTCTAACATTATTCTTGCTCTAGTGTATGCTAATTCTAATCTAAACTTAACTTCTTTAGGATAATCATCTACGTTATAAAATGGTTCTATTCTATTTATGCTATTAAAATGGATTGGTAAATTATTTTGTTTACCAAATACAAGTTCATAGGGACAGTATTTGTGTGTTACTGATGGAGTTGTGTTAAAACAATACACAAAATATTGTAACCATATGTCCCAATCAGTTTTATCTACTGATATATATGTATATGATTGAATGTACTCATTGAATGTCCTATGACTTCTTTCAACGGTACCCAAGGTCTGGTGGTGGTGTGCAGTAGACGTAATGTTGTCTATTTTTAAATATTTGCACAAGTTATTTATTATTGAATTTTTGTATTCTGTTCCCATGTCCGTAATTAACGTCTTCATTGGACCGTACTTCAGAATGAATGATTCAAAAATAGCTTTCGAGATTGTTGTAGCGCTTTTATTGGGAACTGGTATTGCTACTAGGTATTTCGTCAAGTCACATATTAGAGTGACTGCATATTCGTTACCATTTTCGGATTTTGGTAATGGACCAATAGTGTCCACTATTACCTTATCAAAAGCATGTATGGGGGTTTCTGTAATAACTAAGGGTGTTTTTATGTGCTTTGTCGTTTTTGACTTTGGGCATTTTTCACATTTATTAATGTAGTCTTTTATATGACTTGTCATGTTTTTCCAATAATAATATCTTTTTACTTTGGCCAGTTTTTGTAATGCCTCTATGGCCACCCTGTATTGGATCATCATGGTATGTACACAATATTGCTTCTTTATCTTTATCTTTTTCTATAATGGTCACCGGTTGGAGTAGCGCTACTCTTAATGTTTTCAATATTTTATTGCCCATTTCTTTAAAAGATTCTATTGAAAATGTTTCAAAGATCTTTTCACTCGGTGCCAATTTGATTTGTTTGATTTCGAGTAAACCGGCTTGTTTTTCAAGCCTTTGAAAAAAATGACCTAAGTCTAGATTTCCATTGGTGTATAGATCTCCAATCTCAATTCTTGCTATAATTTTCTTTCCATGTTTAAGGAAACATAAATCGTGTGTTATGCGCAAGGTCACTACTTTTCGTACTTCATCATTGCAGAGTACTTCATGTATTTTGGGCTTAGAAGCATCATTAGGTACGTGCCTAATTGTATTTTAATTTTTATCATCTGGCCAGAGATTATTTTGTCTACTTTGCTGCCTGGTAGTGACTTTCAGGACATTTGCTTTTGTATTTTTTAGATCCTGTATTGTAATGCGGGATAATGCATCCGCAACAAAATTATCTTTTCCCTTCAGATATTCTACTGTAAATTCATATTCCTTTAGATCAAGTCTCATTCTTGTTAATTTTGAACTCGGATTTATCATAGAAAATAAATACGTTAGGGCTCTGTGGACTGTTTTGACTCTGAAATGTCTGCCATATATATATGGGCGAAAGTGTGTAATGGCCCAGTGTATCGCAGCTAGTTCTTGCTCAGTAGTACTTTTATTACTTTCACCTTTAGTGAACGAACGGGATGCGTATGCTACTGGCAACTGCTTATCGCCATAAGCTTGAGTTAGTGCTGCTCCACATGCATATTTGCTAGCATCTGTTATTATGCAAAACTCTTTGCTAAAATCTGGATAATGCAGCAGTGTGGGTTCTATTAGGGCTTTTTTCAGATATTGAAATCCTTTTTGGCATTCTTCAGACCAAACAAATTCTACGTTTTTCTTACACAGTTGTGTTATAATATCGGGCGTGCATGTTCTGCGAAGTTTTTAATAAAACGTCTGTAATAGTTGCAAAAGGCTACAAATCTTCTAGCACTATCAGCATCTGTTGGTACTGGGTATTTTTCAATGACGTCATATTTGGTGTCATCTGGCAATATTCCTTTGTCGGTACACTTGTGACCCAAGAATGTCACTTCGTGCATGAAGAATGAACATTTCTCTGGATGCAGTTTTAGGTTGTGTTTTCTGCATATGTCAAAAATATCCTTTAGATTTTTGAGCATGTGTTTCTCCGAACAGCCGATGACTATTAAGTCATCCATGTAAAGGAATGCTTGTGACGGATTTAATCCAGAGAAAGCAATTGTCATCATTCTTTGAAAGGAATTTGGTGCTATTTTCAGACCATACGGTAGTCTAGTAAACTGATAAGATCCATTGCTAGTGGGAAATGACGTAATGCTTCGCGATTTATCTTTTAGTTCTATTTGGTGAAAACCGAACATTAAATCTAGACATGAAAAATATTTGGCACTGCCTAGTTGATCAAGAATATCGTCTATTCTTGGAAATGGGAATTTATCGGACAACAATTTTTATACCCTTGCAGAGGGTATTATAAAATTGGTCAGATGTTTGTAACGCACAGAAGGAGACGTTTCCGACCCTATAAAGTATATATATTATTGATCAGCATGAGAAGCTAAGTTGATATAGCCATGTCCGTCTGTCCGTTCGTCTGTGCGTCTGTGCGTATGCGTTTTACTCAGCCATCTTAAGAGCTATCGGGATGAAATTTCTTTTGGGGGCTTTTTATTACCTGGGAAAAGTAAAGTATGAAAATTGGGAGAATCGGACCACTATATCACTAGCTCTGGAGGAAACATTTTTGCAAAAATTGGAGTATCGCCATGAAATTTACCAATATGATAGTATTATATATAAAATCTCAGATCCCAAAATTTAAAATCTGATCGGATAAATAGAACACAAGTTACAGCCGATATAAATCGGTTCAGCTTGTTGCCTACTACGTCACCATCAAATCAACAGAGCACACGCACACATACAGACGCAACGCTACATAAACTATATGTGTATGCGTGCGAATTGCGGCATGCTTGTAAAAGGGGATGGGGAAGAAGAGAATGAATTGGGATACAGAAAAAGAGTTTGGAACATGTAAAAATATTATGGCCATGGACTGCAAGGGTATATTAACTTCGGCACAGCCGATGTTAGCTTCCTTGATATTTTTTATATGATTCCGATGCACTTTGAGATTTTCAGCTCTATGTCATGTTTTTGAGTTCTCTGTTCAGCCGGCCGGTCTGTGCAGATTTCTCGCCGCCATGTCATCAGAGTCGTCCATACTCATTGTTCATCTAGTTTCTTGCCATCCTCTTCCTCACATATTTGTTGCTTCATCTGGCTGATATGTGCTTGTCGGTTTTTTCCCGATTCCTTGTGCCGTAATTTACATATGACCGGAGACAAGAAACCGATCACTTCATATGGACCTCCAAACCTTGGTGCCAGCTTCGCTGCAAATCCTTCTGCAGCATTTGAAAGAGCTGTTCTTTTGGTCTTCATTCTCTTCGTCTTAGATTGCAATGCCGAGCCTGATCCTGTGCAGCCGTCTCCAGATTACGCCGTATTAGTTCGAACAGCTCTTGCATTTATTTTACCTTCGCCTCTGGTAGTATAATTTGCTTTCCTGTGCCTGTCGTGACACTATCGTTTATCGCACCCAGCATTGTTGGTTCACGCCCCTGTATCACATATGCTGGCGTAAATCCAGTTGACTCTGATTGGCTTATATTTACTGCTAGTGTTCTTTCCGGCCAACTCTCATCCCAGTTACGTTAATTTTCCCCCGTAAACTGAGCAATTATTGTTTTCACTGTTCTGTTTGCCCTTTCGGTTGGATTTTCTTGTGGTGTGTACGGTGGTGTTAGCTGGTGTTGGCATCCCCATTCATGTAGCATTTTCTTGAACGTTCTCCTAGTGAATTGAACCCCCTTGACCGTTATCACCGCCTTAGGAGTTCCGAATCTAAATAGAATCCTCTCCCGAAAGGCCTTAATTAAATTCTCTGCAGCTGCCTTGCGCATAGGTATCAGTTCTGTCCATTTTGAAAATCTGTCAATGATTACTAGTAGCATCGAATTTCCGTGTTTCGATCTTGGCAATGGCCCCACAAAGTCAGCGCATACTGTGGCCCATGGTTCATCCGCTATTTGTGTTAGCATTTTTCCCGCTGCTTGCTGTTGACTGGGTTTGTATTGTTGGCATATCGTGCACTTTCCTACAAATGTCCTGATATCTCGTTGCATTCCTGGCCAGTAATATCTTGATGCAGTTCTGGCAATAGTTCGCCTGTTTCCTGTATGCCCTGCCGTTGTCGCAGTGTGGTTTTCGGCCATTACTTGATTCCGTAGCGTTTTTGGCACACATAGTTTCCATGATACCACCTCTTCTTGGCCTGCTCTGTGCGGAATGTTCCTGTATACCTGGCTATTTTCTATTATGTAATCCGGATATTTCTGTGGTTGTTGTTTTATTTTTCCCATTATGTCTTGAATCCACCCACACTCTTTGTTTGCTTGTCTTAATCTGGCACCATTGTCTACTATTCTTTTGCACCCTTCCATTGGTTGTATTGACAAAGCATCGGCGACAATGTTTAATTTACCCTTTCGATATGCTATTTCGAAATCATATTGTTGAAGTTCCAGTGCCCATCGGGCTCTACGGCCCGTAGGGCTCTCTATACTATTCAACCACTTCAACGCCATGTGATCTGTTACCACTTTAAATCGGTATCCTTCGAGGTATGGTCTTAATTTGCGTATTGCCCATACTATCGCCAGACATTGTTTTTCTGTTGCTGAATAGTTTTTTTCTGGGTTTAATTCAGTGGTCGGCACGGCCCATTCCCCGGACTAGGGCCTAGCTCTGCCGCAGCGCTGCCGCTTCACGTATACTGTAAACGCTCGTGTTTGTTCGGCAATGTCACTTCAGAAAAGTTTTGATTGATGCTTGTCAGGAAATACAATGATTGCCAAAACAACAACTGGAATACACCGAAAAAAATGTTTAGTACCCATTGGGAAAATTTATTTTTATTATTGAAAATATGGAGGGCGATGGGCAATGCGTTATGTGTCATTAAATTTTTCCTATCATTATTATGCATTATTTAATAATATTTTCTTACCTATATTATGTAAGGATAATTTTTTTTTAATTTTTTGACAAAAATAAAAATATTTCTACTTGCTATACTGTTTTTAGTGTAAAGCAATAAAACGTTTCGTACTTGTTTGTTGTCACACACAATGCAAAGTCTCATTTTTGATTGTATGCGTGCCTACCCCTGGTTTAAATCCCTTGACAAATATGATAGAACTCTCTCTCCATCCTCCGTGTTTTGTACCAATATGGCTCCTAATCCCATGTTACTTGCATCCGTCTGGAGCACGAACATTTTTGTGAAGTCTGGACACGCCAATACCGGGCCACTTGTCAGCCTGTCCTTTACAGCATCGAATGCTGCCTGATGCTCCTCGTTCCAGTGCCACTTCGTTCTTTTCTTTAGCAGCTCGTTTAATGGGTGTGTTAATGCTGCAAAACCCGGTACGAACCGTCTGTACCAAGATGCCACTCCTAGGTACTGGCGTAATTCCTTTGTGCAAGTTGGCGGTTCTGGTTGGTCTATTGCGGCCACCTTTTCTGGGTCCGTTGCAATACCGTTTTCTGTCACCAAGTGGCCTAGAAACTTTAGCTCTTTTCTGAAGAATTGACACTTCTCAGCATTGATTCTTAAGTTTGCTTCTTTCAATCTCCTGAACACTTCTTGTAGATGATTCATGTGTTCTCCGATTGTTTTGCTCACTATCACAATGTCATCTTGGTATGCGAATGCGTTTGGTATCATTTCTGGGCCAATGACTTGGTCCAGTGCGCGCTGGAAAGTTGCTGATGCAGAGTGTAACCCGAATGGCATCACTTTCCATTGGAATAACCCTTTCCCTGGGACCGTGAATGCCGTCATTGGTCTGCTTTTTTCTTCTAACGCAATCTGCCAGTATCCATCCTTCAGATCTAAACTGCTTATGAATTTTGCTTCGCTTAGTCGATTTAAGTTGAAGTCTATGCGTGGCATTGGGTATGCATCCTTTATAGATTTTGCGTTAATCTGTCTAAAATCTACACATAATCTCCATTTGCCTGTCTGTTTCTTTCTCACCATCACTATGGGTGAGTTATATGGGCTTTGTGATGGTTCATGCATCCCATTGTCAACAGTTCGTCGACCTTTGCGTTGATTTCTCCTTGTATTTTTGGATTTTTCGGGTAATACCTTTGTTTTATTGGGATATCGTCCTTCATCGTTATGCGATGTATCCCCACCTTTGACAGTCCCTTAACTTTTCCCAATTCCTTCAACTCATGACTTAGAAAACTTTGTATTTCTTGTTGTTCACCATTCTGAGTCACCATGATGGATATTCTCTCCGCCAGCCTGCCCTGTATCCGCCTTACTGTCGGTATTCGCACTTTGTGGCCTCCACACGATATTTCTGTGTTCATAATCCTGAGGAAATTTCCCAATCTTTCCACACTGCCAGCAGAAATTGAGTCTCTGATTGTTGCATTCCCTGGCCCAGTGACCGGCTCCCCCGCACCTGCGGCATGCCTGATTTGGGTTCAAGACTCTTCCGTCTTGGATGTTTTTGTTTTCTTGGTTTGGTCTCAGATTCTCCATGCTGTTGTCCTGGCATCTTCGGCACTGTGTGACTGGTGGCCCGTGTCTATTTCCTCCTCTGTGGTTTGATTGGTTGTTATGTGTTCTTTGAGCATTGTTTTCGCGATGGAAATCGAATCGCTCCTGTTCGAGTATCTCGTGTTCTTCTGCCAATTGCATCAGCTCATCTAGGTTTCTGACCCTGTGCGGCCGAACGAATATTTTCAATTGTTCGTACTCTGGTATTTTAAGGAGTCTCATCATTGTTTGCATGTCCACCATATAGTCCTTGAAGTACTCATTTCTGTTCTGTTTGCGATTTTCACTTGATCAGCCAATTTGTTGAAGAATCCTCTCGGCAGGAAGTATTTCTTGAAGCCCTCAACAAACTCCTTCCATGTTCGCCACTGCTTATTGTTTGCGACTTACCATTTGAGTGCTCTGTCTTTCAGTAGTTCTGGCATTGCTCTTGGGATCATGTCCAGCTCAATGCCATACATGTCTACTGACCACTCGATCTGTTCTATGAACTCTAGCGGTCTAGAATTGCCATCGAATCTGAAGGTCCACTCCCTCACTTGTTTTGCCACCTTAGCGTATTCGGTGGTCCTGTTTGTTGTATGTGGTGCCGTTTTCTTGGGGTCTATCGTTTGTCTCCTTATGTCCCTCTTTGTCTCTGTGCTATCTAGGGCTCCTTCGCTTCCCCATCTTGGTGGTAAATATGGAGGCGATATTTATTTTCTGGAATTCCTCAGCCTCCTTGTCTATGCCATTTTCGCATGTTTTTGATGTGCTTGCAATTGTTTTCATTTTCAGATTTTTCGAGTATTTTGTCTCCAATCTACTTATTTCCTCCTTCCAGTCTGGGTCCGTTTCATTCCTTTCTACCCACTCGCCTAGCTGTTTCCTTATTTCCTCCACTGTGCCGGTCATCTCGATCCCGATCCTTTGGCCTGCCTGTACCAGATCCTCCTTCTTCATGTGGTAAATCCATCCTTTTCCCATTTTGTTCTTTTTTGATTTACAAACGGTAGTTTTTTCTTTCTAAATTTCACCAGTATAGCACGTTGGGCGCCAGTTGTAACGATCCTTGCTCGTCCCTTGGGATATTTTTCTATCTCTTGGGCTAGGTTCGACACAACAAAATTTATTTTGTGCCCCGGTGAAATTAGAACTCGTTTGTTTGATTAATAGTTTTAGGTGATGTATTTATTTACGATTATTTATGGGCTCGGCTGGGTATGACAAATTTCTCTGAAGGAGTCCCGAACTTGGACAGCGCTACTTGTGGCTGGGGTCCCTCGACGCTTGATCCAGTCCGTCTCTCGTTCCTTGTGTCTCCGCTGGTCCTTATTTCAGACTCGTGATATAAATATTTTGTCCGATATCTTTCCTTTTCAGAATATCGCTGGAGCGCTGATTGGCCTTAGGATATATCCTATGGCTTTTCTCTCACGTTCCTGGCATACCCTGATCTTCTAGGGACGTTACTTCCACCTCAGTGCCTCTGACCGCGTTTTAAGGATGGTCTTTGCGTGCTCGTGGCCTCACGGATAAATCCTGTGGCCGTTTGTCGTTTGGCAGGATTTTCTCAGCAATTGGTATTTGTCACGATATATAGATCCTGGAATTTCGGTAATAGGATATATCCTCGTACCTTCCAATATGCTGTGCATCGTCCTGGAGCCGCTTGACTTCTCTTATTTTCTTGTCTGGGCACGGTGTTCTAGTCCTATTCCAAGGACTTGTTGGTTATAGGATAATTTGAGAGGTTACTCGTAAGGCCTTCTCAATTATTCTAATGTTCTTGATCCTTTTCACTGGTTTTTGTTTCACTAGTGTGAGCTTTTAAGGTTACTCGTAAGGCCTTAAAACTCCCTTGGTTGATCACGACTTGTAGACTTGATAACCTGATGACTTGATGCCTTTCCCTGATGGGCGTTGCCTTTATATAGGCAGCTCCCACGGCCTAAGGAATTTATTGGTGTAGTACCGCTATACAGCTGTGTACTTTCCCATCGGTCCTCTGCTTTCACCCACGCCTCCACTTGTTGCTATGCTTGATGAAAGCCCCGTAACTCCTTGACGCCTATGTGTCCACCTTCTTTGTGGCTGTGCGCCCATTCGTTCCCTTGTCCTTGTCTTTCTCCCTTGTATAGAATGATTTCCATCACTTTCACATGTTGGCGTCGCCTTCCCTCCCATCGTATCCCGTTGACTTTCGCTACTTTCCCTTTTCTGGCGGTGCTGCCGTCGCCCGTCGCTCCCGTCAGTCCCTTTGTCACACTCAACTTTGCCCAAATTCTTCTCACATTATAACTATGCATACGTATATTTTTTGTATTTAGCTTAATCTATTATTTAATAACAATTAGCCTGATTAATTTAATGCATAATGTTCATTGATTTCATTTATATCGCAATCCAAACGCACGTATCGTATCTATTGGATAGAGGGCTTCCCCATTGCTCATCCCTCTCCCTTCGGCTTGCACATTCCCTTTTCCAATCCACAAACCATTATTGTTTCTACATGTTCTTGCTTTCCCCCCTACTCCCCGATTCACCAGCGTAGCTCTCACTTGGTTTTGTTTCGGCACCATGACTTCCCCGCACCCGTCTCGCGGGCTTGCTTAGCCCTCACTTTCGCTCTCTTTTGTTCGTATGATTTCGGCGGTGCGTGATCTAACAACTTTCGGTCTCGCATGCGTGACGTAGGCAGAGAGTACCTGCATTGGCCACCGGTACTCTCTCTCGCGGTCACACACGCATAGTATACGTGTAGCGTAGGTGTATGCTTAGTATGCTAATGCATGCATCTCTATTATGGCCTCTCTGTGCTCTTGAATTGCGTTACTAGGCCAATGCCCTTTTTTGCTTGCATTTATTTGCTCTTACACAGTCGATTTCGTGTATTATGCTTCGTGTACGAAATCGCCTGCGGTTGCGTGTGGTTCGATTCGCCATGTTTGATCGTAGATCATTCGCCTTGAGTCGGTTCGATCGACCAGTGCTAGACTTGGTCGTATACCGTATCTGTGGTTGCCGACTTCTCGTATTATGCTTCCCACGCATCTTCCCGCTTGTACGAAATCGCCAGCGGTTGCATGTGGTTCGATCGGCTATGTTTGATCGTACATCATTTGCCGTGATTCGGTTCGATCGGTCAGTGTCATGCTTGATCGTAAATCGTACATTTGGTTTGTGTCTCGGCTGTATCTTGTATCTGGTGTATCATTCGTATTGTTGCTTGCTTGTTGTGTGGGATATTATTAATCTATAATGTTCCTCACAACCTTAATGGCGCAAAGCGTGCTTAGTAGCTGCCTTTGCAATTAATTCACAGTAAACTGCAAATGTTGCAAATAAATTAGCAACAGCGAACAGCAAACAACAACAGAAAAAGAAGCAGGAGAAGTAAAGAAAGAAACGATAAAATAAATTGTAACGAAACAGACATAAAATGGAATCGAAGTCTCGGAAAAATTAAAAGTGCAACTACAACCACAATTACAACCACATACAATGTATCGCTTATCGCTGACGTCGATTTCAATGTAGACTTCGACTTCGGGTGCAACGTCAACACATTTGACGTTTCGTTTCGTTTCGGCAAAGAAAAATGCGGAACAAATTTAACTTTGCTGAAATAACATAGTCTTGCATAATCGGTCTATAAATAGTATATAAAATAATTGGTGACCCCGACGCAGAAGAATATATAAACGATACTTGGAATTGTATTTAAATTAAACTTTGGTATCTACTTTAAATTTATATTTTTGGCACCTCAAAGTGTAATAAATTTTCGTTAATATTTTCTTGACATTGCAGTAATGTTGCTTTCAAATGTGCGGTAGGCAAGAGAGGCATACGAAACATCGTAAAAAAAGAAACGTCATAGTTACCGGCGCAAATGAATACCGACCGGGTATTGAGTGAGCCACTCAACTTTCTCAGATACACTAAGGTTTGGCGAAGCCAAAAGCTTCAATACAAAATGACAAATTGACTTAGGTCAGTGGCTCATTGAACGCAAATGCAAATGGTTGTTGTTGTTGTTGTTATTGGTGTTATTGGTGTTATTGGTGTTATTGCTCGTATTTTTTTTGTTGGTGATTCGCACTTTGCACTAAATAAGTATATATGTATGTGTGTGTGTGTGTGTGTATCTAAAAGATACAAAAACTGCAAGTAGCTGTGCAAAATGTGATAAACAAACTTAACGCCAGACAGACAATTGCGTGGCTACTTGCCTTGTGAGCAGTTAAACTTAAAAGCAAATAGACAAAAATATTACCTCATCTGACGATCACTGAATTTATAGAGTAGAAGATCTTGACCACGAATTTTTATTATCTAATACAAAAGTATTAAAATACCTATGGCTATGTATGTATGTATATTAGTAACCCGTATAGTGGAAACTATCATATTAGTCACAACTGAAAACCAAACCAAGTAAGACAACAAATTTATTGATTGTCAAAGTGAACAGCAGTTAAATTTTATTAGCCATGTCAATGTTCAGATCATAAACTTGAGTCAAAAATTAAGTTACTTATATACAAGTCTAACAAATTCTTGCACAATGATAATCAAATAATATAAGAAAGAAATACAAAAAGATTTCAAATTATGCCTAATAGAGACACAAGAAATCTGTCAAATGTTTTCCTCACAACGAGAGTGAAAGTCTTCCAAATTTTTACCTGAACTGTCTATGTGTGTGTCTGTGTCTTATCCAAAAATAAACAACGTACGAAACATTTAGATAAAACAGAGAAATGGAGAATTGGAGAGACAAGATGATGTGAGAAGGAGAAGTGAGAGAAATGGTAAAGAAGCATGTTTCGCTTTATTGTCGCCGCCATGTATCATCTAATGTGGATATTTAGCTTTCAGCATTGCCATCTGCAACGTTTTTGTTGTGAAAAATTCATCAAAATTTCAATTTCCATTTTTTATACCCTTGCAGAGGGTATTATAAAATTGGTCAGATGTTTGTAACGCACAGAAGGAGACGTTTCCGACCCTATAAAGTATATATATTCTTGATCAGCATGAGAAGCTGAGTTGATATAGCCATGTCCGTCTGTCCGTCCGTCTGTGCGTATGCGTTTTACTCAGCCATCTTAAGAGCTATCGGGATGAAATTTTTTTTGGGGGCTTTTTATTACCTGGGAAAAATAAAGTATGAAAATTGGGAGAATCGAACCACTATATCATATAGCTCTGGAGGAAACATTTATGCAAAAATTTGAGTATCGCCATGAAATTTACCAATATGATAGTATTATATATAAAATCTCAGATCCCAAAATTTGAATCTGATCGGATATATAGAACACAAGTTACAGCCGATATAAATCGGTTCAACTTGCTGCCTACTACGTCATCATCAAATCAACAGAGCACACGCATGCACACATACAGACGCAACGCTACATAAACTATGTATATGTGTATGCGTGCGAGTCGCGGCATGCAGAAGAAGAAATTGAAATGATATTTGAAAGGTTCTGTGCATTAATGAATTGAGATACAGAAAAAGAGTTTGGAACATGTAAAAATATTATGGCCATGGACTGCAAGGGTATATAAACTTAGCTTCTTTGATATTTTTTTATTTTTTTTGCACACGATTGATTGTTATTTATAGACAGAAAATAAAAACAACACAGAATCAGAATTCGAATCCGAATTGGTAGTAGTAGGCGGGGTCATGGTGGTGAATTGCATACATGGAGGAGGCCAAAACGTGCGTCAATAACCTAATTTTCCTTTATCCCACACCGTCCATATGGGTGTGTGTGTGCATTTGGCAAAATCATTTTCCAATCAATTCGCTCAAGATGAAGGCACTTTGGTTCGTATTTTATGTAGCTGCTAAGTGGGCTATAAAAAGTCAATGCGGCTTATCTATGTAGCTACTCTAAGCACTTTCCCAGTTCAGTGCGTGGAGCAAGTGCAATTTGTTTGTTGGCGTTAGTTGGTAAGTTTATGCGTGATCTGATTTCATGAGAAGTGCCACAGACACCAATAGAGACTTGTACTTAAAACCAAAATGTTGCCAATTGAAGGTAAAAATCAGAGGAATTTTCCCTAGGTTGATACATTAACTAAGCTTTCCATTTTCAAGCTTCAACTAATTTGGATTGGTTTAAACTATTTGATTTTTAGGCGAATCTAGTTAACCTTTCAATGGAAAACGAATATGAAGAGTGTAAAAAAATTAGTATTAACATTGACTTCATTCAATTACTTTTCATTATATTTAGAAATTGTTTTTTCAAGTGTATTGTTTTCATTGTTGCAACATTGTTGCCATCCCACCTGAAGGGCATCATTCTTTGTATTGTTCTACAAGGCAATTTAAATGACTTTGCTCTAGTTTTTTTCTTTTGTTTTTTGTATTTTTGATATTTGAAATTTTCGTTTTTTGTTGGCTCTCCCTCTTTCTCTCACTCGCGCTTTCCATTCATGGAATAAATCACATAATACTCTATATAACTAGTCCAGATACCAACGCATGCGTTGAAGTGCGTAAATAATGTATAGATTACGCAGTCTTTAAGTTTTGACATAAATTGACTCAGTTCCACACTCTGATGATCAATGCAATAAGAAATAAAGAAATAAGCCCAGGCTGCTGGCAAAGAAACCTATTAAACAGCATACCAGTTTACAACAACAGCAACTCAATGCTGATGACATCCCATCTACGTCCAAGGGAGTCTCATATATGGATTCAAATGTTATCTGCAATTTGCTCTACTTTGCTTCAGCGCAGCCCCAACAGCAACAACAAGCACCAGCTATACAACAACAACAAATTACTAGCTCGATTGATCAAGCAGTTGATTTCTCTCTACTGCTAAATGATGCCCAAGCAAGGCCACTACAACAACAGCAACTAACAGCTCAACTACAACAACATCTTACTAATCCGAATAGCTACACAACTGATTTTTCTGATGAGAAAAATCAGGCAAACCAGACGACAAGCTTCAACTTAAGAGCCAAGCAACACTAAGACAACTACAAGAGCGAAGGGCAAAGCAATATAATGATCAAATGCAGTGTCAGAGGCAAAAGGACCAGCATGAGTATCAACAATACCTAATAAAGCAGCAACGCCAACAGCAAAAACAACAACAGCATCAGCAACAGCCTCAATCTAAGCCACAACTCCAAAAACAACAGCTACAACAGCAAAAATCAAACCGCAGAAAGAATGTTAAAAAGCCACCCGCAATTTATGTGGGCAACGTTAATAATATTTGCGACATACTTAACAGTCAATTCTAAGAGAGACGTGAATTTTAATACAAAAACTGTACGCAATGGTGATGTCAAAATTGATTGTTTTGACATCAGATCCTACCAGCTAATAATGGACACACTCAAGAATAACCAAAATCAAATCTACACGCACCAGGATAGTGTCAATTGCGGATATCGTGCTGTTATCAAAGGGCTACACCCATCAACGCCCTGTGATTACATTCGTGCAGAGGTCAATAAAATGGGACTTGTGGTCCGATATATAAACGTTATCAAACACAAACATACTCGACTGCCGTTGAATATGTTTGAGATTGAACTGGAGTCTCGCTATGATGACAAAAACAATGATTTCCTTTTTATACACTTGCAGAGGGTATTATAAAATTGGTCAGATGTTTGTAACGCACAGAAGGAGACGTTTCCGACCCTATAAAGTATATATATTCTTGATCAGCATGAGAAGCTGAGTTGATATAGCCATGTCCGTCTGTCCGTCCGTCTGTGCGTATGCGTTTTACTCAGCCATCTTAAAGCTATCGGGATGAAATTTTTTTTGGGGGCTTTTTTATTACCTGGGAAAAATAAAGTATGAAAATTGGGAGAATCTGACCACAATATCATATAGTTCTGGAGGAAACATTTTTGCAAAAATTGCAAAAATTTGAGTATCGCCATGAAATTTACCAATTTGATAGTATTATATATGAAATCTCAGATCCCAAAATTTAAATCTGATCGGATATATAGAACACAAGTTACAGCCGATATAAATCGGTTCAACTTGCTGCCTACTACGTCATCATCAAATCAACAGAGCACACGCATGCACACATACAGACGCAACGCTACATAAACTATGTATATGTGTATGCGTGCGAGTCGCGGCATGCGTGTAAAAGGGGATGGGGAAGAAGAAGAAATTGAAATGATATTTGAAAGGTTCTGTGCATTAATGAATTGAGATACAGAAAAAGAGTTTGGAACATGTAAAAATATTATGGCCATGGACATAGACAAGGGTATATAAACTTCGGCACAGCCGATGTTAGCTTCTTTGATATTTAATAAAAATATTGGCAGGCAGCAGGTCTCTACACAGAAGCAATCTGTGAGAATAGAGCCTGTTCAATGCCACAGATGCCAAAAATTTGGACAATCAACGCAACAGCAGCAGCCTCACTTAGCACAACAACAACAACCTAAAAATTTGGCAGCAACAACAAACTCCCCAACGGCAGACGAACTTTGGGAGGCCATTGGTACTCGGATAAAAACCTGATCTGATTATTGGCAAGTCCTCTATTCGATTAATATGTATGATTTACAGGTACTCTCTTATATGCTCTTATATGCTATGAAAATAATTGGCAAAAGACACCAGTTCAAAAACCCATACATCTATATAAATATGACTACATTGCTATGAATTACAAAATTTTATGAATGCACGTAGCTGACAACAATAGTATAACAGCTAAATTTTTCGTCATGACTATATGCTGCCCTCGTTAATATATATAACATTAATATATTGACACTGATATTTCTAACATGATCTAATAACATAACTTTATAATTAATCGAATTGTAATTAACATTAGTCCCGGCTTTCATTCAACCTACCATCCTGAATGTCTGCCTTGACGCTAATCCAGAACACACAGATAGCTCAATTGCCACCTTATTAAATGGCTCTTGTATCTGCTCTCGATTCTGGTCATATGCATCGCCTTCAAAGACGCACTGTGAAACATTGCCGAAAGGCCAACAAATCTGTTAATAAACAAATAAATCAAAATCGGAGTCAATAAATTAAAATCAGCTGTTCTCACAGCTAATGTCAATGAACTCGCGTATTTGGTATTATTATCTGCCATATACACACATACTTGTACACGCTCTCCAATGAGCTCTCGATGCACTGATAATTATGTAAACATATAAGGGTATGTGTTTGCTCATCTCCTCACACGTATCACTCTCTCTAAGCAGGGAGTAACTGTGCTTAAGCTGCTTCACATAAACATAAACAATCTGGCCAAAATGATGTTCTATAGCAATATATGAATACAATGACATCCTAATCTTGGCAGCTAATTCATACGCACAGATCAGGATCTCATTGAGTTTCCACTTGCTATTTGTTGCCAACAAAGAAACTTGCACTTTACACAAAACTTTTGCTATATATGTACATGATGAATTTATGGCAACATATAAATGTAGGACCGTCGTGACCTAGCGAATAATATATGTATACATATGTATGCTATGATTGCGGGGGTTCTGACAACTTTATGTGCTATCTGCAACTGCCAAAAACTCTTTCTGCTGCTTGGAATAATATAGTAAGACAATTGCAAATACAATAGAGCAATTGTAAAAGCAAAGAATGCCTTACCACAATATATCAAACAAATATATAAAAGATCTAAAAACTAAACACCCAATTCTCTTTCAGTACTTCACTTGCCCAGCGTTAGACGACGTTATTTTTTGATTTTCGACGTCCTCTTCACACGCATAATCTTCAATCACTAACCATAGAATACATAGATGCGTCAAACTCAAGATTTTTTGATTACAAACGCTAGCCTGAGTCTGGAACCCCAGAGAACTTCGGCAAAAGCCGAACAGCCTAGAACCCCAGAGAGCGGCCGCAGCGAGAGCGAAAAACGTTTGCTCGCAGCAGTGTCGCTACGCATCGAAAATAATTCAGTCTGCCACAGATCGCAGAACGATGAACGCATGTTTGTGTCGCTGTGTTCTCGTTTTGCATATGTATGTGTACACTTGTCGGTACATGCTCAGGCTTCGTAGTGTGTGTGTGTGACGTGAAGTTGTACAACATCGCATTTCAATCGCTCGCTCGCAGACTTTTTGTGTTTTCGACGAGCTAGCGACAATGCAAGAATGAGATGCGTGCTTAACTACAGAACTCGACGGCGCTTCTCAAAGTGTCGACGTGGCTCTGTTGTTAGTGTGCTCGCTTGGCGATCGGGCGGCCGGGGTTCGACTCCCATCTTGGTCGAAGTTTTTCATAATTTTTATTTACTTTTTATACCCTGCAAGGGTCAGATGTTTGTAATGTTTGTAAAATGTTTCTTTTTAGAGCTATATGATATAGTGGTCCGATTCTCCCAATTTTCATACTTTATTTTCCCAGGTTATTAAAAGCCCCCAAAAAAATTTCATCCCGATAGCTTTTAAGATGGCTGAGTAAAACGCATACGCACAGACGGGCGGAAAGACGGACATGGCTATATCAACTCAGCTTCTCATGCTGATCAAGAATTTATATACTTTATGGGGTCGGAAACGTCTCCTTCTGTGCGTTACAAACATCTGACCAATTTTTCTAATACCCTCTGCAAGGGTATAAAAAGTAAATAAAAATGTATCAAAAAATATATAAAGCATTATGAAAAAAACTTCGACCAAGATGGGAGTCGAACCCCGGCCGTCCGATCGCCAAGCGAGCACACTAACAACAGAGCCACGACGACACTTTGACAAGTGCCGTCGAGTTCTGTAGTTAAGCACGCATCTCATTCTTGCATTGTCGCTAGGTCGTCGAAAACTCAAAAAGTTTGCGAGCGAGCGATTGAAATGTGATGTTGTACAACTTCACGTCACACACACACTACAAAGCCTGAGCATGTACCGACGAGTGTACACATACATATGCAAAACGAGAACACAGCGACACAAACATGCGTTCATCGTTCTGCGATCTGTGGCAGACTGAATTATTTTCGATGCGTAGCGACACTGCTGCGAGCAAACGTTTTTCGCTCTCGCTGCGGCCGCTCTCTGGGGTTCTAGGCTGTTCGGCTTTTGCCGAAGTTCTCTGGGGTTCCAGGCTCAGGCTAGCGTTTGTAATCAAAAAATCTTGAGTTTGACGCATCTATGTATATGATATGTTTATATAAAATATATAGGGGGTTCGAATCCTATCGGAGGCGAAATTTGTTTTCGGGTTTTTTTTTTTATTTTTTTTAAAGTATATAGTGACAGTTTTAATCTATAAGTGTATAAAAGAATAATTAACAATAAATGGGTCACATTTAAACATATGATATGTTTATATAAAATCGATAGGGGCTCAAATCCTAGTGGAGCTGAAATGTTTTTTTCCGTCCTTTTTTTCATTTATTTAGCTTTTTCTAAAGTGTATGGCAGAAGTCAAATAGTGACAGTATTAATATATATGTATTTATAGATACAATTAAAAAAACCAAAAATAAAAATTGGACCAAAAAATATATGAGGCCACATGTATATGATACATATAAATGTAATATATAGGTTTCGAATCCTAGCGGAGATTTCATAATTTTGTTTTATTAGGCGCACTTTTTTTTATTTGCATATATAAAATGTATAGAGGTTCGAATCCTAGCAGGGGCGAAATTTTGTTTTTTTTTATAAGAATTTCTTTTTTTGCTTGTAATTTCGTTCTCGCAATAGAGAATGTTTTTTTCGTAATAGTGTAAATGAATGTGTCTTATTAATAAAATAAAAAAACTTCGAGAAAATACTAGCATAATGATACCATGGTTCAGGTCTTATTTGTTTGCAGCGAAATTCTTTGCAATTGCCGAAATTTCTTTGCAACGAAAATTACTCCTTAAATAAGAAAGCCAGATAACAGTTCTATTTTTCATGAACTTTATTTAAATTTTGTAAGATCGCCTACAAATATATTTATCTATATATAAATCACAATTCTAAAAAATTCTTATTAAGAAATAATCACAACTTTTTGGTACAGTCATGTATCACTATACAAAGCCCTCTATTTCAGCGATCCCCTATTTCATCAATAATGAGCGGCGAACTACTGAAGCAATATTTTTCCCAGTGAGGTACCCTTACATTTTGACAATTTTCTCGAAAACGTTACGCTATTGGGTATTGGGACTATAACAAACATATTGCTAATAGAACTACAATGATTCTGGCATTCAATCTTCATTGAGCCGTGTTTTTTGAAGCTAGTTTTTACCCAACAAAGTCAGCCCATTTTTTCATACATTTTGTGACATATACTGAGTGGCGAATTGAGTCAAATTGCTGAGCGAATTGGCTTTGAACAAATTTTGCCGGCAAAAGGTACCCTCACATTTTAACAATTTTCTCGAAAACGTTACGCTATTGGGTATTGGGACTATAACAAACATATTGCTAATAGAACTACAATGATTCTGGCATTCAATCTTCATTGAGCCGTGTTTTTTGAAGCTAGTTTTTGCCCAACAAAGTCAGCCCATTTTTCACACATTTTATGTGGGCGAATTAAAAGAAAAAGAAGAAGAGATGATCGGCGAATTGCTTTTGCTGAAAAAATATTTTTTCCCCCGAGGTACCCTTACATTTATGCATTTTTCTCGAAAACGTTACGCAATTGGGTACTGAGGGCTTCCGAACCTACTCTTGAGAGTCCTCCAAGGATTCTGGCATTCAATCTTCATTGAGCCGTGTTTTTGGGGCCGAGTTTTTACCCTTTGAAATTGCCGTATTTTTTGGCACATTTTGTATGGGGAAAATCATGGTTGGTTCATAAAAATGCAATTTTCTCGAAAACTGTATGAAACCAGATAATGAAACTTGGTGGGGATATAGATGAATAACTGGGGAATAATCTGGCATTCAATCTTCATTGAGCCGTGTTTTTGGAAAGGATATACACAAAAGTGAAAAAGGACTTTTCGCGGAGAAATTGTCAATACATGGAATGCTCAAAAACCCCCAAAACTGAATTAAAACAAAACTTTCATCTATTCTTAATAATTTAAGGCTTTATTTGTTTCAAAAAAGTTAATAATTAGCTGAAAAATTAAAAAATAAAAATGCAAAAAAAGTTAACAGAGGGTTAACAGAGGACCGTCGCTAACTCGAGTTTAACAGTGTCGGTAACTTGACGGACATGTCTGTATAAACAAAGAGAGTGATGTTGGAAGGAGGGGTACAATCCTGTTGCGTCGACTCCATCGCTCGTCTCTCTCTCGGCAAAAAATGAATTGCTAAAAAACAGGCGCAAAAAAGTAATAAAAGATTGGGTAATGAGCAGAAGTCTGGTTACCGTGTAGTATCAAATGTACATATATAATATGATTAAGACGAGAAGTAATTTTTTAGTTAGATTGACTTAATTAATAAACATTGAGATTTATGAAAGAGAAAAATTTGGATTAAAGATGGACAATAGTACATAAAGTTTAATTTGTGCCAAGGTTTTTTGGTAGTTTGGGTAGCCTCATAGTCGGAAATGCCATAGTCGTCCGAGTTGTGCAGGGTAGCTCTCATAATGTGTGTACAGCAGTTGGCGTTGGCTGTACAATTGAAGATTATGCGTGTGAAGAGGACGTCGAAAATCAAAAAATAACGTCGTCTAACGCTGGGCAAGTGAAGTACTGAAAGAGAATTGGGTGTTTAGTTTTTAGATCTTTTATATATTTGTTTGATATATTGTGGTAAGGCATTCTTTGCTTTTACAATTGCTCTATTGTATTTGCAATTGTCTTACTATATTATTCCAAGCAGCAGAAAGAGTTTTTGGCAGTTGCAGATAGCACATAAAGTTGTCAGAACCCCCGCAATCATAGCATACATATGTATACATATATTATTCGCTAGGTCACGACGGTCCTACATTTATATGTTGCCATAAATTCATCATGTACATATATAGCAAAAGTTTTGTGTAAAGTGCAAGTTTCTTTGTTGGCAACAAATAGCAAGTGGAAACTCAATGAGATCCTGATCTGTGCGTATGAATTAGCTGCCAAGATTAGGATGTCATTGTATTCATATATTGCTATAGAACATCATTTTGGCCAGATTGTTTATGTTTATGTGAAGCAGCTTAAGCACAGTTACTCCCTGCTTAGAGAGAGTGATACGTGTGAGGAGATGAGCAAACACATACCCTTATATGTTTACATAATTATCAGTGCATCGAGAGCTCATTGGAGAGCGTGTACAAGTATGTGTGTATATGGCAGATAATAATACCAAATACGCGAGTTCATTGACATTAGCTGTGAGAACAGCTGATTTTAATTTATTGACTCCGATTTTGATTTATTTGTTTATTAACAGATTTGTTGGCCTTTCGGCAATGTTTCACAGTGCGTCTTTGAAGGCGATGCATATGACCAGAATCGAGAGCAGATACAAGAGCCATTTAATAAGGTGGCAATTGAGCTATCTGTGTGTTCTGGATTAGCGTCAAGGCAGACATTCAGGATGGTAGGTTGAATGAAAACCGGGACTAATGTTAATTACAATTCGATTAATTATAAAGTTATGTTATTAGATCATGTTAGAAATATCAGTGTCAATATATTAATGTTATATATATTAACGAGGGCAGCATATAGTCATGACGAAAAATTTAGCTGTTATACTATTGTTGTCAGCTACGTGCATTCATAAAATTTTGTAATTCATAGCAATGTAGTCATATTTATATAGATGTATGGGTTTTTGAACTGGTGTCTTTTGCCAATTATTTTCATAGCATATAAGAGCATATAAGAGAGTACCTGTAAATCATACATATTAATCGAATAGAGGACTTGCCAATAATCAGATCAGGTTTTTATCCGAGTACCAATGGCCTCCCAAAGTTCGTCTGCCGTTGGGGAGTTTGTTGTTGCTGCCAAATTTTTAGGTTGTTGTTGTTGTGCTAAGTGAGGCTGCTGCTGTTGCGTTGATTGTCCAAATTTTTGGCATCTGTGGCATTGAACAGGCTCTATTCTCACAGATTGCTTCTGTGTAGAGACCTGCTGCCTGCCAATATTTTTATTAAATATCAAAGAAGCTAACATCGGCTGTGCCGAAGTTTATATACCCTTGTCTATGTCCATGGCCATAATATTTTTACATGTTCCAAACTCTTTTTCTGTATCTCAATTCATTAATGCACAGAACCTTTCAAATATCATTTCAATTTCTTCTTCTTCCCCATCCCCTTTTACACGCATGCCGCGACTCGCACGCATACACATATACATAGTTTATGTAGCGTTGCGTCTGTATGTGTGCATGCGTGTGCTCTGTTGATTTGATGATGACGTAGTAGGCAGCAAGTTGAACCGATTTATATCGGCTGTAACTTGTGTTCTATATATCCGATCAGATTTAAATTTTGGGATCTGAGATTTCATATATAATACTATCAAATTGGTAAATTTCATGGCGATACTCAAATTTTTGCAATTTTTGCAAAAATGTTTCCTCCAGAACTATATGATATTGTGGTCAGATTCTCCCAATTTTCATACTTTATTTTTCCCAGGTAATAAAAAGCCCCCAAAAAAAATTTCATCCCGATAGCTTTAAGATGGCTGAGTAAAACGCATACGCACAGACGGACGGACAGACGGACATGGCTATATCAACTCAGCTTCTCATGCTGATCAAGAATATATATACTTTATAGGGTCGGAAACGTCTCCTTCTGTGCGTTACAAACATCTGACCAATTTTATAATACCCTCTGCAAGTGTATAAAAAGGAAATCATTGTTTTTGTCATCATAGCGAGACTCCAGTTCAATCTCAAACATATTCAACGGCAGTCGAGTATGTTTGTGTTTGATAACGTTTATATATCGGACCACAAGTCCCATTTTATTGACCTCTGCACGAATGTAATCACAGGGCGTTGATGGGTGTAGCCCTTTGATAACAGCACGATATCCGCAATTGACACTATCCTGGTGCGTGTAGATTTGATTTTGGTTATTCTTGAGTGTGTCCATTATTAGCTGGTAGGATCTGATGTCAAAACAATCAATTTTGACATCACCATTGCGTACAGTTTTTGTATTAAAATTCACGTCTCTGTTAGCATTGCTCAGACTGTTAAGAATGTCGCAAATATTATTAACGTTGCCCACATAAATTGCGGGTGGCTTTTTTAACATTCTTTCTGGGGTCTGATTTTTGCTGTTGTAGCTGTTGTTGTTGAGGTTGTTGTTTAGATTGAGGCTGTTGCTGCTGCTGTTGTTGTTTTTGCTGTTGACGTTGCTGCTTTATTAGGTATTGTTGATACTCATGCGGGTCCTTTTGCCTCTGACACTGCATTTGATCATTATATTGCTTTGCCCTTCGCTCTTGTAGTTGTCTTAGTGTTGCTTGTTGTTTTGTAGTTTTGATGTCGTCTGGTTTGCCTGATTTTTCTCATCAGAAAAATCAGTTGTGTAGCCATTCGGATTAGTAAGCTGTTGTTGTAGTTGAGCTGTTAGTTGCTGTTGTTGTAGTGGCCGTGCTTGGGCATCATTTAGCAGTAGAGAGAAATCAACTGCTTGATCAATCGAGCTAGTAAGTTGTTGTTGTTGTATAGCTGGTAGTTGTTGTTGCTGTTGGGGCTGCGCTGAAGCAAAGTAGAGCAAATTGCAGATTACATTTGAATCCATATGTGAGACTCCCTTGGACGTAGATGGGATGTCATCAGCATTGAGTTGTTGTTGTTGTAAACTGGTATGCTGTTTAATAGGTTTCTTTGCCAGCAGCCTGGGCTCATCCTCCACAGGTTTGGCAAATTTCTTATTACATTGATCATCAGAGTGTGGAACTGAGTCAATTTATGCCAATCTTAAATCTATACATCTATAATCTATACATTATTTACGCACTTCAACGCATACGTTGGCTATCTGGACTAGTTATATAGAGTATTATGTGATTTATGCCATGAATGGAAAACGCGAGTGAGAGAGAGAGGGAGAGCCAACAAAAAACGAGAATTTCAAATATCAAAAATACAAAAAACAAAAGAAAAAAACTAGAGCAAAGTCATTTAAATTGCCTTGTAGAACAATACAAAGAATGATGCCCTTCAGGTGGGATGGCAACAATGTTGCAACAATGAAAACAATACACTTGAAAAAACAATTTCTAAATATAATGAAAAGTAATTGAATGAAGTCAATGTTAACACTAATTTTTTTACACTCTTCATATTCGTTTTCCATTGAAAGGTTAATTAGATTCGCCTAAAAATCAAATAGTTTAAACCAATCCAAATTAGTTGAAGCTTGAAAATGGAAAGCTTAGTTAATGTATCAACCTAGGGAAAATTCCTCTGATTTTTTACCTTCAATTGGCAACATTTTGGTTTTAAGTACAAGTCTCTATTGGTGTCTGTGGCACTTCTCATGAAATCAGATCACGCATAAACTTACCAACTAACGCCAACAAACAAATTGCACTTGCTCCACGCACTGAACTGGGAAAGTGCTTAGAGTAGCTACATAGATAAGCCGCATTGACTTTTTATAGCCCACTTAGCAGCTACATAAAATACGAACCAAAGTGCCTTCATCTTGAGCGAATTGATTGGAAAATGATTTTGCCAAATGCACACACACACCCATATGGACGGTGTGGGATAAAGGAAAATTAGGTTATTGACGCACGTTTTGGCCTCCTCCATGTATGCAATTCACCACCATGACCCCGCCTACTACTACCAATTCCCTACTACCTGGATTCGAATTCTGATTCTGTGTTGTTTTTATTTTCTGTCTATAAATAACAATCAATCGTGTGCAAAAAAATAAAAAAATCAAAGAAGAAAGCTAAGTTTATATACCCTTGCAGTCCATGGCCATAATATTTTTACATGTTCCAAACTCTTTTTCTGTATCTCAATTCATTAATGCACAGAACCTTTCAAATATCATTTCAATTTCTTCTTCTGCATGCCGGGACTCGCACGCATACACATATACATAGTTTATGTAGCGTTGCGTCTGTATGTGTGCATGCGTGTGCTCTGTTGATTTGATGATGACGTAGTAGGCAGCAAGTTGAACCGATTTATATCGGCTGTAACTTGTGTTCTATATATCCGATCAGATTCAAATTTTGGGATCTGAGATTTTATATATAATACTATCATATTGGTAAATTTCATGGCGATACTCAAATTTTTGCATAAATGTTTCCTCCAGAGCTATATGATATAGTGGTTCGATTCTCCCAATTTTCATACTTTATTTTTCCCAGGTAATAAAAAGCCCCCAAAAAAAATTTCATCCCGATAGCTCTTAAGATGGCTGAGTAAAACGCATACGCACAGACGGACGGACAGACGGACATGGCTATATCAACTCAGCTTCTCATGCTGATCAAGAATATATATACTTTATAGGGTCGGAAACGTCTCCTTCTGTGCGTTACAAACATCTGACCAATTTTATAATACCCTCTGCAAGGGTATAAAAAAAAAATGGAAATGGAAATTTTTATGAATTTTCCACAACAAAAACGTTGCAGATGGCAATGCTGAAAGCTGAAAGGCGACAATAAAGCGAAACATGCTTCTTTACCATTTCTCTCACTTCTCCTTCTCACATCATCTTGTCTCTCCAATTCTCCATTTCTCTGTTTTATCTAAATGTTTCGTACGTTGTTTATTTTTGGATAAGACACACACACACACATAGACAGTTCAGGTAAAAATTTTCACTCTCGTTGTGAGGAAAACATTTGACAGATTTCTTGTCTCTTTTTGTATTTCTTTCTTATATTATTTGATTATCATTGTGCAAGAATTTGTTAGACTTGTATATAAATAACTTAATTTTTGACTCAAGTATATGATCTCAAGATTGACATGGCTAATAAAATTTAACTGCTGTTCACTTTGACAATCAATAAATTTGTTGTCTTACTTGGTTTGGTTTTCAGTTGTGAGTAATATGATAGTTTCCACTATACGGGTTACTAATATACATACATACATAGCCATAGGTAATTTAATACTTTTGTATTAGATAATAAAAATTCGTGGTCAAGGTCTTCTACTCTATAAATTCAGTGATCGTCAGATGAGGTAATATTTTTGTCTATTTGCTTTTAAGTTTAACTGCTCACAAGGCAAGTAGCCAGGCAATTGTCTGTCTGGCGTTAAGTTTGTTTATCACATTTTGCACAGCTACTTGCAGTTTTTGTATCTTTTAGATACACACACACACACATACATATATACTTATTTAGTGCAAAGTGCGAATCACCAACAAAAAAAAAAAAAATACGAGCAATAACACCAATAACACCAATAACACCAATAACAACAACAACAACAACCATTTGCATTTGCGTTCAATGAGCCACTGACCTAAGTCAATTTGTCATTTTGTATTGAAGCTTTTGGCTTCGCCAAACCTTAGTGTATCTGAGAAAGTTGAGTGGCTCACTCAATACCCGGTCGGTATTCATTTGCGCCGGTAACTATGACGTTTCTTTTTTACGATGTTTCGTATGCCTCTCTTGCCTACCGCACATTTGAAAGCAACATTACTGCAATGTCAAGAAAATATTAACGAAAATTTATTACACTTTGAGGTGCCAAAAATATAAATTTAAAGTAGATACCAAAGTTTAATTTAAATACAATTCCAAGTATCGTTTATATATTCTTCTGCGTCGGGGTCACCAATTATTTTATATACTATTTATAGACCGATTATGCAAGACTATGTTATTTCAGCAAGTTAAATTTAGATTGAACCGTAAAGACAAATTAATTTGTAGATTGAATCACATCGGGGTCACCAAATGATTGTTCATCATAAATGCAGCTATATACCCGATTTTGTTCCGCATTTTTTTTTTTGCCGAAACGAAACGAAACGTCAAATGTGTTGACGTTGCACTCGAAGTCGAAGTATACATTGAAATCGACGTCAGCGATAAGCGATACATTGTATGTGGTTGTAATTGTGGTTGTAGTTGCACTTTTAATTTTTCCGAGACTTCGATTCCATTTTATGTCTTTTTTCGTTACAATTTATTTTATCGTTTCTTTCTTTACTTCTCCTGCTTCTTTTTCTGTTGTTGTTTGCTGTTCGCTGTTGCTAATTTATTTGCAACATTTGCAGTTTACTGTGAATTAATTGCAAAGGCAGCTACTAAGCACGCTTTGCGCCATTAAGGTTGTGAGGAACATTATAGATTAATAATATCCCACACAACAAGCAAGCAACAATACGAATGATAC
>JAEIFP010002275.1:0-46100 GCA_018903935.1 Drosophila insularis
GCAAGAGAAGAGTGAGCAAGACAATGCAAAGCAAAAATGCCTGTTTACTCTTGAACTACATGTCGGCGCAGAAAAAGAATACATGGTGTATAGACAGTGGCGCGACGTCTCATATGTGTTGTGACAAAAAAATGTTTGTGTCGTACCAAGAAAAAAGGGCGACAATTAAATTAGCCAGTGACACATATATTGAGGCACCCGGTATAGGAATTGTTATGTTGCACACAAACAAAGGTAAATTAGAGATGAACAATGTTCTGTATGCCCCTTCTCTACAAATGAATTTTTTCTCGGTGAGTAAAGCAGCTAAATACGCTTTAACTACAATATTCAAAAATGGAAAAGCTTTGGTTCAAAATAGTTTTGGTAAAGTGGTTTTAGAAGCAACACAAGAAAATGATTTGTATGTATATATTGATGGTTCAGAAAAAGAAACTCTTAATATATTGGATAGTACGACGCATACAAATATTTGGCATAATAGATATGGACATCTTAACTTCAAAAACTTGCAGCAATTAAGTGACAAGGAACTAGTTCACGGTATGAAAATAAAAAATTGTTTCAATAAAAGTAATTGTGAAACATGCAATTTGGGAAAAATATGTGCACTCCCTTTCCCATTAAAAACGGAGCGATCTACAAAAAATGTTTTGGAACTAGTGCATACAGATGTCTGCAGACCGATGAACGTAACTTCATTAGCTGGTAATCGATATTTTGTAACATTTATCGATGACTATTCTCGAAAAATCCACATTTATTTCATCAAAGCTAAGAGCGAAGTTTTTGAAAAGTTTAAAAAATTCAAAAGTTACGTCGAATGTCAAACTGGTAAGAAAATCAAAGCATTGAGGAGCGACAACGGCACTGAGTATAAAAACGGGAGTTTTTCAGCATACCTTGAAGAAAATGGTATCAAGCGTGAATTAACCGTACCCTATACACCGCAACAAAATGGAGTTGCCGAGCGTGCCAACAGAACAATAGTCGAGATGGCTAAATGTCTATTGACTCATGCAAATTTAGAAGAATTTTTATGGGCTGAAGCTGTGAATACTGCAGTTTATTATAGTTTTAGATGGACATACACCTTTCGAATTTTGGAAATGTCGCTTACCGTCGGTGAAGGACCTAAAAGTTTTTGGATGTCGAGCGTTCGCTTTGGATAAAACAAATAAAAAGAAGTTCCACTCAAAAAGAAAAGAGTACATTTTTATTGGTTATTCCTCTGAAGCTAAAGCATATCGTCTTTATGATCAAGAAAAGCGTATAATTGTTGAGCGACGTGAAGTGAAGTTTATAGAAAATGAATTCCAGAACAAAGAATTAAAAAATTTTGATCTTTCAGACAAAAACAACGATTTCGTGACAAGCATTATTCGTCTCGAGCCGCACGTCACAATAGAAGAACCAAATGAAGATCTCCAGGAACCTATGTCGCCAAGGTCAGATATTCCTCCAAACGACGATACGGACTTCGACGAAGAGGAGGAGGAAGATTTTGTTACTGCGAGTGATGACGAAATCACCAATCAACAACAGGATCTAGAACCGATCCAGAGAACCGAAGAAGAGACTTCACAAAGAGGGCCAGGAAGACCCAAAATTCTTCGTACTGGTTTAGCTGGTAGACCAAGGAAGCAATATAACATGCTTCACCAAATTCAACTTGAGGATGATACAGAGACACCTCAATCTGTATCAGATGCACTAAATGGAATCCAATGCTTACCTCAACAGTAATCTAGAGGAGGATGTTTACATGAAGCAACCGGAAGGTTTTGTCAATGATTCATACCCGAAAAAGGTTCTCAAGCTACAAAAAGCACTGTACGGACTCAAGCAATCTGGAAGAGTTTGGAATAATACACTCGACGAAGTTCTACGTGGTATCGGATTCCACAAATGCAAACATGAGTCTTGCCTCTATGTTAAAAAAGACAAGAAAAGCTACATAGCCGTCTACGTCGATGACCTTATAATCATATGCCCTGACGAAACAGACATCCAAAATTAAGAAGGAGATTGCAGTACATTTTAAAATGCACGATGGAGGCCGACTTAAATATTTCCTTGGACTGGAAATACAAAGATAACGGAGATATTTCTTTGCATCAAAGGACGTATGTAAGAAAGCTACTTGATGTTCATGGTATGGCTAACTGTCGACCTGTTGGAACACACTTAACCCCTGGTTTTACGGCTGATTGTAATGACGCGGGCTGCGTCACGGTAAATATAACAAATTATCAGTCACTAATTGGTATGCTTATGTATTTAGCAGTGTTGAGCCGACCTGATATTCTGCATGCAGTATGTAAACTTGCACAGCGCAATAACGACCCGCACGGACATCATGAAACTGCTGCTAAACATATTTTGCGCTACTTGGCGGGCACCATAGATCTTGGAGTCACATACCGAAAAACGGGTAAACCAGTAATTGGCTTTGTTGACGCTGATTGGGCAAATGACAAAGCTAATAGGAAGTCCTACTCTGGCTATGCTTTCTATCTGGGTGGAAGCGCATTCTCATGAACTTCAGCGAAACAAAGTATTGTTGCTTTGAGCAGCACAGAGGCTGAATATGTAGCCTTATCAACTGCAGCCAAGGAAGCTGTATATCTTAAACGTCTGCTCATCGAAATAGGATATGCTGCCAGCGATCATCCTATCATCATTTACGGCGATAATATCAGTGCGCAACAAATTGCCCGAAATCCAATTCATCATAAGCGCACGAAGCACATCGACATCAAATATCATTTTGTTCGAGAAAAAGTAGAAAATAATGAAATTGATTTAAAATATGTTTCAACTAACGAAAATGCTGCTGATATTTTAACAAAATGTTTGTCTAAAATTAAGCATCATGAATTTGTTTATCTTCTTGGAATAACTAAAATTGAATGAAACATATTTGTATAATGTAGCTTAAGAAGGAGTGTTGATGTACACATTTAAGTATAAGAACATGTAATCTATTAATGTAAGCTACAATGTTATTTAACATGTTGGAAAGAACAGAACGATCACTGTATCATAACAGCAGTTAGTTCTGTGTTAACCGTCAACCAATATTCACTGTTTGCTCTGAATAAACAAATGGTATATTATATTAATTAAACCAACGGACATAATTCGCTAACCCATAGAAAGTTTAAATCCTTTCTCTCAGAATTCGGCGCTGAATATGAGGATCTTTGCCTTTTTACTGATGTAAGGTGGCTGAGCCGAGGCCAAAGTTTAGACAGACTATACAGTCTTCGTAATGAAGTAATTTCTTTCTTAGAAAGCGAAGATTTAGAAAAAGATAAAGAATTGTTAGCTTCTCTAAAAAATCCATTATTTCTTTAGACTTGGCGTTTCTAACTGACATAGTCCTTTTTATTAATTTGAAGATTTAAGCTTCAAGGCCGCAACAAACTTCCGTCCGATTTGTGAATCGGAATGAAATTAATTAAAAATTCTATTCGAATCAGTCTAACAGATAACCATTTAGAAGATCTCCTTCGGATAAAAAGTTATCCAAATAATATAGAAGTAAAGCAAATAGTTGACTTTCAAAATAAATATTAATTCTAAATTATTGGTTTTCAATCGTACTTTGCATTTTTCTCCCTTTCGTCACATGCAATTTGCGCAGTGTAAAGCAACTTACGCACACAAGCAAGCGCAACCATACATTGACAGTTTTCGTTGGCTCTATTTGTGGCGGGCCCTGATGTAGATAAGCCAAAATCGAATGGAGAGGAAACTCAAAAGATGGCAACATTGCAGGAAAGCATTTTTAAATACGAAGTTATTTGCACCAGTTTTAGTACTTGAGTTTGTAGTTTGAACTTTGCAATCGACGCTTTAAAATTTGAAAATTTCTCAGATGAAACTATTGGATCATAAATGTAACATTATTCATGATGACCTATGTCACCAACTCTCCAAAAGATTTTAGTTCATAGATCACAAATAATAACTGCATCAGTGATGCCGGTGGGCTGTCTTGAAGAAAACGCGTCTGACGCGAAAAATAAATTTTACAAGCGTGATCGGCTACTGCGAGCTCGACACAATTCTCGGGTAAATACTTTAATGGATGTATTCCAAAGATCTATGGACTCTTCCCCTCATCTGAAGTATCTCCATTACGAAAAGGGCAGCTTGACATAAAAAAAAACTCTTCCGCGAGATGTCATAGAACCTTTAGAAACACCACATTATAATTTTTCAATAAATGTTCAGCCATTTAGTAATGATTACAGTTTTGATGATTTGGTCCGACTCCGATTAGCTGTGCAAAATAACTAAATGATGATTTTTATTTAAATTGTTAGAAATATTTAGTAACTAAGACCTGTCATTAAGTAAGAATTTAATCAAATTAAATATTATAGTACTATCACTAATAAATAAAAAATACTAAAATAGTTGTAATTTATTTATAGTTGTCACACTTTCCTTTGTCATCACGTATACGCATTCATGCCTTATATGGGCTAATGGGGTAGGCGTGGTCAAATGAACTTTAAATTTTGTTTAAATATTTAGAATGCTATTTAAGAATAGTCAAAGAACAGCCAAGTTTAAGCTCGATATGCCACTTATTTGGCAATTCCGTCCAGTGCGCAATGGTCGTAAATTAACGACTGACGCTATTTGCGAGAGCAGTTTGTGCATCTGCTCAAAGGTGAGGACTGTAGTTCCTATCACTCGTCGCAAATGCAGCTTAACCAAGCTTACCAACCCAGTGTGGTGAATATGAGAATATGAAATTCCACTTAATACCTTGATCTGCAAAAGCCTCCAAAACGACGTCATTATGCTCGCATGAAGCTGAGCGCTGTCTCAAACCGTTTAAATACTAATGTGTAATTCGTCAAATAAGATTTCGTGCGCCAATGATCCAATATTTCTGGCGAATTTTCATAAATATTGCTGAAACTCCTGGATGAAGATTCATATAATACCATCTTTGTCAAAAAAGGGAGATAGTTTGCTTATAGTTGATTGGCGCTCCAAAGACTGCTTTCTCAAAGCAGTCTATTCTCATTGAATCGATTTTGTGCTTGGCGTGGGCAAAACTTCTTTAGTAATTTCATCAAACATTAGAGGTCCTGAATATTTAGGCTTTTTTGATTTGAATAAAGCGAAATATAAGCGAGGATGATATCCTTTCGAGTAGTACATTAAATGGGGAATACTCAATATCCTTGGAAATAGTTGTCAAGTTTTTGGCTTTAAACTCAAATTCTGCTGCTGGCATTAGAATTGAGCAGCAAGTTAGTGGTCTAATCATAGCCTCTGAGTATAGTGTACAATTGTGCAGCCAAGATGGTCCCTTCTACAATAAATCAAAGTATGTTAATTCAGTCGCTAGCATGCCTCGTAATGCACAATCCGCAGGATTTTCCTAAGTGCTGACATGTCTCTAAGCACTCCGTGGTATGGTTTCGAGTATTTCTGCCGTGCGGTTGGCAACAAACGATTGTAGAATCGGTCCATGCATGTATTTTAACATCCTTCTGGCGCAAACCAGATTTTACTGCTTGAAACAAACAAGCTAATAGTAAAGCTTCACAAAGTTCCAGTCGTGGCAACGTGGCATAAATCGTTATTTATGCTCTAATGCTGATACTTGTGTTTTAGCAGCAATGAGTGTCACTCCGATACTTGCATCTAGGTGTGTCACACGGTTGTAAATCACAGCAGGGTAAGCCTTTACTGAAGCATTGAAAATCCAAGTAGTTTGATGTCTTTGGGTTTATTGTCCATAAATCGTGGTATCTTCAGGTTCCTTAACGTGAAAATGTCCTTTCTGAAAGTTTGCCATAAGTGCACTTGCTTCGTCCGAGTCCCAAAGTAGATTAAGCAGCCATAATTCCTGAAGCACGATTTTAAACTTGATCACTACTGGCGCCAAAAAACCGAATGAGTCAAAGATGCGTGCCGTGCCATACTACACCTGTCGCTTGGTACAACTCATGTGTTCAACTAGTGAAACCTTGTATGTCAAGACATCTTCTCCAGGACGCCAATGCAGCCCAAACACCTTTTCTGCCATCCTTGAGAAACAATTTTCTGCCCTCGTTATTGGCAATTTGTTCACTATTTGAGACCCTTTTGCTTAGCTTCAATTGTGCCAATTTGCACTGATGGTCCCGCCACCATGAAGGGAAAGAATGAAGGCTTTCTTGGCCATGTCAGCAAGCATTGTTTGCAAAAATTTTTCAAGTTGTGGATGCAATGGGTGTAGCAACTAAAGTTATTATTCGCATTAAAGGTGGACATAATTCGCTAACCCATAGAAAGTTTAAATCCTTTCTCCCGGAATTCGGCGCTGAATATGAAGATCTTTGCCTTTTTACTGATGTAAGGTGGCTGAGCCGAGGCCAAAGTTTAGACAGACTATACAGTCTTCGTAATGAAGTAATTTCTTTCTTAGAAAGCGAAAATTTAGAAAAAGATAAAGAATTGTTAGCTTCTCTAAAAAATCCATTATTTCTTTAGACTTGGCGTTTCTAACTGACATAGTCCTTTTTATTAATTTGAAGATTTAAGCTTCAAGGCCGCAACAAACTTCCGTCCGATTTAATTGCAGCAATCAATAAATTTACTCGCAAAATTAATGATCTTCAAATTCAAATGGAAAAGAATGACCTGTCCAGCCTTCAGCGAATTGCAGAAATTGTTACATTGTACCCCAACCCTTCCCGAATTCACGAATACGCAAAGGCAGTTAACCACCCTTTCCTCTGAAATAGCGGAAAAATTTTCTGATTTTAAACAAATCGATTGGCTCATTGCAGTTTTTCCAGAATTTTCAATTCCAGAAAAAAATTAGGGAGGAAATACAGGTCATGAAAACTGACTTGATGCTGCCACTAAGTAGTGGCATAGAATTTTGGCGAGAAATCCCGATAGATCTATTTCCGATTTGCAAAAAGGCAATGTTAAAATTATGTTCTATGTTTACCACAACATATATTTGTGAAACAAAGTTTCCCGAATTCACGAATACGCAGAGGCAGTTAATACGCTTTCCTCTGAAATAGCGGAAAAATTTTCTGATTTTAAACAAATCGATTGGCTCATTGCAGTTTTTAATAACCCCCTAGAAGCAAAATCTGAGTCAATTCCAGAAGAAATTAGGGAGGAAATACAGGTCATGAAAACTGACTTGATGCTGCCACTAAGTAGTGGCATAGAATGTTGGCGAGAAATCCCGATAGATCAATTTCCGATTTGCAAATAGGCAATGTTAAAATTATGTTCTATGTTTACCACAACATATATTTGTGAAACAACATTTTCCACTATGAAATTAATTCAAAATTCTATTCGAATCAGTCTAACAGATAACCATTTAGAAGATCTCCTTCGGATAAAAAGTTATCCAAATAATATAGAAGTAAAGCAAATAGTTGACTTTCAAAATAAATATTAATTCTAAATTATTGGTTTTCAATCGTACTTTGCATTTTTCTCCCTTTCGTCACATGCAATTTGCGCAGTGTAAAGCAACTTACGCACACAAGCAAGCGCAACCATACATTGACAGTTTTCGTTGGCTCTATTTGTGCCGGGCCCTGATGTAGATAAGCCAAAATCGAATGGAGAGGAAACTCAAAAGATGGCAACATTGCAGGAAAGCATTTTTAAATACGAAGTTATTTGCACCAGTTTTAGTACTTGAGTTTGTAGTTTGAACTTTGCAATCGACGCTTTAAAATTTGAAAATTTCTCAGATGAAACTATTGGATCATAAATGTAACATTATTCATGATGACCTATGTCACCAACTCTCCAAAAGATTTTAGTTCATAGATCACAAATAATAACTGCATCAGTGATGCCGGTGGGCTGTCTTGAAGAAAACGCGTCTGACGCGAAAAATAAATTTTACAAGCGTGATCGGCTACTGCGAGCTCGACACAATTCTCGGGTAAATACTTTAATGGATGTATTCCAAAGATCTATGGACTCTTCCCCTCATCTGAAGTATCTCCATTACGAAAAGGGCAGCTTGACATAAAAAAAAAACTCTTCCGCGAGATGTCATAGAACCTTTAGAAACACCACATTATAATTTTTCAATAAATGTTCAGCCATTTAGTAATGATTACAGTTTTGATGATTTGGTCCGACTCCGATTAGCTGTGCAAAATAACTAAATGATGATTTTTATTTAAATTGTTAGAAATATTTAGTAACTAAGACCTGTCATTAAGTAAGAATTTAATCAAATTAAATATTATAGTACTATCACTAATAAATAAAAAATACTAAAATAGTTGTAATTTATTTATAGTTGTCACACTTTCCTTTGTCATCACGTATATGCATTCATGCCTTATATGGGCTAATGGGGTAGGCGTGGTCAAATGAACTTTAAATTTTGTTTAAATATTTAGAATGCTATTTAAGAATAGTCAAAGAACAGCCAAGTTTCAGCTCGATATGCCACTTATTTGGCAATTCCGTCCAGTGCGCAATGGTCGTAAATTAACGACTGACGCTATTTGCGAGAGCAGTTTGTGCATCTGCTCAAAGGTGAGGACTGTAGTTCCTATCACTCGTCGCAAATGCAGCTTAACCAAGCTTACCAACCCAGTGTGGTGAATATGAGAATATGAAATTCCACTTAATACCTTGATCTGCAAAAGCCTCCAAAACGACGTCATTATGCTCGCATGAAGCTGAGCGCTGTCTCAAACCGTTTAAATACTAATGTGTAATTCGTCAAATAAGATTTCGTGCGCCAATGATCCAATATTTCTGGCGAATTTTCATAAATATTGCTGAAACTCCTGGATGAAGATTCATATAATACCATCTTTGTCAAAAAAGGGAGATAGTTTGCTTATAGTTGATTGGCGCTCCAAAGACTGCTTTCTCAAAGCAGTCTATTCTCATTGAATCGATTTTGTGCTTGGCGTGGGCAAAACTTCTTTAGTAATTTCATCAAACATTAGAGGTCCTGAATATTTAGGCTTTTTTGATTTGAATAAAGCGAAATATAAGCGAGGATGATATCCTTTCGAGTAGTACATTAAATGGGGAATACTCAATATCCTTGGAAATAGTTGTCAAGTTTTTGGCTTTAAACTCAAATTCTGCTGCTGGCATTAGAATTGAGCAGCAAGTTAGTGGTCTAATCATAGCCTCTGAGTATAGTGTACAATCGTGCAGCCAAGATGGTCCCTTCTACAATAAATCAAAGTATGTTAATTCAGTCGCTAGCATGCCTCGTAATGCACAATCCGCAGGATTTTCCTAAGTGCTGACATGTCTCTAAGCACTCCGTGGTATGGTTTCGAGTATTTCTGCCGTGCGGTTGGCAACAAACGATTGTAGAATCGGTCCATGCATGTATTTTAACATCCTTCTGGCGCAAACCAGATTTTACTGCTTGAAACAAACAAGCTAATAGTAAAGCTTCACAAAGTTCCAGTCGTGGCAACGTGGCATAAATCGTTATTTATGCTCTAATGCTGATACTTGTGTTTTAGCAGCAATGAGTGTCACTCCGATACTTGCATCTAGGTGTGTCACACGGTTGTAAATCACAGCAGGGTAAGCCTTTACTGAAGCATTGAAAATCCAAGTAGTTTGATGTCTTTGGGTTTATTGTCCATAAATCGTGGTATCTTCAGGTTCCTTAACGTGAAAATGTCCTTTCTGAAAGTTTGCCATAAGTGCACTTGCTTCGTCCGAGTCCCAAAGTAGATTAAGCAGCCATAATTCCTGAAGCACGATTTTAAACTTGATCACTACTGGCGCCAAAAAACCGAATGAGTCAAAGATGCGTGCCGTGCCATACTACACCTGTCGCTTGGTACAACTCATGTGTTCAACTAGTGAAACCTTGTATGTCAAGACATCTTCTCCAGGACGCCAATGCAGCCCAAACACCTTTTCTGCCATCCTTGAGAAACAATTTTCTGCCCTCGTTATTGGCAATTTGTTCACTATTTGAGACCCTTTTGCTTAGCTTCAATTGTGCCAATTTGCACTGATGGTCCCGCCACCATGAAGGGAAAGAATGAAGGCTTTCTTGGCCATGTCAGCAAGCATTGTTTGCAAAAATTTTTCAAGTTGTGGATGCAATGGGTGTAGCAACTAAAGTTATTATTCGCATTAAAGGTGGACATAATTCGCTAACCCATAGAAAGTTTAAATCCTTTCTCCCGGAATTCGGCGCTGAATATGAAGATCTTTGCCTTTTTACTGATGTAAGGTGGCTGAGCCGAGGCCAAAGTTTAGACAGACTATACAGTCTTCGTAATGAAGTAATTTCTTTCTTAGAAAGCGAAAATTTAGAAAAAGATAAAGAATTGTTAGCTTCTCTAAAAAATCCATTATTTCTTTAGACTTGGCGTTTCTAACTGACATAGTCCTTTTTATTAATTTGAAGATTTAAGCTTCAAGGCCGCAACAAACTTCCGTCCGATTTAATTGCAGCAATCAATAAATTTACTCGCAAAATTAATGATCTTCAAATTCAAATGGAAAAGAATGACCTGTCCAGCCTTCAGCGAATTGCAGAAATTGTTACATTGTACCCCAACCCTTCCCGAATTCACGAATACGCAAAGGCAGTTAACCACCCTTTCCTCTGAAATAGCGGAAAAATTTTCTGATTTTAAACAAATCGATTGGCTCATTGCAGTTTTTCCAGAATTTTCAATTCCAGAAAAAAATTAGGGAGGAAATACAGGTCATGAAAACTGACTTGATGCTGCCACTAAGTAGTGGCATAGAATTTTGGCGAGAAATCCCGATAGATCTATTTCCGATTTGCAAAAAGGCAATGTTAAAATTATGTTCTATGTTTACCACAACATATATTTGTGAAACAAAGTTTCCCGAATTCACGAATACGCAGAGGCAGTTAATACGCTTTCCTCTGAAATAGCGGAAAAATTTTCTGATTTTAAACAAATCGATTGGCTCATTGCAGTTTTTAATAACCCCCTAGAAGCAAAATCTGAGTCAATTCCAGAAGAAATTAGGGAGGAAATACAGGTCATGAAAACTGACTTGATGCTGCCACTAAGTAGTGGCATAGAATGTTGGCGAGAAATCCCGATAGATCAATTTCCGATTTGCAAATAGGCAATGTTAAAATTATGTTCTATGTTTACCACAACATATATTTGTGAAACAACATTTTCCACTATGAAATTAATTCAAAATTCTATTCGAATCAGTCTAACAGATAACCATTTAGAAGATCTCCTTCGGATAAAAAGTTATCCAAATAATATAGAAGTAAAGCAAATAGTTGACTTTCAAAATAAATATTAATTCTAAATTATTGGTTTTCAATCGTACTTTGCATTTTTCTCCCTTTCGTCACATGCAATTTGCGCAGTGTAAAGCAACTTACGCACACAAGCAAGCGCAACCATACATTGACAGTTTTCGTTGGCTCTATTTGTGCCGGGCCCTGATGTAGATAAGCCAAAATCGAATGGAGAGGAAACTCAAAAGATGGCAACATTGCAGGAAAGCATTTTTAAATACGAAGTTATTTGCACCAGTTTTAGTACTTGAGTTTGTAGTTTGAACTTTGCAATCGACGCTTTAAAATTTGAAAATTTCTCAGATGAAACTATTGGATCATAAATGTAACATTATTCATGATGACCTATGTCACCAACTCTCCAAAAGATTTTAGTTCATAGATCACAAATAATAACTGCATCAGTGATGCCGGTGGGCTGTCTTGAAGAAAACGCGTCTGACGCGAAAAATAAATTTTACAAGCGTGATCGGCTACTGCGAGCTCGACACAATTCTCGGGTAAATACTTTAATGGATGTATTCCAAAGATCTATGGACTCTTCCCCTCATCTGAAGTATCTCCATTACGAAAAGGGCAGCTTGACATAAAAAAAAACTCTTCCGCGAGATGTCATAGAACCTTTAGAAACACCACATTATAATTTTTCAATAAATGTTCAGCCATTTAGTAATGATTACAGTTTTGATGATTTGGTCCGACTCCGATTAGCTGTGCAAAATAACTAAATGATGATTTTTATTTAAATTGTTAGAAATATTTAGTAACTAAGACCTGTCATTAAGTAAGAATTTAATCAAATTAAATATTATAGTACTATCACTAATAAATAAAAAATACTAAAATAGTTGTAATTTATTTATAGTTGTCACACTTTCCTTTGTCATCACGTATACGCATTCATGCCTTATATGGGCTAATGGGGTAGGCGTGGTCAAATGAACTTTAAATTTTGTTTAAATATTTAGAATGCTATTTAAGAATAGTCAAAGAACAGCCAAGTTTCAGCTCGATATGCCACTTATTTGGCAATTCCGTCCAGTGCGCAATGGTCGTAAATTAACGACTGACGCTATTTGCGAGAGCAGTTTGTGCATCTGCTCAAAGGTGAGGACTGTAGTTCCTATCACTCGTCGCAAATGCAGCTTAACCAAGCTTACCAACCCAGTGTGGTGAATATGAGAATATGAAATTCCACTTAATACCTTGATCTGCAAAAGCCTCCAAAACGACGTCATTATGCTCGCATGAAGCTGAGCGCTGTCTCAAACCGTTTAAATACTAATGTGTAATTCGTCAAATAAGATTTCGTGCGCCAATGATCCAATATTTCTGGCGAATTTTCATAAATATTGCTGAAACTCCTGGATGAAGATTCATATAATACCATCTTTGTCAAAAAAGGGAGATAGTTTGCTTATAGTTGATTGGCGCTCCAAAGACTGCTTTCTCAAAGCAGTCTATTCTCATTGAATCGATTTTGTGCTTGGCGTGGGCAAAACTTCTTTAGTAATTTCATCAAACATTAGAGGTCCTGAATATTTAGGCTTTTTTGATTTGAATAAAGCGAAATATAAGCGAGGATGATATCCTTTCGAGTAGTACATTAAATGGGGAATACTCAATATCCTTGGAAATAGTTGTCAAGTTTTTGGCTTTAAACTCAAATTCTGCTGCTGGCATTAGAATTGAGCAGCAAGTTAGTGGTCTAATCATAGCCTCTGAGTATAGTGTACAATCGTGCAGCCAAGATGGTCCCTTCTACAATAAATCAAAGTATGTTAATTCAGTCGCTAGCATGCCTCGTAATGCACAATCCGCAGGATTTTCCTAAGTGCTGACATGTCTCTAAGCACTCCGTGGTATGGTTTCGAGTATTTCTGCCGTGCGGTTGGCAACAAACGATTGTAGAATCGGTCCATGCATGTATTTTAACATCCTTCTGGCGCAAACCAGATTTTACTGCTTGAAACAAACAAGCTAATAGTAAAGCTTCACAAAGTTCCAGTCGTGGCAACGTGGCATAAATCGTTATTTATGCTCTAATGCTGATACTTGTGTTTTAGCAGCAATGAGTGTCACTCCGATACTTGCATCTAGGTGTGTCACACGGTTGTAAATCACAGCAGGGTAAGCCTTTACTGAAGCATTGAAAATCCAAGTAGTTTGATGTCTTTGGGTTTATTGTCCATAAATCGTGGTATCTTCAGGTTCCTTAACGTGAAAATGTCCTTTCTGAAAGTTTGCCATAAGTGCACTTGCTTCGTCCGAGTCCCAAAGTAGATTAAGCAGCCATAATTCCTGAAGCACGATTTTAAACTTGATCACTACTGGCGCCAAAAAACCGAATGAGTCAAAGATGCGTGCCGTGCCATACTACACCTGTCGCTTGGTACAACTCATGTGTTCAACTAGTGAAACCTTGTATGTCAAGACATCTTCTCCAGGACGCCAATGCAGCCCAAACACCTTTTCTGCCATCCTTGAGAAACAATTTTCTGCCCTCGTTATTGGCAATTTGTTCACTATTTGAGACCCTTTTGCTTAGCTTCAATTGTGCCAATTTGCACTGATGGTCCCGCCACCATGAAGGGAAAGAATGAAGGCTTTCTTGGCCATGTCAGCAAGCATTGTTTGCAAAAATTTTTCAAGTTGTGGATGCAATGGGTGTAGCAACTAAAGTTATTATTCGCATTAAAGGTGGACATAATTCGCTAACCCATAGAAAGTTTAAATCCTTTCTCCCGGAATTCGGCGCTGAATATGAAGATCTTTGCCTTTTTACTGATGTAAGGTGGCTGAGCCGAGGCCAAAGTTTAGACAGACTATACAGTCTTCGTAATGAAGTAATTTCTTTCTTAGAAAGCGAAAATTTAGAAAAAGATAAAGAATTGTTAGCTTCTCTAAAAAATCCATTATTTCTTTAGACTTGGCGTTTCTAACTGACATAGTCCTTTTTATTAATTTAAAGATTTAAGCTTCAAGGCCGCAACAAACTTCCGTCCGATTTAATTGCAGCAATCAATAAATTTACTCGCAAAATTAATGATCTTCAAATTCAAATGGAAAAGAATGACCTGTCCAGCCTTCAGCGAATTGCAGAAATTGTTACATTGTACCCCAACCCTTCCCGAATTCACGAATACGCAAAGGCAGTTAACCACCCTTTCCTCTGAAATAGCGGAAAAATTTTCTGATTTTAAACAAATCGATTGGCTCATTGCAGTTTTTCCAGAATTTTCAATTCCAGAAAAAAATTAGGGAGGAAATACAGGTCATGAAAACTGACTTGATGCTGCCACTAAGTAGTGGCATAGAATTTTGGCGAGAAATCCCGATAGATCTATTTCCGATTTGCAAAAAGGCAATGTTAAAATTATGTTCTATGTTTACCACAACATATATTTGTGAAACAAAGTTTCCCGAATTCACGAATACGCAGAGGCAGTTAATACGCTTTCCTCTGAAATAGCGGAAAAATTTTCTGATTTTAAACAAATCGATTGGCTCATTGCAGTTTTTAATAACCCCCTAGAAGCAAAATCTGAGTCAATTCCAGAAGAAATTAGGGAGGAAATACAGGTCATGAAAACTGACTTGATGCTGCCACTAAGTAGTGGCATAGAATGTTGGCGAGAAATCCCGATAGATCAATTTCCGATTTGCAAATAGGCAATGTTAAAATTATGTTCTATGTTTACCACAACATATATTTGTGAAACAACATTTTCCACTATGAAATTAATTCAAAATTCTATTCGAATCAGTCTAACAGATAACCATTTAGAAGATCTCCTTCGGATAAAAAGTTATCCAAATAATATAGAAGTAAAGCAAATAGTTGACTTTCAAAATAAATATTAATTCTAAATTATTGGTTTTCAATCGTACTTTGCATTTTTCTCCCTTTCGTCACATGCAATTTGCGCAGTGTAAAGCAACTTACGCACACAAGCAAGCGCAACCATACATTGACAGTTTTCGTTGGCTCTATTTGTGCCGGGCCCTGATGTAGATAAGCCAAAATCGAATGGAGAGGAAACTCAAAAGATGGCAACATTGCAGGAAAGCATTTTTAAATACGAAGTTATTTGCACCAGTTTTAGTACTTGAGTTTGTAGTTTGAACTTTGCAATCGACGCTTTAAAATTTGAAAATTTCTCAGATGAAACTATTGGATCATAAATGTAACATTATTCATGATGACCTATGTCACCAACTCTCCAAAAGATTTTAGTTCATAGATCACAAATAATAACTGCATCAGTGATTCCGGTGGGCTGTCTTGAAGAAAACGCGTCTGACGCGAAAAATAAATTTTACAAGCGTGATCGGCTACTGCGAGCTCGACACAATTCTCGGGTAAATACTTTAATGGATGTATTCCAAAGATCTATGGACTCTTCCCCTCATCTGAAGTATCTCCATTACGAAAAGGGCAGCTTGACATAAAAAAAAACTCTTCCGCGAGATGTCATAGAACCTTTAGAAACACCACATTATAATTTTTCAATAAATGTTCAGCCATTTAGTAATGATTACAGTTTTGATGATTTGGTCCGACTCCGATTAGCTGTGCAAAATAACTAAATGATGATTTTTATTTAAATTGTTAGAAATATTTAGTAACTAAGACCTGTCATTAAGTAAGAATTTAATCAAATTAAATATTATAGTACTATCACTAATAAATAAAAAATACTAAAATAGTTGTAATTTATTTATAGTTGTCACACTTTCCTTTGTCATCACGTATACGCATTGATGCCTTATATGGGCTAATGGGGTAGGCGTGGTCAAATGAACTTTAAATTTTGTTTAAATATTTAGAATGCTATTTAAGAATAGTCAAAGAACAGCCAAGTTTCAGCTCGATATGCCACTTATTTAGCAATTCCGTCCAGTGCGCAATGGTCGTAAATTAACGACTGACGCTATTTGCGAGAGCAGTTTGTGCATCTGCTCAAAGGTGAGGACTGTAGTTCCTATCACTCGCCGCAAATGCAGCTTAACCAAGCTTACCAACCCAGTGTGGTGAATATGAGAATATGAAATTCCACTTAATACCTTGATCTGCAAAAGCCTCCAAAACGACGTCATTATGCTCGCATGAAGCTGAGCGCTGTCTCAAACCGTTTAAATACTAATGTGTAATTTGTCAAATAAGATTTCGTGCGCCAATGATCCAATATTTCTGGCGAATTTTCATAAATATTGCTGAAACTCCTGGATGAAGATTCATATAATACCATCTTTGTCAAAAAAGGGAGATAGTTTGCTTATAGTTGATTGGCGCTCCAAAGACTGCTTTCTTAAAGCAGTCTATTCTCATTGAATCGATTTTGTGCTTGGCGTGGGCAAAACTTCTTTGTAATTTCATCAAACATTAGAGGTCCTGAATATTTAGGCTTTTTTGATTTGAATAAAGCGAAATATAAGCGAGGATGATATCCTTTCGAGTAGTACATTAAATGGGGAATACTCAATATCCTTGGAAATAGTTGTCAAGTTTTTGGCTTTAAACTAAAATTCTGCTGCTGGCATTAGAATTGAGCAGCAAGTTAGTGGTCTATTCATAGCCTCTGAGTATAGTGTACAATCGTGCAGCCAAGATGGTCCCTTCTACAATAAATCAAAGTATGTTAATTCAGTCGCTAGCATGCCTCGTAATGCACAATCCGCAGAATTTTCCTAAGTGCTGACATGTCTCTAAGCGCTACGTGGTATGGTCTCGAGTATTTCTGCCGTGCGGTTGACAACAAACGATTGTAGAATCGGTCCATGCATGTATTTTAACATCCTTCTGGCGCAAACCAGATTTTACTGCTTGAAACAAACAAGCTAATAGTAAAGCTTCACAAAGTTCCAGTCGTAGCAACGTGGCATAAATCGTTATTTATTCTCTAATGCTGAAACTTGTGTTTTAGCAGCAATGAGTGTCACTCCGATACTTGCATCTAGGTGTGTCACACGGTTGTAAATCACAGCAGGGTAAGCCGTTACTGAAGCATTGAAAATCCAAGTAGTTTGATGTCTTTGGGTTTATTGTCCATAAATCGTGGTATCTTCAGGTTCCTTAACGTGAAAATGTCCTTTCTGAAAGTTTGCCATAAGTGCACTTGCTTCGTCCGAGTCCCAAAGTAGATTAAGCAGCCATAATTCAAAATACCGAATGAGTCAAAGATGCGTGCCGTTGTTTTTAATTCATTTAGTAATATATATAAGAAAAAAAAAAAAAAGATCAACAAAATACAACCAGACTGACAACAGGAATCGATTAACATGGATACATAAAAAAAAATGCCCGCCCGGAGGTACGTCCCATTGGGAATTGCTTCGCCAGGGTTGTGGCAACTTGCTGAACCGACTCTTTCTCGCTCCAGTCTCCTAAGCTCGCGCATGATGACTCCGAAGTAGGTGCTCACCGCCGCCCAGTTATCCTTGCTCTCCAGCATGCTGGGTACCAAGCTGGCCACCGATGCGGACTGGCCGATCGCCCGCTCGGCCCGCTGTCTATCCGCACCGAAGCGGCCGCAACTGAATACAACGTGGTGGGCGTCCTCGATTGCTCCTTCAGGACACGCAGGACACGTTGAGAAGTGGTCGTGGCCGAACCTGTTTAAGTATTGACGGAAGCAGCCGTGTCCAGTCAGCACCTGCGTGAGGTAGAAGCTCACCTGCCCGTGCTATCTACCGACCCAAGCCTCAATATTGGGGATACGGCGATGCGTCATGCACCGTTTGGTGCAGCGTCCCATCGGTCCTGCCATTTCCTCAAACTGAGCCTTCTAGCGTCTGCTTTGGCGACACTCTTCGGAATGCCCCTGCTGGTGGCCTCTGCAGTGGCCCGAACTTCGGCTGCCAGAATGTCGATGGGCACCATGCCAGCGACTACTAAGGCTGCATCCTCCAAGACAGTCCTAAAGGCTCTACAGACTCTGAGAGCGCAGAGTCGATAAGTCGGACTGATGAGCCGACGGTAGCTTTCGACCTCCATGGCCGGTGCCAAGATCTGGGCTGCGTACAATATTTGTGATTTGACCACGCTCGTCAGCAACATTCTCCGCCCCTGTTTGGGCCCTCTTGTGTTGAGCATGATCCTGGCGAGTGCTCTACTAGATTCCGCTGCCTTCCGCTGTACCGCCGCTAGGTGCTCTCGGAAACACAATCTTGTGTCGAGCCACACTCCTAGGTAGCGAATTGCTCTAGCCGATTTCACCTCAATACCTTCGATAGTAACGGTGGCCGTTTCCACTAACTTCCGGCTGCTGATTAGCACCGCTTTTGTCTTGTGCGCCGCTAGTACTACGCCCACCGAGCGCAGCCAGGTTGTGATGGATGCAATAGCTGTATTTGCCGTTGACTCAACATCCTTCAGTTCCTTGCCCACCACTACGACCGCGACATCGTCCGCGTAGCCGACTAGCGACACCTACTCGGCATGCCTAGTCGAAGGATGCCATCGTACATGATGTTCCACAGAAGGGGACCCAGAACAGAGCCCTGAGGCACTCCTGCAGACACCTGCCGTTGAACGGATCCAGTCGACGCAGCGTACACCAGCTTTCTCCCCGAAAAGAAGTTCCATATCACCTTCGCACCTCCTTTCCATCGAGAACCCTTAATAGCCTCGGCCGCTGTACTCACTACTCTGCTGACCGCGTCTATTGTGGACCTTGCCTTGCGAAATCCGTACTGATTGGCTCAGTCTGGCGCTGATGAGGCTTTCCAGCACCTTACCCACGGAGTCCACGAGGCAGATTGGACGATATGACGACGCTTCCTCTGCTGGTTTCCCAGGCTTGTGGAGCAGCACCAGCTGAGATGGGAATACTCCCTCCTTCAGGCACTGGTCGAAGGTTGCCGCGAATATTTCCGGGCGAGTTGCCATTGCCAGCCGAAGTGCACGCTTGGGGTAGGAGTCCGGGCCCGGGGCCTTGTTTTGTTTCAGCGACCTGGCGGCCGCAAGCACTTCATCGGTGGTGACTGGTACGTGGTAGCGGAAAGCATCATGTTCAACGCGCCTACAATTTAGGGAGTCCGCTCGCTGGGGAAAAAATCGCAGACAATACGTTCTAACTCGCTGGCTTCATTAGGAGAAGAGAATCTGTTGGCGTAGACTCGCTTGACCACGATTTTGTATGCCCTGCCCCAAGGGTCCTGATCGGCCGTGTCATAGAGACTTAGGTACACTTCCCGCTTCGCTTCATATATAGCCTTCTTCAGCTCCTTCCTACATGCGCTATAGGTTGCCCATAGTTGCGGCCATGTCTCCAATCCTCGCATCCTTGCTCTCTGGTAACGCCGCCTAGAGGCTAGGCACGTTCTACGTATGTCTCCGATTGAGCTATTCCACCAGAAAACCGGTTGCTGACGTCCCTTAAAAGTTCTCCTTACCGCCATGCTCGCGTTGCACGATGCAGCCAGCAAGCTGGATAGCTGGTCTGCCATCCGCTGGGCTGTGCTCTGGGTCCACTCGTGTGTTGCCAATGCCTCGGCGAAGGCTCTTACGTCCAGAGTGTCGCTCTTGTATACCCTGCTTTGGGGCAGCTCGGCCTGAAGGGGTCTGGTGACGCCTAGGGTAAATAATATCGCCTCGTGGTCGCTGCCCGTGTAGATTTCACCAACGCTCCATGATGACGACCTAAATAGCCCGCCGCTGACGAAGGTGAGGTCGTAACGGACCCGCCGCTTGCTCTGCTGAATGTGAAGCTTGACCCTCTGTTCAGAAGGACTAAGTCCAGCGATGCAAAGGCTTCCAGAAGCGATCGTCCTCTCGCAACCGCGCTTCCCCAGTCAAGGGCCCATGCGTTGAAGTCCCCTGCAACAACGAGTGGGCTGCGAGAACGCGCGTCGTTGACTATCTCGTCAAGCGCTCTACAAAAATTATCATGGCTCAACCTGCGGGGCAGGTAGCAGCTATAGACCCATTTTCCGTCTGCCTGTGCGCGTACAAAGTGCTCTCCTGCCATATGGTGTCGCAGTTGGATCGGAGAGGCGCCGCATGACCAGAGTGCGGCCTTACCGGAGGTACTGGCCACCCAAATGACGGTAGACTTTTTCTTGAAGGGCTCGCTTATGATTGCGAGCTCCGCTTTGACTTCACGAAAGTTCTGCGCAAGTAGGTCGTGTGCTGCCTCGCAGTGGTTAAGATTCAGCTGAAGGAATTTACTCTTTTCGATCAACTTTGGTGGTACACCCGTTGTTGCTGGACATCGCTGGCTACCGGCCGCATGGGCTCTATTGCTTACTCCCGCCGCCTCACATAGACAGCAATAAAGTGCGTTCCTGCACTCCTTCGCCTTGTGATCCTTGCCACCGCATCTCAGGCACCAGTTTGTCCTGTCCACCGGGTCCGAGCAGAGGGCTGCTACAGACACCTATAACATCTGACCGCCGATGTGTTTTTGCGGATGCGGCACACAGAAAATCCTATCTGGAGGTTGCCAACCTTCAAGATGATCCCGGCGACTGCTGACGGGACGCATAAGATTGCCCTTTGACAGCCGTTGTGGGCTGGGCGCAGACTTTTTATATGCGAGTCTTCAATTCGCACGCTCAGAATGATAACGCGCGTACTATCTCTTCCCTCGTGGTTTCGTCGTCCATATCCAGCACATCTATCCTGCTGAGGTTTGACAGTGCGCGCGCCTCAACCTGCCCGGATAGGGCCACTCCTATGTCCTGTCTCAGCTGGTCGACTATTTCGGCGCCAGATGGATTTAGTTCCAGCAGCAGGTCTCCCTTCGCAGTCCGTCTTACCGTGCGAACGCCAACAGCAATGAGCTTCTCGTCATGGCTCCTAGTAACCAGCTTCACTATTTCGCTGTATGAGATGTTACCTTTTCCCTGGACCAAAATAGCAGGTGGACGCTTCTTGGGTATCGCCTTTTTCGCTGGTCGCGCAGCCACTGTCTGTCAAGCGGGCTCTGCTTGCTTGCCTGCGTTTCGCAAAAAATTTTCTTGCGGCTTGGAATCGTTTTTTTGCCCTGCAGCAAAAAAGATTTCCGATGTGTTGGCGACTGTTCTTTGGCGGGGCACCCTTGGCTGTTGCAAGTTCTCAGTTTGCTGTCCTTTGGTAGCGAAGGACTTCGGTGGCGCTATGGTGCATTTGGGGCATGCTGCAATTCTCTCAGTCTGTCTACTTTGTCTCTTAGCGCGTTTGTAATGGCTAGCCTTCCCTCCTTTTTTGGCTTCTACTCCTACTCGCTCATGACCAAACAGAGCCTCTATCGCTAACTGACTCCCTGGACTGTCGACGCAAATAGATTCAGACCATAGAACCGGCGCTGTAGCATTGATTGACGCCACCCACTTGGCCCCGCCATCGAGAGCCAGCCGATCTCAAGCCCTCCATATGCTTGCAACCAGGTATTTCGCCCTGGGAAAAATCCCAAAATCCCAAATTAATTATTAGAAATTTTCTGACAATTAATTTCTGTGAAAAAAAGCAATAGAAAATTTTTCTACAGTGCGGATTTGAACCTGGTACTTTCGCCTCCAAGGCTGAGTGCTTGCCTTGGGGCCCACAGACCGAGTTGGCAGCTGGGGCGCTGAGACCCGGCCATATACCTTGGAATCCCCAAAAGTATACCGCACTTTGCGTGTTCGAATTACAAGCTTTAAAACTTAGCTTAAAAGCTTTCAAGCTTTCGACGCACTCCGCGGGGTTGGCAGGTGCCAATATCGGGGCTTTTAGGCCCGGGTTGGCCTGACCAGTGCACACCTGATGTCCGCAACACGAGTCACATTATCCAGCTGTATACAAAGTGGGAGACAAAAAACAGCAAAAAAAGGACGCCAATGCAGCCCAAACACCTTTTCTGCCATCCTTGAGAAACCATTTTCTGCCCTCGTTGTTGGCAATTTGTTCACTATTTGAGACCCTTTTGCTTAGCTTCAATTGTGCCTCTGACATAAGGAGTATTAGCTCTTTCTTAATGTTGTGCAGTTCCTGTTCGATCATGGTTCCTGTCAGTACTTATCGACGTAGAAATCATCCAAAAGCATCCAAACTCGTGTGACCAGTTATACGCAAGTTCCGTCACAAGGAAACTGGAAAGAACCGCCAGCCACATATCAGCCAGTTTAAACAACAGATATGTGACGTAAGTGAGAACAAGGTGGAACAAGATGAAAATTGAGCACAGACGACTCTTTTGACGGGTTGGCGAGCAATCTGCACAGACCGGCCGGCTAGATGGAGAACTTAAAAACACGTCAGAAAGTCGAAAGTCTTAATCCTCATTAGTATGCAGGCCTCATTGAGCAACATAGCGAAGTTGCAAACCGCAGCCAGAGACGGCATATGCAAGAAATAAACTCACAAAGATGCGGCGAACTCGGAGCAAGTAAAGAGATGCGGAAGGATCGAGAAAAAAGGATAGAAAAAAAACCAAGCAGAGGTACTACTAAAAATCATAATCGGTTACCACGTCTGACACACAACGTGAAAGCAACCAAAAAAAAAGAAAAAACCTTTAAATCATGAACAACTACATGTTAAACATTGGCCAGGATAAAGGCGAAACTCGAGGTGCAATGAACCAATATGGAACGCGGTGGCCGGCACGGTGGGGTTGATGCCATAGGTATCGCCTTACGGGTCGAGGGGCCGGATTTGATGGATCCAGTCACTGCCGCCTCCTCGGATGATGGCAACGGATATTTAACGGCGGACGAGAGCGGTGATGGCAGACCGCCGCACAGTTGGGCCTCTGCTAGGATAGCGTTCTAAAAATCAGTTTTTTCATGATCGCGTTTGGCAAAAATGATATATGCAATCGATAGGGAATACTTCAGAGATTATGAATTTTTGAAATCGGTAGAGATTCATGGGTGCTAGAGGTGCCCAAAGTTGAGACATTTTTAGTAAAAAGGAAAATATGATAATTTTAAAAAAAAATCGCAACTTTAAAACTGAATATTGGGCGATTTCAAGAATCGATCTTTTTATTAATCAATTTAATCTTCAGCTTCAAGGCCGCAACAAACTTCCGTCCGATTTAATTGCAGCAAGCAATAAATTTAAATTAAAGATCGTCAAATTCAAATGCAAAAGAATGACCTGTCCAGCCTTCAGCGAACTGCAGAAATTGTTACATTGTACCCCAACCCTTCCCGAATTCACGAATACGCAGAGGCAGTTAATACCCTTTCCTCTGAAATATCGGAAAAATTTTCTGATTTTAAACAAATCGATTGGCTCATTGCAGTTTTTAATAACCTCCTAGAAGCAAAATCTGAGTCAATTCCAGAAGAAATTAGGGAGGAAATACAGGTCATGAAAACTGACTTGATGCTGCCACTAAGTAGTGGCATAGAATGTTGGCGAGAAATCCCGATAGATCAATTTCCGATTTGCAAAAAGGCAATGTTAAAATTATGTTCTATGTTTACCACAACATATATTTGTGAAACAACATTTTCCACTATGAAATTAATTCAAAATTCTATTCGAATCAGTCTAACAGATAACCATTTAGAAGATCTCCTTCGGATAAAAAGTTATCCAAATAATATAGAAGTAAAGCAAATAGTTGACTTTCAAAATAAATATTAATTCTAAATTATTGGTTTTCACTCGTACTTTGCATTTTTCTCCCTTTCGTCACATGCAATTTGCGCAGTGTAAAGCAACTTACGCACACAAGCAAGCGCAACCATACATTGACAGTTTTCGTTGGCTCTATTTGTGGCGGGCCCTGATGTAGATAAGCCAAAATCGAATGGAGAGGAAACTCAAAAGATGGCAACATTGCAGGAAAGCATTTTTAAATACGAAGTTATTTGCACCAGTTTTAGTACTTGAGTTTGTAGTTTGAACTTTGCAATCGACGCTTTAAAATTTGAAAATTTCTCAGATGAAACTATTGGATCATAAATGTAACATTATTCATGATGACCTATGTCACCAACTCTCCAAAAGATTTTAGTTCATAGATCACAAATAATAACTGCATCAGTGATGCCGGTGGGCTGTCTTGAAGAAAACGCGTCTGACGCGAAAAATAAATTTTACAAGCGTGATCGGCTACTGCGAGCTCGACACAATTCTCGGGTAAATACTTTAATGGATGTATTCCAAAGATCTATGGACTCTTACCCTCATCTGAAGTATCTCCATTACGAAAAGGGCAGCTTGACATAAAAAAAACCCTTCCTCGAAATGTCATAGAACCTTTAGAAACACCACATTATAATTTTTCAATAAATGTTCAGCCATTTAGTAATGATTACAGTTTTGATGATTTGGTCCGACTCCGATTAGCTGTGCAAAATAACTAAATGATGATTTTTATTTAAATTGTTAGAAATATTTAGTAACTAAGACCTGTCATTAAGTTAAAATTTAATCAAATTAAATATTATAGTACTATCACTAATAAATAAAAAATACTAAAATAGTTGTAATTTATTTATAGTTGTCACTGTTGGTGTTTAAACTATATAAAATAAGATAACAATAAGACAATCATAATATAGAAATATATGTCAAGTTAGTATGTAATCCGATTATAGATATCGATGGCTCATCAGTAGTAAGTAGGTTTGAGATGGTCAGCAGTTAACAATAAAGACCTAGTTAATTAAGCTGCTATGCAATAAAGACGTATTTTGCTGACCTAACACTATGTCGAACTATGCACTGGTGAGCTCTCTATTTTTACTATAAAAGAAATGCATTATTCTTATTCTGTTTGATCACTGTTTAAGATTAAACATCGTGTTCATCTGAATTGGCTTCACCAAATCAGATTGACCAAAGAAATATACAAAACGAAACAAAAACATAAAAACAAAACTAAGTCATGAAGATTCATATGACAATTATTGCTTAATACCAAACAAAACATGCATCCACACTCTGTGGAAAACACTTAAGATTATAACAGCGGCGCGGTATCATGTAACCAACGCTGAGCATGAAATATATACATTAGAATAAGCATTTTTAAGAACAAATGTCGCCTCCTAGAGTTTAAGAAATCATTTATATACACAACACTTTTGTAAATAAAATCGGTTCATTTGTTGAATTCAAAATATGAACATCGGGTTATTCTTTCCTTCGCCCTGGAAGCCCTATTCATTTTGGTCCTTCGAGTAAAAGGAACTCTGTAGTTTTCCCCCACCAGTGGTAAGAGACTCAGAGAATGAATCAGCTCCTTAAAGTCTGGATTCTTATGCAAGTCTAATGCTAAGATCAGCTAAAGGTAGCAAAATAAAAAACTCTTGTTTTCCCCCACCAGTGGTAAGAGACAGAGTATAATATAAAAGCAAAATATTGCTTAATAAATAAAAAGTGCGTGAGACCGAGTATATAAAGGCAGTTTGGCTAGTCGAGCAACTGCAATAATTTCGACAGCGGTAAAAAATATAAAAATATAAAGTTGGTGCGTGGCGTATTGGTGGCAGGCGCCCGCAAGACGTAAGAGAAGTCCTGGCAAGGAGATTGATAGAGCGCCCCAAAGAGTGCCCTGGGTTGCTGGAGAACGTACACTGCCAATATAAGAAAGTCTGGTGCGATGACCGGCACCGGTGCCGCCTGAGCCCATAGGCCCTGGACAACAGCAGCTGAGCAACGACACAGTAAAAAAAAAAACGGCGAACTCTACCCATTGGCGGACAAGCAGCAGCGAACAGGATCATCAGATAAGATATAAATTAAAATAGTCATAAGTACTTCATATTTTATTATTATCATTATATAATCCAAATATACGCATAAGTTAAAATGTTCACTAATAAGGCTGCAAAAGTGTTGGAGAAGCAGGCAGAGTTACATACCAGGTTGAGGCAGTTAGAAGCACTAGATCCTACAAACATAACTAGCAAAGTTGTAGAGGAAGTAAAACAGATAAGGAATCAATGGATACCTAATAACAAAAAATTAATCCAAACTGCTCCAAATTTCGATCATCAGTATTTCAGAGAAAAAATTCATGAAGAAGTGTTAAAGATAGTTGCCAAAATAATAGCTACAGGAGAGTCAGAAAAACCAGGCACTAGTAAGTCGGTGTTAGGTAAAGCAGAAGCAAATATGTCAGAAATGGGTGATGATAGCAAAGGAGAGTCGCCCGGGAATGCGACAGGAGTGCCAGGCTTATACAGATGAGCTATACAGATATAATGAAACGTTTAAAGAGGTCATAGAAGAATTGGAGTTCGACCTTCAGAATACCTTGGTAGCATTAGAAGAGAAAATAAACGATCAGAAAGATTTGAAAGTTGAGAATGTAACCGTGAGAAGCGAATTACCGGTGTTGCCAAAAATTCAGGTACCCACATTCTCTGGAGAGCCAAGAGAATGGGACCTGTTTGTAGAGTTATTTGCAGAATTAATTGAAAATAGAGAGGATCTAAATCTTACTCTTAAATTCAATTATTTAAATTCCGCATTAAAGGGCGAAGCGAGGAGCATGGTAGCTCATTTATTGTCAGGTTCAGCTGACAGTTATAATGCCGCTTGGGAACTGTTGACCAAGCGGTATGAAAATAATCGGATCGTATTTTCCGAACAATTAAGTCGGATCGTTGATCTACCGATGATCAACAATGAATCCGCAAAGAGTGTAAAAGGAGTGATTGACATAATTAATGAGTCAGTGCACTTAATTAAAATAAAAGCAAATTTGTCCGATGAACTTGACGTAATATTCGCACAACTCATACTTAGGAAATTTGACAGGCAGGCTCTACACTTGTATGAGAGTCAGATTAGAAAAACAAGGCAGGGTTTATCCAAACTTGACGATACATTTTTTCAATGTCCGCAGTGAACACATATTTGTGTGTCCTGAACCGCAGTAGAATTGAGAATAGTTGACTCTGTACAACTGGTCCTGGATATAAAATATCGTTCAGTGATTTTCCTGATGACGTTTTGGATGATGCATCAAACACTACTCTTAACTTGGTGGTGGTACTTTCGGGCTTTAGTACACAGTGATGTGGAATAAAGTAATGGTTCTTGGGTATTTGCTCCACCATTACCTGCTTCATATGTCCAAGCTGTTCATATTCTGACATAAATTTCACATACTCCTTTTTTATGTCAGGGCTCAATCGCCGCTCTAACGACATGAATCTTCTTATGGCTACTTCCCGAGATTCTCCAAGGGATGAAGCTTCTTCAGCAAATGGAAGCTTTACAATTAGTCGATTGTCAGCCGCCGTGTGTAGGTTATCGAGGAAGAATTTTTCACAATACTCTTCCTCTGGACTCCTATACCTTTTTATTGGCTCTAGTGTGTCTAGCTGCCAAAATCTTTCTAGAGATTCCTCTGGATTAGTTATGCCCACCATACATGTGATAGAAGCTGACGTTGACATATTAATTCTGCCAGCAACAATCCATCCCAATTCTGAATTTTGTAATGTTGGACGGTTTCGATTTCCCCGTCTTCTTTCTGGTAGCAGTATAGCATAGTGATCATCAGCTCCCAACAGCATATCAATTTTTCCTGGTCTATCAAATGTTGGGTCCGCTAATTGAATGTCGTTTGGTAATGTGACTTTCTCAGTTATCTGTTCTGTGGGTTGGTCACCTATTATGTGTGGCAATACAAATGCCTACACTAGCATTGCGAACTTGTTGTATCTTGACCTTACAACCAAGCTTACTCGCGCCTTGCTTATCTGTGGTTGACCACCCACTCCATTTATGTGCACATGAGTCTCGTTAATTTTCAATGATAACTTCTTTACCAGTCTCTCTGAAACGAGATTTACTTGTGAGCCGCTATCCAAGAGTGCTCGAAATTCTCCTGTCCTTTCATTTATTCCTTTTACTACTACCTTGGCCGTTGCCAACAGAGTGTATTTTCTGCCAATTCCATATGCAGACGCTGCTGAAGCAGATGTAGCCATTTGGTTGCCTGTGTCTAAATGCAACATCGTGTTATGTTTTTTATCGCATTTGAAGCATCCCCTCCATGAGCAATTTTTGGCCATATGGTCTGGCTTAAAGCAATTGACACACAATTTGTGTCTCTGCACCCAATTTAGCCGCTCTGCTGCGGATTTGATTTTAAACCTTTCACATTGGAAGAGTTTGTGTTTTGATTTCTCACAGAAAGCACACAAGGTACTGTTTGTCCCAGATGCTGTTGCGCATGTCTTCCTTGGATTTAGTTTTTCAATGCTGCGATTTTCGTTTCTTGGTTTCCCAATCGCCTCTAATGTTAGGAAGCGCTGTTCCAAGAATGATAGGAAATCCTTTACTTCCTGTAGATCCCTTGTGTTTGAAAGAGATTGCTCATATAGTGCGTGGTTGAATCTATCCAATTTTCTTGTCATATGAAACATTATGACAGCATCTGACGATTCCATATTGACGCCTACATTTTTTAAAGCTTGCAATGATTCAAAGATGTTATCATGCAAATTCTTTATCGAAGCTGCGTCATTTCCCACATTTGGGTGATCAAACAGTTTTGTCAGTATGGCTGTTACTAGAACTCGTTTGTTGTTAAATCGATCCTGCAACACTGACCAAGCAGTGTTATAATTGGCTTCTGTTAATTCCAGGTGCCGTATCAATCTCTCTGCTTCTCCAGAAAGGTTTGATTTTAAGTACCACATTTTCTCTATTGTGGATACATTTGACTCATGAACCACCTTTTTATAGATGTCATGAAATTGTTGCCATTTCAGATAATCCCCATCAAATTTTGGAATGGGAATTTTGGGTAGTTGCAATGATTGTATTGATTGCACTACAGGCGCTGATTGTATCTCTACATTTTCTGCTGGTGCCACACAGAATTTCAGCATTGTATTTTCTGCAGCCACAAACGTAGCTATATTATATCCGACTTCGGCTGGATTGTCAGTTAGCCGATGAATCTCATAATGGATTTCTTCAATTTGCATCCATAATTTGTCGACTACCGATTTATAATTCATTTTTTCCTCAGGCACTATTTGTCTTAATGTCCTGGACAATGAATCCAACAGCGCACCTTGCTTGCGAAGCAGTGGTTTGATCATGACTCGCTCTTCCTCTCTTTGACGAGCTTGCCTCTCTAATTTTATCTTTGCCAAGTGGTCCTTCCAATCTTCCTCAGTATTAGTTACCACCGCCTTCATTCTGGTGAAATAGTCCGTTACAAAGTAGTCATCATCTGTTGGCACGTTATTTAATTTGTCCATTAGCTCCTGATGACTTTTTTCGAAGTTCTCCCACATGTATTCCAGGAGCTCAAGTTTCTCCTCAAAATAGGCAGGCTTCGTTTTCCTGGCGATAGAATCCTTTTTGGTATTCCGAATGAAGGCCTGAATTGCTTCTCCGCGTTCTGTCTGCTGATTATAGAACTCCTCCATGTTTTTTTTTTTATATTCTTATGTACTTGCTTATTTATACTTAGTACTTGACCCGATGGGAGTTTATTTATTTTGTCAAAGACAGGGAACGCTCCGACTCGTTCCTTAAATTGGTCAAGTGTAGTACAAATAAGAATAAGAACTAAATAGAAGTCGCCTTTTGTTTAGTTTTTTTTTTTAACAATAGTTAATTTTATTTCCAATATTCGTATTCTTTTTACACAAATATACGCCACGACAGTGAAACCAATTTTTTGAGTTTCTTTTATTTGTTAAAAATTGCTGACTGATGTCAAATTATGGTACTCGTATGTACTACCTGGGTTTGGCAGATCAGAGATTGCTGACGCCAAATTTAAAATTTCTTTTTTTTTGTTTAGTTTTTATGCAACAGAGTTGAAGAAACTTTATTTTACATAAAAAATAACTTATTATGATTTGGTCGCCCTGTTGACTCAAATCGTTGTTAAATGTTTTTGAAAAAGTGATCGCCTAGTTGATCAACTTTCATTCAATGGGTATGCACTGCTACCCTGTTGCGGAAAACCAACCACTAGTTTTCCAATAAATTGTTTTAGTTATTTATATTGGTACGCACTGATTGCCACGTTAATCAATTGCGATTTTTTTAGTCGGGACCCCAGATTGATGTGGAATGTTCACCAATTTGTGCCCTCGCTTAGGATTGTACTGCGTCCTAAGCGTGCAAAGAAAGTAGTCGCCTAGTTGACAATTTCCTTGTTGTTGAGAGATTGGTCGCCTGAGTTGACCAAATCTTCTCACTTGATGACGGTTTCACCAAGTCTGTTAATCTTTCAACGTCCGTCTTCTTTCTGGTAGCAGTATAGCATAGTGATCATCAGCTCCCAACAGCATATCAATTTTTCCTGGTCTATCAAATGTTGGGTCCGCTAATTGAATGTCGTTTGGTAATGTGACTTTCTCAGTTATCTGTTCTGTGGGTTGGTCACCTATTATGTGTGGCAATACAAATGCCTCAACTAGCATTGCGAACTTGTTGTATCTTGACCTTACAACCAAGCTTACTCGCGCCTTGCTTATCTGTGGTTGACCACCCACTCCATTTATGTGCACATGAGTCTCGTTAATTTTCAATGATAACTTCTTTACCAGTCTCTCTGAAACGAGATTTACTTGTGAGCCGCTATCCAAGAGTGCTCGAAATTCTCCTGTCCTTTCATTTATTCCTTTTACTACTACCTTGGCCGTTGCCAACAGAGTGTATTTTCTGCCAATTCCATATGCAGACGCTGCTGAAGCAGATGTAGCCATTTGGTTGCCTGTGTCTAAATGCAACATCGTGTTATGTTTTTTATCGCATTTGAAGCATCCCCTCCATGAGCAATTTTTGGCCATATGGTCTGGCTTAAAGCAATTGACACACAATTTGTGTCTCTGCACCCAATTTAGCCGCTCTGCTGCGGATTTGATTTTAAACCTTTCACATTGGAAGAGTTTGTGTTTTGATTTCTCACAGAAAGCACACAAGGTACTGTTTGTCCCAGATGCTGTTGCGCATGTCTTCCTTGGATTTAGTTTTTCAATGCTGCGATTTTCGTTTCTTGGTTTCCCAATCGCCTCTTATGTTAGGAAGCGCTGTTCCAAGAATGATAGGAAATCCTTTACTTCCTGTAGATCCCTTGTGTTTGAAAGAGATTGCTCATATAGTGCGTGGTTGAATCTATCCAATTTTCTTGTCATATGAAACATTATGACAGCATCTGACGATTCCATATTGACGCCTACATTTTTTAAAGCTTGCAATGATTCAAAGATGTTATCATGCAAATTCTTTATCGAAGCTGCGTCATTTCCCACATTTGGGTGATCAAACAGTTTTGTCAGTATGGCTGTTACTAGAACTCGTTTGTTGTTAAATCGATCCTGCAACACTGACCAAGCAGTGTTATAATTGGCTTCTGTTAATTCCAGGTGCCGTATCAATCTCTCTGCTTCTCCAGAAAGGTTTGATTTTAAGTACCACATTTTCTCTATTGTGGATACATTTGACTCATGAACCACCTTTTTATAGATGTCATGAAATTGTTGCCATTTCAGATAATCCCCATCAAATTTTGGAATGGGAATTTTGGGTAGTTGCAATGATTGTATTGATTGCACTACAGGCGCTGATTGTATCTCTACATTTTCTGCTGGTGCCACACAGAATTTCAGCATTGTATTTTCTGCAGCCACAAACGTAGCTATATTATATCCGACTTCGGCTGGATTGTCAGTTAGCCGATGAATCTCATAATGGATTTCTTCAATTTGCATCCATAATTTGTCGACTACCGATTTATAATTCATTTTTTCCTCAGGCACTATTTGTCTTAATGTCCTGGACAATGAATCCAACAGCGCACCTTGCTTGCGAAGCAGTGGTTTGATCATGACTCGCTCTTCCTCTCTTTGACGAGCTTGCCTCTCTAATTTTATCTTTGCCAAGTGGTCCTTCCAATCTTCCTCAGTATTAGTTACCACCGCCTTCATTCTGGTGAAATAGTCCGTTACAAAGTAGTCATCATCTGTTGGCACGTTATTTAATTTGTCCATTAGCTCCTGATGACTTTTTTCGAAGTTCTCCCACATGTATTCCAGGAGCTCAAGTTTCTCCTCAAAATAGGCAGGCTTCGTTTTCCTGGCGATAGAATCCTTTTTGGTATTCCGAATGAAGGCCTGAATTGCTTCTCCGCGTTCTGTCTGCTGATTATAGAACTCCTCCATGTTTTTTTTTTATATTCTTATGTACTTGCTTATTTATACTTAGTACTTGACCCGATGGGAGTTTATTTATTTTGTCAAAGACAGGGAACGCTCCGACTCGTTCCTTAAATTGGTCAAGTGTAGTACAAATAAGAATAAGAACTAAATAGAAGTCGCCTTTTGTTTAGTTTTTTTTTTTTTAACAATAGTTAATTTTATTTCCAATATTCGTATTCTTTTTACACAAATATACGCCACGACAGTGAAACCAATTTTCGAGTTTCTTTTATTTGTTAAAAATTGCTGACTGATGTCAAATTATGGTACTCGTATGTACTACCTGGGTTTGGCAGAGAGAGATTGCTGACGCCAAATTTAAAATTTCTTTTTTTTGTTTAGTTTTTATGCAACAGAGTTGAAGAAACTTTATTTTACATAAAAAATAACTTATTATGATTTGGTCGCCCTGTTGACTCAAATCGTTGTTAAATGTTTTTGAAAAAGTGATCGCCTAGTTGATCAACTTTCATTCAATGGGTATGCACTGCTACCCTGTTGCGGAAAACCAACCACTAGTTTTCCAATAAATTGTTTTAGTTATTTATATTGGTACGCACTGATTGCCACGTTAATCAATTGCGATTTTTTTAGTCGGGACCCCAGATTGATGTGGAATGTTCACCAATTTGTGCCCTCGCTTAGGATTGTACTGCGTCCTAAGCGTGCAAAGAAAGTAGTCGCCTAGTTGACAATTTCCTTGTTGTTGAGAGATTGGTCGCCTGAGTTGACCAAATCTTCTCACTTGATGACGGTTTCACCAAGTCTGTTAATCTTTCAACTTGGAGCCGCCAATGTCGGGGTCACCAAAATGTTCAATGAAAGACGTTAGTATTTCTTGAAGTTATTAAATGTTTATTTATTTATATATATATAGGCACTAGCACATAAACCAGTGACTAAAGGTTGTCGCAACCAACACATGAAGTTCAGGACACACAAATATGTGTTCACTGCGGACATTGAAAAAATGTATCGTCAAGTTTGGATAAACCCTGCCGATCAATTCAATCAGATGATTGTGTGGAGAGAGGATCCAAGTCAAGAACTGAAGTTTTATCGTTTAAAAACGGTGACTTATGGAACAACATCAGCCCCATATTTAGCGACAAAGTGTCTGGAATATTTGGCGCTAAAAAACATGGAAAATTTGTCGTCTGGAGCATTGGCATTAAAAAATGACTTTTATGTTGATGATTGTCTTACAGGAGCAGATAGTTTACCAGAAGCCCTGCAAATAAGACACGAGCTGCTAGAAATCTTGAGACCTAAGGGTTTCAACTTACGGAAGTGGTGTTCAAATAGCAGTCAACTTCTAAAAGAAATTCCAAAGGAGGATACGATTGCTGACATCAATCTCGGTGACACACTGGAACAAACAAGTGTCAAAACATTGGGAATCATATGGGCACCCAAAGAAGACCAATTATGTGGAAAGGCTCAAAGACATACAAAAGGAATAACCAGACGAGTGGTGCTATCTGAAGTAGGTCAAATCTTCGATCCTCTAGGACTATTCGCACCGGTAGTGGTAAGAGCGAAAATGTTTCTTCAACATGTTGCTACCGAACGAATTGGGATGGATGAGGACCTACCGCCGTATTTGGAGAAGCAATGGGAAGCTTACCGAGAGGATGTACAGGCACTAAACCACATGAAAATTCCAAGGCATATTTTTGAGGGCAAGGTCCCCACTACAAAGGAATTGCATACATTTGTTGATGCATCAGAAAAGGCGTATGGTGCGGCAGTTTATGTCCGATCAACCTATAAAAATGGCCAAATTTCGGTCAGATTGTTGTGCGCCAAGTCGAGAGTGGCTCCCCTGGAAAAACAAACACTGCCCCGGCTGGAACTATGTGCAGCTGTACTTGGAGCTGAACTCACGGATAGAGTTTGACAGGATCTCCAATTCGGATCAGAAGGTGTGGAATCATTTCTCTGGTCAGATTCAACAGTAGTACTCTCTTGGATTAATTCACGGGCATCACATTTCCACACGTTTGTGGCTAATCGGTTGACCAAAATACATGCGGTATCACATCCAAGGCAATGGCGTCATGTGTCATCAGCGCTCAACGCAGCTGATGTTCTGTCTCGAGGCATATCAGCAGCCCAGCTTAGCACACATACATTATGGTTATATGGACCACTATTTTTGCATGGACCACAACGTGGCTGGCCAGCACCATTTAAGCCTACAGAGCACACGATTGATACCGCTGAGAAGAAAACCAAGGTATTCAGCATGGTGACTGCCACGGCAAACAACAAGAGTGAATGGATATATACGGTAAATCACAGAAATTCGTTTTACCGGCTACAGCGAATAGTGGCGTATGTGCTACGGTTTTGTCACAAGCAGAACAGGAAACCAACGGCTCAGTTAGAGTTGGAAGAGTTGGACCAAGCACGGAGAGTGATCATTAAGCAAATTCAAGAAACAGGATTTGCGTATGAATTACGACACTTAAAGAAACGACCTGACCAACCGCTAGATCGCAAAAGCACGGTGGCAACATTGCCACTAATACTGGATGAACATTCAATCATACGAGTAGCAACTCGGCTACAACAAGCACCAGTATCAACGGAAACAAGGAATCCGTATCTCTTGCCGTATAATGATCCAGTGGTAAAAATGATACTAAGGAAACTTCATGAAGAGAATCTTCATTGTGGACATGAGGCACTACGCGGAATAGCTAGGCAACAATACCACATCATTAAGGTGAAGCCGATGGTCCGGAATGTGATCCAGGGCTGCGTAACATGCACCAAGTACCGGCCTCAGTTCTTTAAACAAGTCATGGGCGACTTACCTGAGCACCGGGTATCTCAAAATAGACCCTTTCTCAACGCCGGAGTAGACTATTGTGGACCATTCTGGATCCACCATAAGGTTCGAGGAAAACGTCCCGACAAGGCTTACATTGCAGTATTTGTATGCTTTGCAACCAAGGCAGTCCACCTGGAGTTGGTCGGAGACCTGTCCACCTCCTCATTCGTAGGTGCGCTTCAGCGCTTCATTGGACGCAGAGGAAGATGTCAGACATTGTACTGCGACAATGCAACAAACTTTGTTGGAGCAAACAACCAACTGAAGGAGCTGAATGATACTATACACTCAGAAAAGGCAGCAGATACGATTAAGGAGTTTTGCAACAAAAAAGGAGTGCAATTTAAGTTCATACCACCACGGTCTCCACATTTCGGAGGATTATGGGAAGCTGCAGTGAAATCCGCTAAGCATTTACTATTGAAAAACGTATCGACAGCAAATTTAACGTTTGAACAACTGTCTACCATTATTGTCAATGTTGAAGCAGTACTGAACTCTCGCCCGTTAACCCCAAACTCAGACGATCCTAACGACTTGACAGCTCTAACCCCAGGCCATCTATTGATCGGAGAACCATTAGTAGCTCAACCTGATGCAGAGCCAGTAACACAGCGATCCATTTCAGAGCAATGGGAATTAGTGCAACGGCTTAAGCATACATTCTGGACACAATGGTCTCAAGAGTACCTACAGGAATTGCAGGGTACATCCAAATGGAAGAAACCATATAACAATGTCAAAGAAGGCATGATGGTCATTCTAAAGGAGGATAATGTGCCAATCTTGCAGTGGCCGATTGGACGAATTATCAAATTGTATCCAGGCCTGGATGGATACGTCCGTGTGGTAGACGTTAAGACAGCCAGAGGCACCTACAAGCGTGCCATCCATAAATTGGCCCCCCTTGCTTAGAGAGACGGGAATGAAACGCAAAATCGAAGCCAATGACACAGAAACCAATGCCCAAGAAGATCCTGGTATCGAGGACACTGCAGAACCTAAGACAAAAAGACGTCTATCAGCCGGTCTGCCACCATTGGCAATAACGATCTGCCTAATGCTGTTGTTCCTTCCTATAGCATTTGCTCAAAGGACCAACATCACTCGATTCAACTCCAAACCAGGCATATACTACGAAAGTATTGGCACAGGAAGAATGGCAAAATCTGACTGGACTATCGTAGCATTTTACGATCTCGAACCATATTGGGCCGACCTGAAGACATTTTCAGACGGATTAGTTAAGGTTGGAGAAATATGTTTGTTAATGAAGGTTCCAGAGGCATGCACAGCAATGCAGAGACACTTCGAGCATGTCAACTCAGAGCTACGAACAGGAAATGATCTCCTTCACATAGAACGCCAACGACGATCGCCGTTGGATATAATTGGGAACATAGCGAACGGCTTATTTGGTGTGCTGGACTCAAAGTATGCAACAGAGATGTCAGGCACTATACAAAAGGTTAAATCAAATGAAGACTATTTATTGACATTGCTACAAAACCAGACATCTGTGATTGATTCAACAATAAATATCATCAAGCGAGACGAAGCCACAATTGAAAATCAGATGAAACTAATGGAACACCAAATGAACGACATAACTAAGGTCCAGGATAATGCGGTAAAGGCATTACAATGGTATATCACTCTAACTACTCAGATGACAGTTATTGCAGGGAATTTGCAACGAATTCAAACCGAAATTTCCCGAGTATTTACGGATGCCCATCATAGTAAAATAAGCCCATTACTACTATCACCAGGCCAGCTTCGGGCACATCTGAACCAACTAAAGAGACATCTTCCGTTTGGTTTGGATTTGCCAGTTCCAGATAACGACGTCTTACAATTATATGGCTTAATGAAGGCACAAGGCACAATCGCAAACAATCATGTGATATTTAAAGTCATGTTTCCATTAGTGTCAACGCAGACAGTACAACTGTATAACCTAGTACCCATTCCAGCAGTTGGAACTCATTGGATTGTAACGATGAACATTCAAATTCCTATTATTGCTGTCAACAAAGAACAAAGTCAATACATTGGGCTCTCAAGAGCAGATCTGGAACGATGCTATCAGCTCAACAATGAGCAATATATTTGTTTTGATAAACAAACGACGTTTACGGCCAATAGCAACTGTGAGTTCCAGTTATTCAAAAACTCAAAATCATCAGTGTGTCAAATACAACACACAAACAGGTCATTCGTGTGGTACGACATGTATCACAAAAATCAGTGGATTTTTGCCACCACCAGACCAATTAAACTCACAGTGACCTGTGACGATAACATCCAAGATGTCACTATCAAGAAGACTGGATTGTTAACCCTAGACCCGACGTGTACAGCAAGAAGTTCTGCTATCCGAATAACAGGTCACCGTATAGCTACGACAGACACAATGAAATTGTCATATGTGCGATTTGGCAACTTCAGCATTGGCCCAACAAAGGCAGCGCCAACAACAACACAATTCACGAAGATGCAGCTTAGCTACGACGAATTAAGCAACATTCAAGGAAAACTGGAAACTAAGCAAAACTGGAAATTGCCAGAGGACCTCAGCCAGCCGGCTCACCATGTTATCGTCTCCTACGTAGCGCTAACAATACCATTGGTTCTTGTGATGGTATATGGAATAAGAAGATGCTTACAACCCCAAAGACACAATGGTCCAGATCAGACAACCGTGAGGATCGTCAATCCCATACCGACCCCTGCTGCAGTAAACCCAGCCCCCAGCAATTTTGCGGTCAACGTTGGATAATGTTGAACAGGTGTTCAACGGCCGGGAGTATGTTGGTGTTTAAACTATATAAAATAAGATAACAATAAGACAATCATAATATAGAAATATATGTCAAGTTAGTATGTAACCCGATTATAGATATCGATGGCTCATCAGTAGTAAGTAGGTTTGAGATGGTCAGCAGTTAACAATAAAGACCTAGTTAATTAAGCTGCTATGCAATAAAGACGTATTTTGCTGACCTAACACTATGTCGAACTATGCACTGGTGAGCTCTCTATTTTTACTATAAAAGAAATGCATTATTCTTAGTTAGATCAGATACCAATTGTAGTTACATCGGGTGTGCATCGCTGTGTCTTTGGCCCCCAATCTCTACCTTTGTAATCTCACTCCGAAGTCCACCCAATTCATGTGTTGGTTGCGACAACCTTTAGTCACTGGTTTATGTGCTAGTGCCTATATATATATAAATAAATAAACATTTAATAACTTCAAGAAATACTAACGTCTTTCATTGAACAGTCACACTTTCCTTTGTCATCACGTATACGCATTGATGCCTTATATGGGCTATTGGGGTAGGCGTGGTCAAATGAACTTTAAATTTTGTTTAAATATTTAGAATGCTAGTTAAGAATAGTCAAAGAAAAGCCAAGTTTCAGCTCGATATGCCACTTATTTGGCAATTCCGTCCAGTGCGCAATGGTCGTAAATTAACGACTGACGCTATTTGCGAGAGCAGTTTGTGCATCTGCTCAAAGGTGAGGACTGTAGTTCCTATCACTCGTCGCAAATGCAGCTTAACCGAGCTTACCAACCCAGTGTGGTGAATATGAAATTTCACTTAATACCTTGATCTGCAAAAGCCTCCAAAACGACGTCATTATGCTCGCATGGAGCTGAGCGCTGTCTTAAACAGTTTAAATACTAATGTGTATTAGTGGGGTTGATGCCATAGATTTGGTATCGCCTTACCGGTCGATGGGCCGGATTTGATGGACTGCCGCCTCCTCGGATGAGGAGTACGAAGAGGACGGAGGGTGCGTTGATGACAACGGATATTTAACGGCGGACGAGAGCGGTGATGGCAGACCGCCGCACAGTTGGGCCTCTGCTCGGATAGCGTTCTAAAAATCAGTTTTTTCATGATCGCGTTTGGCAAAAATGATATATGCAATCAATAGGGAATACTTCAGAGATTATGAATCCAAAAAATGTTTGAAATAGGTTGAGATTCATGGGTGCTAGAGGTGCCCAAAGTTGAGACATTTTTAGTAAAAAGGAAAAAATGATAATTTTTAAAAAAAATCGCAACTTTAAAACTGAATTTTGGACAATTTCAACAATCGATCTTTGGATTTATTTGAAAAGTATGTTATAAATTTTAATAATTACTTAAATCGTTATTGAACTAGAAGCGCTTAAAAAATGTACTAAATTTTGGCATTTTTTGAACCTTGGTGGAATACAGCTAACAAGTATCACCTAGTATCACTACCGGAAAAGTAGCAAAAGTAGGTAAAAAGGGTTGACTCGCTACCTAAAAGTCAAGATTTTCGCGAATCCGCGGTTCACTTTTTAGTCGTAATTGACCCTTCAATTTGTGTGAAAGTGTTGTGCAATTGGTTTCATTTTTTGTGAATAGTAATTTGTTTAGAAAATAGTTTTTCTAAAGACTTTTAGATGTGATTAACAATTGCGGTTTGCTGTGTTACTTATTTTTATTTCGTATATTATTTTTTCTTCTTTTCTTATTTTCTTCTTTACCGAAAACATGTGGGATGTCGAATGGGAAAACCAATTTTTTTTCGGATTAAATTTGAACAATGAGGCAGAATGTTTGTCATGGCGCAATTGCCAAAAAATGTATTTTCCATCTTAATCGTCACTTTTCCACTCATAACGAGTCCCAGATTGTAAACGAAAACAAGAGATATTATTTACTTCATAAACTGAAATGATTGTTTAATATAAAAAACAATAGAGTTCGCCAACCTGTTATAGAAAACGGTCCAGATAGTGACTCGAAAAATGTGCAATTAAAAGCGTATTTTGCCATTGCACTAGCATCAGCTCGAAAATGCCACCCATTCGAAAGCGGTATGTTCTTTAAAGAACTTTGTTTGGAGGTCCTTGATATTTTGGGGCTCAGAGACCAGGAGTCTTATAGTTTAATAAACGATACTCCTTTATCAAGTCGCACTATAACTCGCAGGACCGAGGAAATAGGCCAATACTTATACTCAGAAACTAAAAAACTATAAGGGGCTGTGCCTTCTTTTCAATTTGTTTGGATGAAAGCGTGGATATTAGAAATATTAGTCAAATGGTTATTTGTGTTAGGACTATTGATTACGACTTTAACATTTGTGATGACTTTTTAAAATTGCATTCTTTTCACAGTCATGTAAATGGAAAAATTATAATTTCCAATTATCAAATAAAATGTCCTCAATTTGCACTGATGGTGCCGCCACCATGAAGGGAAAGAATGAAGGCTTTCTTGGCCATGTCAATAGAAAAATAGGAGAAATACAATTTTTCCATTGTTTCATCCACCAGCAAGCATTGTTTGCAAAAATTTTTCAAGTTGTGGATGCAATGGGTGTAGCAATTAAAGTTATTAATCGCATTAAAGGTGGACATAATTCGCTAACCCATAGAAAGTTTAAATCCTTTCTCTCAGAATTCGGCGCTGAATATGAAGATCTTTGCCTTTTTACTGATGTAAGGTGGCTGAGCCGAGGCCAAAGTTTAGACAGACTATACAGTCTTCGTAATGAAGTAATTTCTTTCTTAGAAAGCGAAAATTTAGAAAAAGATAAAGAATTGTTAGCTTCTCTAAAAAATCCATTATTTCTTTAGACTTGGCGTTTCTAACTGACATAGTCCTTTTTATTAATTTGAAGATTTAAGCTTCAAGGCCGCAACAAACTTCCGTCCGATTTAATTGCAGCAATCAATAAATTTACTCGCAAAATTAATGATCTTCAAATTCAAATGGAAAAGAATGACCTGTCCAGCCTTCAGCGAATTGCAGAAATTGTTACATTGTACCCCAACCCTTCCCGAATTCACGAATACGCAAAGGCAGTTAACCACCCTTTCCTCTGAAATAGCGGAAAAATTTTCTGATTTTAAACAAATCGATTGGCTCATTGCAGTTTTTCCAGAATTTTCAATTCCAGAAAAAAATTAGGGAGGAAATACAGGTCATGAAAACTGACTTGATGCTGCCACTAAGTAGTGGCATAGAATTTTGGCGAGAAATCCCGATAGATCTATTTCCGATTTGCAAAAAGGCAATGTTAAAATTATGTTCTATGTTTACCACAACATATATTTGTGAAACAAAGTTTCCCGAATTCACGAATACGCAGAGGCAGTTAATACGCTTTCCTCTGAAATAGCGGAAAAATTTTCTGATTTTAAACAAATCGATTGGCTCATTGCAGTTTTTAATAACCCCCTAGAAGCAAAATCTGAGTCAATTCCAGAAGAAATTAGGGAGGAAATACAGGTCATGAAAACTGACTTGATGCTGCCACTAAGTAGTGGCATAGAATGTTGGCGAGAAATCCCGATAGATCAATTTCCGATTTGCAAATAGGCAATGTTAAAATTATGTTCTATGTTTACCACAACATATATTTGTGAAACAACATTTTCCACTATGAAATTAATTCAAAATTCTATTCGAATCAGTCTAACAGATAACCATTTAGAAGATCTCCTTCGGATAAAAAGTTATCCAAATAATATAGAAGTAAAGCAAATAGTTGACTTTTTAAATAAATATTAATTCTAAATTATTGGTTTTCAATCGTACTTTGCATTTTTCTCCATTTCGTTACATGCAATTTGCGCAGTGTAAAGCAACTTACTCGTTGGCTCTCTTTGTGCCGGGCCCTGATGTAAATATGCCAAAATCGAATGGAGAGGAAACTCAAACGATGGCAACATTGCGAGAAAGCATTTTTAAATACGAAGTTATTTGCACCAGTTTTAGTACTCGAGTTTGTAGTTTGGACTTTGCAATCGACGCTTTAAAATTTGAAAATTTCTCAGATGAAACTATTGGATCATAAATGTAACATTATTCATGATGTCCTATGTCACCAACTCTTCAAAAGATTTTAGTTCATAGATCACAAATAATAACTGCATCAGTGATGCCGGTGCGCTGTCTGGGAGAAAACGCGTCTGACGAGAAAAATAAATTTTACAAGCGTGATCGGCTACTGCGAGCTCGACACAATTCTCGGGTAAATACTTTAATGGATGTATTCCAAAGATCTATGGACTCTTCCCCCCATCTGAAGTATCTCCATTACGAAAAGTAAGTAAGAATTTAATCAAATTAAATATTATAGTACTATCACTAATAAATAAAAAATACTAAAATTGTTGTAATTTATTTATAGTTGTGACACTTTCCTTTGTCATCACGTATACGCATTGATGCCTTATATGGGCTAATGGGGTAGGCGTGGTCAAATGAACTTTAAATTTTGTTTAAATATTTAGAATGCTATTTAAGAATAGTCAAAGAACAGCCAAGTTTCAGCTCGATATGCCACTTATTTGGCAATTCCGCCCCATGCGCAATGGTCGTAAATTATCGAATAACAAATCTTGACGTCATCCGCAAACATGAGCACGCGTCAGTGAACCAAGGCCAAGGGCAAATCGTTTATAACCAGGGTGAATAACGATGGGCCCAGATGACTGCCTTGGGAGACACCTAAGGTAACTCGAACCATCTTAGTTTCGTAACAAGCTTACCATGATCAACCGTGTCGAAAGCCTTACTAAAGTCGGTATAAATAACATCAGTTTGACATTTTCTGCGGAAGCCATGGTGTACAAGAGCAGTCAATTCTAGAAGGTTGGTAAGCGACGAACGACCTTTCATGAAGCCGTGCTGACGAGGAGAATTTGTGGATCGAGATAGCTGTTGAAGAGACGACGTAATAATCTTCTCAAACAGCTTAGGTATGGCGTTTAGTTAGAAATATAGAATTTGTTGCCCTTTTTATAAAGCGGGATAATAAAAGATTCTTTCCAAACATCAGGAAAGCTACTAGTATCACTCAATATAAAGAATAACCGAGATAAAGGCTTAGATAGGGAAATCGAACACATTTTAAGGATGAAACTAGGAATCTTATCAGGACCGGATACGAAAGAATACGTCATAAAAAAAATTTTTGAAATATTTTTTTAGGTTAATTTTGAAAATTTGCAATTGATGGCTGATTTTCTTCAAAATAATTTTCAATATTTTCATAAATATCTAATAAACTCAACATTTTGGGAGTATAGTTGCTATTTTCCAAATCCGTTCGTGATCGCACGTGTCTCAGTGATGCAATAAGTGGGTCCGAAGAGGCTGCTAGCATCTTAAAAAGGTCTTTATTTTGTCTAACACGAGAAGTTTTTAATGTATTAGTATATCTGAACCTTTTGTAGTCTGTGTTTTTACATTCCTGTGCTTCTTCGGATAGCTCTCCAATTGGTAAACACTGATATTCTATTAAATCCTTTCCGTGAGCCAAAATCCTTTGTACCGTTGGGGTAAGTTTTTTTTGCGGATACAATTCAGTCAAAAGTTGAGCAGCCTTTGAAGTATATTCGGAAAATTTTTCACCATTACCATTCATTCCATATAACATTCAAGATAACAGCCAAGCTTTTAATGATCTCTTGACTAACACTAACATAAAATTTCCTTGAAGTATTTCCATCAGCTCCGTACCAGCGTTTTCGAACTAACCCATGTCTTTCAGCAATCCCATTTCAAAATCATTTAAGTTTTCATACTCATGGATAACTTTCAAAATTCTTTCATTCTTTTAAAACATTTTTGCACAAATAAATAAAACTGTCTTGATTTATATTGACAAATACTATTCAGTCCGGATTTAAGGTGTTTCCACTTAACTCCACAAAAAAAAAAACTGTCGCAAACGAGAGGAACAATTAGCCCTTTATGTTATATTTTTTGAATTAACCAGGTAGAACGAAAAATCGGTATTTCCCCTTTTTGTATTAATTGGGTAAAAAACTTAATATTTACGTCCAATTAGGTAAACGGAAATAAAAACGACCAACCTTCATCAACTTAAATAACATTTACCTGTCTTGTCAGTTTTTCCAAAGCAGGTAATTAGCAATTTAATATTGTAGAAAGTCATATATATAACCAGGTAGTATTTGCAAAACAGCATTATGCAATGTTATCATTTAAATACAAAGAAGCTACAGGCCAATACGCATGCGCTCTTCTTCTTCCTTATACCTGCAGCGCATTTTTAGGCGAGGTTGCCTTAGTTTTATGGCTTACGCATCGGTGTCGCAGGTTTGCGCATATTGGGACCATATCCATCTGATAGGTAAATATTTCACCTACCTAGTGTATGTAGTCCGGTGGTGATACTATTAGAGCTGTGGCTTTAACTCTCTCCTGTATATCTTCAAAATGGAGAAGTATATGGTGTCTTTAAATGCACAATGAGAAGACCATTTCATTATTGCACCTTTTATTGCTTGAATGCATCAAACGTCTTGTACATAGTTGTTCTTTTTTGGCCGTCTCATACCTTTCCATAGGTGTCAAGCCTTTAAATTTATAGCACTGTTGTGCTTTATGCCCGTACGATTTTGCAAATCGGAGAGTTATCTTGAAATGCCGTATATGAAACAACTTGTTGCGGTTTTTTCTCTTCTTTCCACATGGCACTTGGCGAACGATATCTTTGCTCCAAGTATTCCATTATATGAGACAGCGATTGTATCTGCCTTGTTTTTCTTATCTGAATTGTATAGCCTCCCTATCAAATTTCCTAAAAATGAGTTGTAGGAATATTACGTGAACTTCATCGGACAAATTTGTTTTAAGTTCTAAAAGTATCGAGGGCCCCGTAAACAAGTTGACTGCTGCAGTGGGTGACTTGTCCAACGTTACTGCTGCGGCTGACGCTTCGGGACCGCGGCCTCTCGTTGGCATACCACCAAAGAAATATATATTTGTTTCTAGGCTAGACCCTGTTGTCACATCTGATGATGTAATAGCCTATATTCGGAAGAAAGTAAACGTCTCGAATATTGCGGTGGAGAAGTTTAAATTTTCTTATTCTCGGGACATTTCGTCCTTTAAAATTAGTGTTTCTGCCAATATCTTCGACACCATACGTCGAGAAGATTTTTGGCCGAAACATATAATAGTTAAGGAATATACTGTAAAAAAGAAAAAATCGGCAACCGATTCGCTTGCCAACAACAACAACTAATACTATTCCTGCCACATCAGCATCTGCTGGTGTGTCAAAAAACTAGCTTCGTCCCTTAACCTGGGTTACCAGAATGTTAGAGGACTGAAATCTAAACTTCCTAATCTCTATGTAGATAGTCTTTCTTTTGAGCATAACATTCTAGCTTTTACAGAGACGTGGCTTAAACCTGATATTGCTGATGCATCGGTTTTTCCTACAAACTTTTCTATATTCAGACGTGACCGGATTTCTCGCATTGGTGGTGGCGTTCTGATAGCTGTTGATGCTGCTTTATCATCTGAAATGATTCAATTTTCTAGTACCCAGGAGATTGAGTTTGTCGGTGTTAAAGTAAATTTTAAATCTTTTAATGCTTTTATTACTTTTTCCTATATTCCACCATTGTCAGACATGGTGGTATATTCAAATCATTTAGAGGCAATTCAGTTTGTCTCCCCTTTGGTTCCCAGTCAAGACATGTTCATAGTTTTAGGTGCATGGTCACCAACAGCATGGTCACCAACAGATGAATGTACCATGTTGCTGCCCTCTTTGTCACATGACTTTATTGATGGCCTTCTAGGCTTATCTTTATCCCAAGTCAATCCTGTCTTAAATTCTAATGGAAAATCGTTAGATCTTATTTTTGTATTGGATTCGTCTTATTGTGAGGTTTCTAGGATCGAACCATTTGTTCTTCCAGAAGACAAATTTCAATTGTAGAGATATGAACTCAGCTGTTCGTTTTTTCTATGATACTCTGAATTCACTCTTTGATATTTGTGTGCCTCTTGGAAGGCTGGA